>BLSH010475184.1:663693-675484 GCA_018402905.1 Glandirana rugosa | reverse complement strand
CGACCACCGAGATCTACACTCCTCCCCTGCACAACTATCTCCCCCCTGTCCCTCCCCCCTTTTTTTTTCTTTGCAAGCCGTAATTACCCAAACTTTACTTGCTATCCGTCTCTTACAGCCACTGTACAGTAGAGCTCAGACTGGGAGAGATGCCATTGATCTTTGACTTTTTGATGGTGCAGTTTCCAGGACTGGGCTGTCATTTATCTCCTTTTTATCACTGCTCAGTGTGACAGTGACCTGGGGCATGCCTGTCTGCATGGGATGATAGACGATTAGATTAGACGATGCACGATATGTACGTGCATGGCCCATAGAAGTGAATTTCATTGATGACAGCTGTTCTGTCCAAGAGCGGATTTTCCTTGCTATTGAGAGATTTCTTTCCACTTCCGGTTGTATCTAAAGGAAGAGTAGTGAGGTGGAATCTCTCTTGAATGAGACACGGAGGGGACCATTCTCTATCCAAAACTATAAAAAAAATACTTAAAAATCCTTTCTAATCTTTTTTTATGGTGATAGATAGGCTAGGTTCACACGTGAGGCACAGGGGTGGTAAAAACAGCTCGTTTTTACTGCATCCTGACTGACCACCTCAAAAATGCTCCCTTTAGCTCAGTGGTTCTCAACTCCGGTCCTCGGGACCCACTAACAGGCCAGATTTGCAGGATAACTGAAATACATCACAGGTGATATAATTTGCTGCTCAGTGATTGCAGTGTTCTAATCTGCATACCCCCAAGGTAATACTTAAAATCTGGCCTGTTGGTGGGTCCTGAGGATCGGCGTTGAGAACCACTGCTTTAGCTGAACCCCCCCCCCCCCAAAAAAAAAAACAGGCATTCATAAAGCAGCATTATCACCTTATGGACACCTGCAACCCACCTCTGAAAAGCGATTGGTTCACTTTCCAAAGGGGTGTAAAGGGGCTGCCACACGTGTGAATGAGGCCTTACTGTTTGTGAATGTTTTAATGCTTTGTGTTTTCTTTCAGGGAGGAGTGTGTCATCTTGGAGCTGCCATGTCCCTCAGGTGATGCCATTCCTTGCACCCTGACCATCTCCTGTGCTGCACAAGGAAAGCATCATATACTGGAAGTCAGCTTATGCAGTGAAGCCAGAACCATAGAGGTGTACAGCATCTCCGAGGATGGTCAGGAGGAGGAGTATTTGGGTACCAGCCGAGGAGAAAAATGTTCCTTCAGAAGTTGTGGAGATGATGAGCCCATTACCTTGTACAGAGCATACTTGAAGTTGGATTTTCCTGTGCTCGCTTGTAAAGTCAAGGTACTTTAAGTGTCCGCCTGCTGAAAGCGCACCCGTCATTAACCACTTACTGCCCGCCCCATAGTAAAGCTGCACAATTAATCGTATTAAAATCGTGATCTCGATTCATCCCCCCCCCCCCCCCCGTGATCTCCATCACTGCGATTTTCAGTGCATTGGAGTCCGACTTGCGGGGCGACTCAGTGCGACTTGACTGTAAGTAGAAGTCAATGCAAGTCGCCTGAAGTCTCCCCAGGAATCTTTTTCCTTGTCGGAGCAACTTGAGTCTCTCCTATCTGGGCAGACTGCCAAGTCTGAGATCATTGCTGATAAAAGAAGTAAAAAGATACAATGTTTTAAATGATCAAAGTGTGTATAGAAGAGTTTAGTTTAACCATTTAAAGACTAAATCTTTTCTGACATTTGTTGCTTACAAGTAAAAATCCAGTATTTTGTGCTAGAAAATTACTTAGAGCCCCAAACATTTTATACCGTATATACTCGAGTACAAGCCGACCCGAATATAAGCTGGGAAAACGTATTGATTTGAGTATAAGCCTAGTGTGGGAAAGGCAGCAGCTACTGGTAAATATCAAAAACATAAAAGCCTTCATCCTGACAGATACCCTGCAGGAGAGGGGAGGGAGGGGCCCTGTAGATCTGTGGGGACAAGGGGAGAGGCCATGAAAGAGCACAGGGGCCAGGAAAAAGTACAGGGGGACAGCAGAAACACACGCACAGATAAAGAACACAGCACACACTACTTTCAGTTTCATTACAGTTACTCACTCGAGTATAAGCCGAGGGGGGCTTTTTCAGCATAAAAAATGTGCTGAAAAACTCGGCTTATACTCGAGTATATACAGTATTATTTTTTTTTTAGCAGAGACACTAGAGAATAAAATGGTGGCTGTTGCAATATTTTATGTCACACGGTATTTGCGTAGTGGTCTTTCAAATGCAGTTTTTTGAAAAAAATTACACTTTAACCACTTCTCCCCCGGAAGGATTTCCCACGTTAGGACCAGAGCACTTTTTGCGATTCGGCACTGCGACACTTTAACTGACAATTGTGCGGTTGTGCGACGTTGTACCCAAACAAAATTTGCTTCCTTTTTTCCCCACAAATAGAGCTTTCTCTTGGTGGTATTTGATCACCTCTGCATCATTTCTGATCACCGCTATAAACAAAAAAAAAATAGCGACAATTTTGAAAAAAAAATAATATTTTTTTCATTTCTGCTATGATACATATCCAAAAAAAATGTATTCATCGGTTTTGGCTGATTTATATTCTTCCTTATATTTTTGGTTAAAAAAAAAAATCTCAATCGGTGTTTATTGATTGGTTTGTGCGCGTTTACAAATCATGAGAATTAATTTATGACTTTTTTTTTTTTTTTTTCTACTAGTAATGGGCGGTGATCTGTGATTTTTACTGGGACTGCGATATTGGGGTGGACTGTTTTGGGACCGATGGCATTTATACAGCGATCAGAAATTTAAATATCTACTGATTACTGTGTAAATGCAATTGGCAGTGAAGGGGTTAACCTGCAGGGGGTGATCTAGGGGTTAACTGTGTTCCCTGGGCGTGTTCTAACTGTGAGGGGGCTGGGCTGCCAGGGGCATAAGAGATCTAACTGATCCCAGTGACAGGGATGAGTAGATCTCTTGCCTGCCTCCTGACAGAACGGGGAACCGCCGTGTTTACATTGGCGGTTCCCCGTTTTTGTTCTCTGCTAGGCAATCGTGGCTCACCGGTGGACATGGAGTCTGCCCAAGCTGCGGGTACAACTCTGCAGAGTTTATAGACGGTGATTTATTAGACGCTGCCACTTTGCAGCATTAAATGTACAAGAGCTGATCGGGAACCGGTTAATGTTTAATTTAAGCAATTTTCTGTATCACTTCTTATTACTTAACTGTTATATTTTATGAGATGAAGGGAACAAAAAAAAAATTGGCCTAACATATCGGTCCAAAAAAAATCGCCATCAAATATCGGCCATCGGCCACTCCGATTTCTAAATACCGGCATTGGCCAGGGAGAAACTCACATCAGTCTACCTCTAGTTAAGATTAATTAGGTTTAGGCTGGAATTTTATTTTTACTTTTTCACCAGACTGGAAGTGAGGGGAAATCTGCAGCCAGGGCTCAGACTACAGTATAAAGTTGGCAAGGTCCTAGCATGCCAAGAGTTTGGCTGGAGATTTACATCAAGGAATTCTATGGTCATGTTTATCATTATATTTACTTTATCTTCTTATTTTACTGATCTAGGGGCTATTCCTTGTTCCCTTTGCAGCTACTTTCACTTGGAGAAAAACAACGTTTCCTTGTGGGTGAGATCGCAGTGCAAGTGACGCCCATCCCTGAGAGAGGCTCCCAGACTCCATCTTTATTGGGGGCGTCCATTAATCTGGAGCGTGTGCAGAGTATGATGGACAGCATGGGTGGGAAGATGTCACCTGGAGCCGAGCAGCTCATGAACATGGTGCGAGCCCAACAGAAGGTGAGAACGTGTGAACTCTTGGGCCCCATTCACACCTGAGAGTTTTGTAGCTTGAAGCCTGAAGCTACCAAACGCTGGAGGGGGGAAAAAAATATGATTCTCTATGGAGATGGTTGACATCTCCACTCCAAAACGCCTGAAGCCAAAAGCTTGAAAACGCCTGAAGCTCAAACAAGTTCTGGAGGTATTTTTTCAGGCAGATTTGGGTGTTTTTCTGCTTTTTATATTGGTGACCTTTTGACCTGCACAAAATTGCAGCAAAAACGTAATAAAAATCGCAGTAAAATTGCGTGACTTTCAGCTTGAAAAAGACACTCTCAGTTGTGAATGCAGTCTTAGTAGTGGCCGCAATCCCGCTAATCCTTTAGACCCCTTTCACACCTGGGTGTGTAAACAGCAAAAGGAAAGAAAGTGGGACTTTAAAGGCTGACACTATATTTCCCAAACAGGAATACATTACAGTGAATTAACCGGTTCCACACTGCGCGCAATATATTTACTGCGGCAGTGTGGATGCGTCCCGCGAATCGCTGTAAATAGTCGGTGATTCGTGCAGGCGCAGCTAGGGGGCGAACACGCGCCAGCGCGCTCTCGTGCCTGACACTCCGGAGGAGTGTGCCCTTGGCTCGAGCCACGATGAGCTGCCAGAGTGAAAGAACGGGGAACCGCCGATGTAAACACAGCGATTCCCTGCTCTGTCAATGGGGACATAAGAGATCTACTGATCCCTGTACTGGGATCAGTTAGATCTGTTATGCCCATAACAGCCCAGCCCCCCCACAGTTAGAACACGCCTAGGGAACACAGTTGACCCCTAGATCTCCCCCTGCAGGTTAACCCTTTCACTGCCAATGACGTTTACACAGTAATCAATGCATTTTTATAGCACTGATGGCTTTATAAATGTCATTGGCCCCAAAAAAGTGTCAAAATGGTCCGATATATCCGCCGTAATATCGCAGTACCGCTAAAAATCGCAAATCTAGTAATACTAGTAAAAACAAAATAAAAAAATAAAAACCCCAGAAATGAATTCTTATCACCTGTAAACGTGGCAACTCTTGCGCAAACCAATCAATAAACGCCGATTGCTATTTTTTTTTTTTTTTTTACCACAAATATGAGGAAGAATATAAATCGGCCAAAACTAATGAAAAAAAAATTTTTTTTTTATATATATATATTTTTTTGGATTTGAATTTTAGCAAAAAGTAAGAAATATTGTTTTCTTTTTTTTGCAAAATTGTCGCTCTTTCTTTGTTTATAGCGGCGATCAGAAATGACGCAGCGGTGATCAAATGCCACCAAAAGAAAGCTCTATTTGTGGGAAAAAAAGGATGCAAATTTGGTTTGGGTACAACGTCGCACAACCGCGCAATTGTCAGTTAAAGTGACGCAGTGCCAAATCGCAAAAAGTGCTCTGGTCCTAACCTGGGAAATCCTTCCGGGGTTGAAGTGGTTAATTATAAAATCCATATTTATTGTAGTACATTAAAACACGGATATGAACCAGTAACATATTGTGCATATCACAAGCAAAGAGATAATACAATAACAAGTGTGGTGTCTGGTAGGCCCAAACCAGGATGATACTGTATATGCATCCAATGTTGCTGGGGGGCCGCCTGACGAGGTAACTCTACTGCCACATGGAAATCGCAGTGCGTTTCGCTGAAAGCTTCTTCAGACGACACTAATAGTTATGAGGCAAAAAATTACTAATAAATGTAATTAGCGATGATCCCATTTCCAATTAAGTTAGATGCACAACACATTATTCTATAAAAAAAATATATATTTTCACTGTCTACAAAATTCACGTATATATGTTTTGCTACCACTGAAAAAATATATTTTTTTTATAGCAAAACTTGTATACATGAATTTTGTAGACAGTGAAAATATGGGATCATCGCTAATTACATTAATAAGTAATTTCTTGCCTCATGACTATTAGGTTTGCCTGAAGAAGCTTTTAGCGAAACGCGTTGCGATTTCCATGTGGCAGTAGTTACCTCGTCACGCGGCCCCCCCAGCAACATTGGATGCTTATACAGTATCATCCTGGTTTGGGCTCACCAGACACCACACTTGTTATTGTATTATCTCTTTGCTTGTGATATGCCCAATATGTTACTGGTTCATATCCGTGTTTTAATGTACTACAATAAATATGGATTTTATCATTAATTCACTGTAATGTATTCCTGTTTGGGAAACATAGTGACAGCCTTTAAAGTCCCACTTTCTTTCCTTTTTTCCTTTTGCTGTTTAAATATCATATGGGATGTGGTGTCACGCCTAGCAACAACTACTTCTACCGTCCCTTTCACACTGGGGCCGCCCGTGCGTCACCGGTAAAGCGTCACTAGTTTAGCAGCACTTTACCGCTGCTATGGCACCGCTATTCAGGCGGCAGAGGTGCGCTTTTAACCACCCTCGCCCACAAGGGGTTAAAAGCGCTGGCTGGTGGCGCTTCGGAAGCGGTGTTCAGCCGATTTCAAATCGATGGCCATTCATTTCAATGGGCAGGGGGGGGGGGTGGAGGAGCGCTGTATACAGAGATGCGGCTTGCAGGACTTTTTTTCCCGTCCCGCAAGCTCACCGCCCCAATGTGGCAGCAGTCGGGCTTTCACATTGGGGTGGATGGGGGGGGGCGGAGTTTTTCAGGTGCTTTACAGGCGCTATTTAACTATGTAACTATTTTAGCGGTAAATTGCCTGAAAAACGCTCTGGTGTGAAAGGGGTCTTACAGCTGAACTCCTGGCAGATAAAAAAGATACTAATCAATGCAACTCTGTATTCAATAAAATGTCATCAATTGTATTATTTTGTTTTAATGCAAGCTAGAGAAATGCCTGAATTTCACCAATTATCAGCTGAGTTTATCCTGGGAGAGGGAGAGGCAGCTCAGGCATTTAATCAGTTGCTGTGCTCTTGTTCTAACTGGGAGCATGCTGATGGGAGGAGAGAGCAGAGTGACAGAGGTGATCTCATCAGTCTGTTCTCTTTTACTGCTCAGTCACGGCCTGGGGATAGAATGAGACCTGTGTGCGTTACATAACTGCAGTCATGAAAAAGGACTCCTGCCTTGGCTGACAGGGCTGTACTGTATAGCAATTCTGTGTAAATCTCAGTACTCGATGGACAGAAATACAAATAATTTATCAGGCAAAATCGCTCCACCTCGTGGCGTTTTTAAGGGGTTTTAGATGTCAGGAATTTATGATCATGTGACTGTCATTTCTACATTTTCTTCAACTACGGAAGGTTTTACCCCCTTAATGACCAGGCCATTTTTTGCTATACGGCACTGCGTCGCTTTAACTGATAATTGCGCGGTCGTGCGACCCTGTACCTAAGTAAAATTTACGTCCTTTTTTTCCCCACAAATAGAGCTTTCTTTAGGTGGTATTTGATCCCCTCTGCGTTTTTTTTATTTTTTTCGCTATAAAGAAAAAAAAACGGCAATTTTGGAAAAAAAACAATGTTTTACTTTCTGCTATAAAACATATAATATAAAAATGTAAATCAAATTTCTTCATCAATTTAGGACAATATGTATTCTGCTACATATTTTTGGTAAAAAAAATCCCAATAAGCGTATATTGATTGGTTTGCGCAAAAGTTATCGCGTCTACAAACTATGGGATATTTTTTTAGGATTTTTTTTTATTGTTTTCACTGGTAATGACGGCAATCAGTGATTTTTAGCGGGACTGCGACATTGCAGCGGACAAATCTGACACGAAGTGACACTTTTTTGGGGACCAGTGACACCAATACAGTGATCAGTGCTAAAAAAAAAAAAAAAAAAAAAGTCACGGTATAAATGACACTGGCAGGGAAAGGGTTAACACCAGGGGCGATCAAAGGGTTTAGTGTGCTCCTACGGAGTGCTTTCTAACTGTTGGTGGGGGGGGATGCTGTGACTGGAGGAAAACCGATCCGTGTTTCTGCTTAGCAGAAACACAAGATCTCTATCTTCTCCTCTCACAGAACGGCGGTCTGCCTTGTTTACATAAGCAGACCACCGTTCTGCCTCTCCTGTGAACGATAGCGGCCGCGGGACCCGCTCTTTGGCTCCTGTTGTGTCCAATCAGGGCTAGCGAGCATGCCCCAGAGCCAGTCGCAGGAATCGCATACGGGTACGTGATTTTGCGCTTAAGGGCTGCTGTAAATGTACGTAGGGCGGTTAATCTACCCAGAGCTAGAACAAAAGTGTGTTTTTTTTTTTTTTTTTTTTTTAAGACAAAGCTTAAAGCAGTATTAAACCCCCAAAGCTTTTTTTACTTACAGGGAAGGCTAGAATAAGGCCTATAATAAGGCTTACCTGTAGGTAAAATGAATATCTCCTAAACACAGGTTTAGGAGATATTCACCTTGAATGCAGCCGCCGATGTCAGTGGCGCATGCGCTCTGATGATCCGGCGGAGGTTGCCAGAACAAAGAGCTCCCGCGCGTGACGGAGCCGCATAACCAGAAGAAAAGAAGAGGACCATTATGTCGGCGTACTCCGCTCTGACCGACTCGGGCATCGGGGCCTCGTTCTAGGGTAAGTACTTCATAATGTGTTAGTATGCGATGCATACTAACACATTATGCTATTGTCTTGCAGGCTATTTTTTTCCCCCCTCTTCTCGCGGGTTTACTACTGCTTTAAAGCGGATGTATTGTCATTTTTACCTACAGGTAATCCTATAAGGCCTATAATAAGGCTTACCTGTAGGTAAAATTAATATCCCTTAAACCTTTCTGGTTTAGGAGATCTGACATCCTGCATGCAGCTGCCGACGTCAGCGGCGCATGCGCCATGAAGTTCCGGCGTATCTCGCCGGACCTTGCCGGAACGGGGGACTCCCACGCGCATGCGCTTCCACTTACAGCGCCGAAGCCTGTGACCCCTGGAAAAAACGGTGAGGCATCATATCGGCTGTCTCAGTGCTGACCAGGTTGGGCTGCGGGGGGCCTCGTTCTAAGGTAAGTATTTCATAATGTGCTAGTATGTGATGCATACTAGCACATTATGCCATTGTCTTGCAGGTTTCTTTTTTTTGTTCATGGTTTACTACCTCTTCAATTGAACAAGCTGAATTTAGAAGCTGATTGGCTGCCGTGCACAGCTGCACCAGATTTGGCACTCTCCAGTTTTAGTAAATTAACCCCAGAGTGTCTGCGGTGCTAAAGTCCATGTGTACTTACCTTGTGTGCTTGTATGGGGTCTGCAGAAATGTTGTCCTTACGTTTTTCTCTGGTGTGCCTGCATTTACCTCCTGTGCATGGTAACGGCAGTGAATTAGTTGTTTTGATTGGATGTCTGGGTGCATGGAGTCTGCAGTTCCCTTCAGTTTATCTTTTTCTTGCTTACAGAACCAGACTCCATTTGGGTCTCACTTACTGCAGCTGTTTGGCAGCTTCCAGCCTCAGGTGTATCAGAACAAAAAGGATCCTAAAGCAGAAACTCTCCAACTGACCCAAACGATTCCGGATAGAAGACTGGAAGCTGCACATTCCTCCTCCCAACAACCGCCACCCACCGATGTCAGGTCTATGATGTCTTCATTCCTGCAGAACCAGCTGGGCCAGGACGTCTCTCCTGAATCTATTCTGCCTCTCCTGCAAAATCTTACTGTGCAGAGGAACGCCGATCGAGACAGTGGAGGAAAGTCATGTTCAATGCCAAGGTGGGTCATTTAGACACTCAAAACACAAATCTTAAAGTGGTTCTAAAGTCTGAAGTTGTTTTTTTTTTTTTTTTTTTACCTTAACCACATAAAGCGGAATTCCACCCATAATGTTTTTTTATATTATCATTCAAGTTCTTTGCCTATATAGACTTACCTCTTGAAGGAAAAAAAAAATTATACTAAGTCGCTTGTTGCTAGGTGATCTCTGTAATCTGTAATCTGCCCCTATTAGGTCCTAGGCTCCTCTCCTCACTTCCTGCTTTGCCTGGCCTCCTGGGAGATGTGACTCCTCATTTCCCAGGAGTCAGTGGGCTTCCCTGTACTGTAATATCGTGTTATTTCCAGACAGGAAATGATGCGATTTAAGGCGGACCGAGATCGAGGAGTGCATGATGGTTACCCACCATGCACTTCTTTCAGGAAGAGATGCCAGGAGACACAGGATGGGCTTCAGATGCCCTCACCTAAAATGGAAAAGTCCAGCAGTGAGAGAAACGAAATTGTGCGTGGTCTGCCAGAGAGGAAAATGGAGATCTTGCGGTTCTGCTAAGCAGAAACACGGATCTCGTGTTTCCTTTTAAGTTTGGTTCACACCTATGCAAATTGAATGCGGCATACACCGCATCCAATTTGCAGACCATTTGAAAACGTTTTGCTTTAAATGGGTCTGGTTCACATATGTGAGGTGCATTCACACTCTACATTTTCTCTGCGGTGCGAATTCCAGGCACATTCTGTTTAATGGGAATGCATCTGAGTCACAGATGTGTTCCGTTTTGAACAGGGTTTCTAGCCCCCTCCTCACTGCACCCCCCCCCCCCCCCATGTCAGCTGATCCCCTGCTAGAACTGAGAGAAACCACTAAACAGCAGCTTTTTCTCTTCCCAGGGGGAACAGAGCTGGAATTCGCACCGAAACTGGTGTGAATCCAGCCTGAATCAAAGCACATCCCCCAGTTAGAAAGCACTCATAGGGAACACATTTAACCCTTTGATCGCCCTGATGTTAACCCCTTCCCTGCCAGTGACATTTATACAGTGACTGCATTTTTTTAAGCACTGATCACTGTATTGGCGTCACTGGTCCCTGAAAAGTTTCCGATTTGTCCACCTCAATGTCACAGTCCCGCTAAAAATCTCTGATCGCCGCCATGACTAGTAAAAAATATCAAACAAATAAAAAGTCCCTAATTCTATCCCATAGTTTGTAGACGCTATAACTTTTGCGCAAGCCAATCAATATACATTTATTGGGATTTTTTTTTACCAAAAATATGCAGCAGAATACATATCGGCCTAAACTGAAGAAATTCGATTTTTTTTATTTTTACATTTTTTTTTATTGGATATGTTTTGTAGCACAAAGTAAAAAATTTTATTTTTTCAAAATTGTCGGTCAAAAAAATCCAGCGCTCAATCCAAAGATTTCCCCAAAAAAGGATTATGGCGGGCAATGGTTTCAACGATGCAGCCCTCCTCAGACTGGGCGCCCTTCCGAATGCTGTGAAAACGCACACAAGAGGGCGCAAATGCCTGGTGCATTATTACAAAAAACATTTATTAAAAACAACCAACAGTATTCTGCTCAAAAAAATTGGAATGAGATTAAGCTTCTGAAGTAAACTGCTCTAGCAGGTGTCTATTGCCACACTGTGGAAAAACGTACGTGTTTCGGGGGACAAACCCCCTTTCTCAGAGCTAGCCCAACCAGATAATGAGCCAATATTTGAATGTTTGCACACTGAGGACACATCCCACTCAACAAGTAAGTATAACACTGTTGGTTGTTTTTAATAAATGGTTTTGGTGGTAATGCACTAGGCGATTGTGCCCTCTTTTGTATGTTTGCACAAAATACCTTCTGTATGCAACTCCACCCCCCTCAGCCCCCTCTTATACTTACCTGAGTTTGATCTCTATCCAGTGCTGTGCACGAGGGCAGAGGCTCTCTCCCTGTACATATCCTTTGAGACAGCAACTGCTACTGTCAATCACAGCCAATGAGGAGGGAGCAGAGGGCGGGGCAGAACCGCTTTCTGTATGTCTATGGACAGCTTGGGAGTAAGACAGCACGAGTGCCCCCATAGCAAGCGGGGGGAAGGAGGAGCCAGGAGAGCCAGCAGGGGACACCACAGGTATCTGTATGTCTTTCGCCAAGACGGGGCGGGAGACGAGGGAGGAGTAACCGACACTAACTGTCATCGTCAACGACAGAGTTTCCTATACATGTCCCTCTCTCGGAGACGGGAGCACGTGTCGTGACCTATCTCTAGTTTGAGTCCATTCATATTCTCCCCCGACTCCCCCCACCTCAACGTATGTCT
>BLSH010475184.1:637250-650155 GCA_018402905.1 Glandirana rugosa | reverse complement strand
TTGTTGACATTTTTGCAGATTTATTAAAAAAGAAAAACTGAAATATCGCATGGTCCTAAGTATTCAGACCCTTTGCTCAGTATTTAGTAGAAGCCCCCTTTTGATCTAATACAACCATGAGTCTTTTTGGGAAAGATGCAACAAGTTTTTCACGCCTGGATTTGGGGGTCCTCTGCCATTCCTCCTTGCAGATCCTCTCCAGTCCTGTCAGGTTGGATGGTGAACGTTGGTGGACAGCCATTTTTAGGTCTCTCCAGAGATGCCCAATTGGGTTTAAGTCAGAGCTCTGGCTGGGCCATTCAAGAACAGTCACAGAGTTGTTGTGAAGCCACTCCTTTGTTATTCTAGCTGTGTGCTTAGGGTCATTGTCTTGTTGGAAGGTAAACCTTCGGCCCAGTCTGAGGTCCTGAGCACTCTGGAGAAGGTTTTTGTCCGGGATATCCCTGTACTTGGCTGCATTCATCTTTCCCTCGATTGCAACCAGTCGTCCTGTCCCTGCAGCTGAAAAACACCCCCACAGCATGATGCTGCCACCACCATGCTTCACTGTTGGGACTGTATTGGACAGGTGATGAGCACTGCCTGTTTTTTTCCACACATACCGCTTAGAATTAAGGCTAAAAAGTTCTACCTTGGTCTCATCAGACCAGAGAATCTTATTTCTCACCATCTTGGAGTCCTTCAGGTGTTTTTTTAGCAAACTCCATGCGGGCTTTCATGTGTCTTGCACTGAGGAGAGGCTTCCGTTGGGCCACTCTGCCATGAAGCCCCGACTGGTGGAGGGCTGCAGTGATGGTTGACTTTCTACAACTTTCTCCCATCTCCCGACTGCATCTCTGGAGCTCAGCCACAGTGATCTTTGGGTTCTTCTTTACCTCTCTCACCAAGGCTCTTCTCCCCCGATAGCTCAGTTTGGCCGTACGGCCAGCTCTAGGAAGGGTTCTGGTCATCCCAAATGTCTTCCATTTAAGGATTATGGAGGCCACTGTGCTCTTTGGAACCTTAAGTGCAGCAGATTTTTTTTGTAACCTTGACCAGATCTGTGCCTTGCCACAATTCTGTCTCTGAGCCCTTCAGGCAGTTCCTTTGCCCTCATGATTCTCATTTGCTCTGACATGCACTGTGAGCTGTAAGGTCTTCTATAGACAGGTGTGTGGCTTTCCTAATCAAGTCCAATCAGTATAATCAAACACAGCTGGACTCAAATGAAGGTGTAGAACCATCTCAAGGATGATCAGAAGAAATGGACAGCACCTGAGTTAAATAAATGAGTGTCACAGCAAAGGTTCTGAATACTTAGGACCATGTGATATTTCAGTTTTTTTTCCAAGGAACAGAAGACACCTGCAATCAGCAGGTGTCTAGAGTGGCCTCCTGAGTTGCATACGCGCCATTCCTCCCCACTGTGCAAGTGCGCTGCAGACAGGTCACTGCGCATGCACGAGGGAGTGAAGCAACGCGGCTCACATCCCACTGACACGGGAAGCTCAACAGGCGCGGCGTGAGCCGGGTCAGAGAGCCAGAGGGAATGCAGGGGGCAGAGTCTCCCCCAAACGTCCCAAACAAAGGCCGCCGGTGGAATGGGCGGCTTTCCATGCCGAGCGCCCCTAGAGGATACAGGTCGTCTCTGCATACAGCAGGGAAACCCGTTCTCAACGGACCAGACGCCACCTAGTGGACAAAAATGAAGAAATGATAACAATTGGGTAATAAAGTCCAAGTGGGGTCAGGGCATACACCCCTGGGGAATTGAGAGATTGTTGCACTCTCTCCCCCCTCCACCCACAATAGATTGTTGTTTCCACCTTTCAGTACATATTGATGGCCATTTAGGAAGAGAGGAAAAAGAAAAAACTTTTTGCACGTGGCGTGCATTGTTTTTAACATTGGCATGAAAATATGAAGGATAGACACTATGGATGTTTGTAAGTATGAGGTGACCATATTACAATATATGTATTCAGGGGAGGGCTGGGCCAGGGGGCAGGGTGGCAATTGCCCCCCAGGCCACCCCAACTTACATTCAAAATGGCTGGCGGCCGTTGCCCGCTGACAATATTTTCTTTTTGTGGAGGAAGTAGGGGCCAGGGGCACGGCCGCCAACTAACTGCAAGCAGAGGGGGTCGCCCAGGGCCGGCCCTACCATGGATGATGTCTATTATAGGAGCCGGTCCAGAAGGCGGGATTTCGTATGACAGCATCCACGCCAGGTAAGCAGGAGATCCCCGCTCTGTAACCTGGCAGCTCTCCTATTTCTGCATTGCAGGCTGCGTTGGATGGGCACTGATGAGGCTGCAGGGTACTGATGAGGCTGCATTGATGTGCACTGATCAGGCTGCATTGATGGGCACTAATGAGGCTGCACCTCCTTTGTTGCTATTAACAGTAAATTATGTTGCCACATTGTATCATATTTGTCTTGCTTCATAACATCAATATCCATTATAAAACCAGGTGGGCATGGATGGTGAGCTTATTCGGTGGTTCAATGGGCCACTTTACTGGACTTGCCCCCCAGGCCTAAGGCTGCCAGCCCTCCCCTGTATGTATTGACTACAGTTGATTGTATATATATGTACCTTTCACTGATATATTGTATTTTGGTCTAGAGCAGGGTTTCTCAACCAGGGTTCCTCCAGAGGTTGCTAGGGGTTCCTTGAGCAATTAATTCTAAACATTTCCCCGGACCTTTGATTGGCTTAAAGGTATCTATAATTACATATCATTGCATTCTTCAATGGATTAGATATCCATGAAATGTACCCTTGATCCTGGCAAGCAGCCATCTATAATGGATATATCTTTGCTCTAGTGACTACACCCTATGTGCCGCATCCATCTGAGGGATACTTTGTGTCTTTTTCTTCTTCCCTCTCTCTTCTCTCTCACCCCCCTTCAAGCTGTCTGGCAGTGCCCCAGCAGGGTAAGCCCAGGCCTGTGCTCATTACCTATGGTTTATCAATGGTTGGTAGATATACATATTTAGGCATTGAATATGGCTTTTTGTTGCAAACTGAAGTTAATACTATCACATACATACTGGGGCACCCTAACTCTACTTTCCGTTTGATGGAAGTTCTTTATTGAAGAGGTAACAAGACAATATTGTGACCCTATATGACTAGAATTAATACAGACATTGCACTCATACAGACTTGTTTCCATACTTTAGGATACTCCTTTCAGCTTGCTGTGCTACCGCCTCCAACATTTGGGGACTGACGAATATATCTCCTATGTCCGCCCCCATGAATACTCTCTTGGGTCACATCTAGTTAATATGTAAGCACTATGACGATTAACATACAGCATAGATATGAATGCACTAAATAAATGTATCTAAGAAAACGAAAGTGATTGAATATTGATATATACCTTCTTTTTTCTATTAAGCTACGCTAACAACCGATACCCATGCTGTGAAAAGGTCTTGAAGAAGCTTGACTGAAGCGAAATGCGTTGACCTAATGCTTACACACCATGGTTGTTTTAGTAGATGGTATCAGTTCTGATATACGATTATGACTGGTAGGGCCTGCCGACCCTGACCCACTATGTTATATGTGTGTTTATTTTCATCACCTTTTTAAACTTGTAAAGCATTATGCTTTTTTTAACTAAATGTAATAAAAGAATATTTTTATACATTTCTAGTGGTTATCTCATGGTGTGCCCCAAAACGTCCACTTATGTGGGGTATCCCCACATCTTCCTGTGTATCAATTTTGGGACGGTGGCACGCTCAGGAGAGCTTTCCTTCGTTGTTTTATTAATGTTAAGTTTATCAAGCCCTATTCCTAACTTTATCCTCTGTTAGCCATGGGGGTGCCTCCTTTGACATGCTATGAAGATTAATATTACAGTCTTGGTTACTGAACCCCCCCCCCCCCCATTTCCCTCGTGAAGACCGAGAAGAATAAATTCAAAACCTTCACCATCTCTCTGTCATTTGTACCCAGATTAAGGTGGCAGCAGTGTGTACATTTTTGAATTACATTTATAATTTAGGTCAGGGTTTCTCAACCAGGGTTCTGTGGAACTCAAGGGTTCCTCCAGAGGTTGCTAGGGGTTCCTTGAGCAATGGGCAATTTCTACCTCTCCCGATGACACCATTGATCCTTTTAGCTATCTCTGCAAGGGGTAATTCTTCCCAATGACCACAAGTGTAAGGAGCGTTCTTCCCATTGACCATCACATTAATGTACTATGAGTTTATTTTTTAGCAGGGGTTCCTCCCAGACCGGAGAATTATTTCAAGGGTTCCTCGGTGTTGAAAAGGTTGAGAGAGGCTAATTTAGGTCATTCACTAAGTTGGTTTAGCTCCATAGTGCGGAGATCTTTTTTAACTTAGAATATTAATTTATTCTGGCCATTGAAATGAATGAACGCTCAAGCGCTTGATGCGCCTAGCATTTAAGCACGTTTCGATGCCTTTACACGCGGTTGGGCGTATTTTCTGTCTAAACGTTGCTGCTCCTGGACGCTCTAACAGTGCTTTTTTTCTGTCTGTAAATGCCTATGTGTACATGGACACACAGGCTAACATGGAGGCAGGGCTGTCTTAATGCATGGGCACCCTTGGGCACTGCCCAGGGGCCCCAGGTGTATGGGGGGCCCCATAATAATCTTACATTACATCATACTTGCCAACTGTCCCAGATCTGCTGGGATAATCACTATTTTTACGGGATTGCCAGTATCCCAGAACCTGTACTTTGCTCTCCTGATCCCCCCCCCCCCCCATACTATGCCCTTTGTGTCGCTTTAGTCTTTGATTTATGGCATGTTTTCTTATTGTTTAAAATTGATTTTATTGAAAGTACTAACAAAATATATGTTCAATTCTATCAACTCTTTATACTTTAATTCTTGAGAGCATGTCCTTAAATTTGGGGCAGCCTGGTAGGGGCCCAATGGCATTACTTTGCCCAGGGGCCCATGATGCTATTAAGACGGCCCTGCATGGAGGGGCATTTAGTAGCAAAAAAAAAAAGCGGCATTTAAAACGTCCAGTGTGCATAAGGCTCTGCAGATGATAACATAGATAGAATTTTAGCATTATGCTCTCTGGGGATGACTTACTAAAGCCTTCATTTGTTGTATGTAAATTCTAACAATAAATTTCTCTTATTTGCTCTCTTTTGGTCAGTTAACCAGTTGCTGACCGCCCATCGTGGATTGACGGCAGCAACATGGCTCTCCGGCACGAATCGCCGTTACCTAACGGCAGGCGCGGGATCGTGTATTGTGGGCGCTCGTGCGCTCACTGGCTAGCGGGGGAGCCAATCAGCGGGTGGGGTAGATTAGATGTTCGCCGGCCACCCGCAATCGCGCCCCCGCAGTGACAGAACGAGGATCGGTGAATGTAAACAAGCAGATCCCCGTTCTGACAGGGGGGTTGAGTGAGATCGTCTGTTCCCAGTATATGGGAGCAGCGATCTCTCTCCTTTCTCAGTCATGCCAGCCCCCACACAGTTAGAGCACACTGACAGGGAACACATTTAACCCTTTGATCGCCCCTTTAGTGTTAACCCTTGCCCTGCCAGTGACATTTATACAGTAATCAGTGGCTATTTTTAGCTCTGATCGCTGTATAAATGTCATTGGTCCCAAAAAAGTGTCAAAAGTGTCCGATCTGTCCGCCGCAATATTGCAGTCCCGATAAAAATCGCAGATTGCCACCATTACTAGTAAGTAAAATAAATAATAAAAACGCCATTACTCATAGTTTGTAGGCGCTATAACTTTTGCGCAAACCAATCAATATACGCTTATTGCGTTTTTTTTACCAAAAATATGTAGGAGAATATAAATCGACCTAAACTGATGAAAAAAATTTGTTTTTTTTTTTATATTTTTTTTTTTGGATATGTATTATAGCAAAAAGTAAAAATATTGGGTTTTTTTCAAAATTTTCACTCTTTTTTTGTTCACCGCAGAGGGGATCAAACACCACCAAAAGAAAGCTCTATTTGTGGGAGAAAAAAATTACATCAATTTTGTTTGGGTACAACGTCGCACGACCGCGCATTTGTCAGTTAAAGCGACGCAGTCCCGAATCGCACAAAAGTGCTCTGGTCAGGAAGGGGGTAAATCCTTCCGGGGCTGAAGTGGTGAAATATATCATTGAATGTGTTTTATTATATTTGTTCAATAAATGCAAAAATATAGCTGTTCATTCAGCCAGAAACCTTGTGAGCTAAATACTCCCTGTACTCTCTCCCTCTGGACTGCTATCAGTTAGCATTGTTCTTTGCTATCCCAATGGACTACAAAACGCCTCCCGTATTATGGAGATGAAAGGGAACAGTTATGTAGTCCTATCACACTACCTGGCTTAATGACAATGCTGCTCAGTGCGGTTGTCACGCTAGAACAGGAAGTGTGTTAACCCTTTCACTACCATCCTGCTACGCTCCAGTAGCTCATTCTGTGTCATTGCATTGTTGCCTTGGCAGGTTGTATAAATTGCAATGATCCAATCCCAATTCCAGAAGACTGCAGATTGCAGTTGCAGAAGATGCAATCCCAGAAGCAAGAAATTAGATATCTTGGGGTGTTCTGTGGCCATGCTAAGTACAGAATGTCCCTGATGTACCATATTGCAAGGAGGTGATATTTGAATTATTGCCAGTTTTAGAAGATTATAGCTGGCTGCAGTCTGAGACTGAGGCTATTCTTAAAGAAGAACTGCAGTCTGCTCACATAATTTGTAATAAAAACATCTTTGCCATTCTGAAGCTTCCCTCCAACCACTTTGCATATTATTTTATATATACTGTGATTCTGTGCTTGCCAAATATGCTGCAGAAATCTCCCTCCACTGAGTCTGGCTGCAGCCATTTTAACTGTGGGCAGCTAAAGCTGCTGCCTGTTCACTTCCTGGATTTATACAGACACACAGAGGCACACCTCCAGCTCTGCAGCCCTCACTGGCCCTCTTATGACTCATCTCCCCTTCCCTTCCTGGCAAACTCTCAAGAGAGAGCTGTGCATGATGTTATAAGCCTAGGCTAATGACCAGACAAGAAACAGGAAGTGGGCTGTATAAGGTATTTACTGGCAGAAAAAAAAATGTTTTACTATCCAAAGTTAACACTTCACAAGGGCAGACGATTTAATAGATGGAAAGATGAAAAAATGACTGAAGGTCCGCTTTAAAAAAAAATAATTACAAAATGGCTTCTGTAACAGTTGTCTGTGGTGTGTATATATATATATATATATATATATATATGTGTGTGTGTGTATACTGTATATACACTATATTACCAAAAGTATTGGGACGCCTGCCTTTACATGCACATGCACTTTAATGGCATCCCAGTCTTAGTCCGTAGGGTTCAATATGGAGTTGGCCCACCCTTTGCAGCTATAACAGCTTCAACTCTTCTGGGAAGTCCGTCCACAAGGTTTAGGAGTGTCTATGGGAATGTTTGACCATTCTTCAAGAAGCACATTTGTGAGGTCAGGCACTGATGTTGGACGAGAAGGCCTGGCTCACATTGTCCACTCTAATTCATCCCAAAGGTGTTCTATTGGGTTGAGGTCAGGAACCTGTGCAGGGCAGTCAAGTTCCTCCACCCCAAACTGGCTCATCTATGTCTTTATGGACCTTGCTTTGTGCACTGGTGCGCAGTCATTTTGGAAAGTCAAGGGGCCATCCCCAAACTGTTCCCACAAAGTTGGGAGCATGAAATTGTCCAAAATGTCTTGGTATGCTAACACCTTAAGAGTTCCCTTCACTGGAACTAAGGGGCCAAGCCCAAACCCTGAAAACCAACCCCGCACCATAATCCCCCCTGCGCCAAATGATTTGGACCAGTGCACAAAGCAAGGTCCATAAAGACTTGGATAAGCGAGTTTCATCCCAAAGGTGTTTTACCAGGTTGGGGTCAGGAAGTCTTTATGGACCTTGCTTTGTGCACATTTTAGAGGTCAGGCACTGACTTTGGATGAGAAGGCCTGGCTCACAGTCACCACCCTAATTCATCCCAAAGGTGTTCTATCGGGTTGAGGTCAGGACTCTGTGGAGGCCAGTCAAGTTCCTCCACCCCAACCTCACTCATCCATGTCTTTATGGACTTAGTTTGGGCACTGGTCCAAATCATTTGGTGGAGGGGGGATTATGGTGTGGGGTTGTTTTTCAGGGGTTGGGTTGTTTTATTTTTATTTATTTTTTTAAAGAGAGTTTTCCTTCAAATCCTCAGTTTAACATTCATCTTCCAAGAATCTTAGTCTCTTCTGGAAAAAAAATATGAAACAACCAATCATGTTCCCCTTTACTGAGATCAGATCAGATTGGTTGCTGTAGGTATCTGCAGTATGGGGGATTAGCGGGGGCGTTGCTAGGGGGTGGCTATTGGGGCTATAGCCCTGAGTCTGGGGCCCATAGCCCCGAGTCTTACGGGGTGGGTGCAGTTCTGCAATTGGCAGGTATGTCCCGGTCTGGAATGCAGGAGGCAGGGGCAGACTGAGCCACGGTAGCGTTGGCTCTGGCTCCGCTCTCACCTCCACCTGGCTCTACTCCTGGTCACTGGTTGCTAGAACCGTCTAGTGTCTAGCAACCAGTGACATCACGGCCGCGACTCCCTCCCTGTCCGGCATTCAAAGCAGAGGAGTGTTCCACTTCTTCCCTCCTCCGCGCTAGTGCTCGTAGGGCCTAAAGAGTTGAGCCCAGCCCCCTTGTCATGGTCCTGAACTGGAGCGGATGCCGCTGGTCCAGTGGCGGTGGGGTGCAGGGCAGCGGCATCTTCAAATAGGGAGGGGGAGGCCTGGGCAGCTGGGAAAAGCCCAGGAGGGAGTGAAAGAGAGAAGACGAGGCCTCACCACCACCATGAGCAGAATCCCTGACACCTCCCAGAGCCTACACTCCTTCTCCAAGCTCCTCTCCTAACTCGCTGTGACTGTCATGGAAGAGGAAGAAAAAAGGCTGACCGAGGACGGGCAGGAGGTAGATGGATCCCACACACCTACCCACACAGACAGAGGCTGGGACAGTAGGGACTGCAGGCAGGGCTAGGGGGTCTCTCTTTCACCCCCTCTCATCCACCTCCTCTTTCTCTGATGTATGGGGAGACTCTCTGTCGACCCTAATGTTACTGGAGGCTCTCTGGGGACCCTGATGTATGGGGAGGCTATCTGGGGACCCTGATGTAAGGAGGGCTCTCTGGGGCCCCTGATGTATAGGGAGGCTCTCTGGGGACCCTGATGTAAGGGGGGCTCTCTGGGGACCCTGGTGTAAGGGGGGCTTCTCTGGGGACCCTGATGTATGGGGAGGCTCTCTGTATAACCTGATGTATGGGAAGGCTCTCTGTAGACCCTGATGTAAGGGGGAGGCTCTTTGTAGACCCTGATGTAAGGTGGAGGCTCTCTGGGGACCCTGATGTATGGGGGGGTCTCTGTGGACCCTGGTGTATGGAGGGGCTCTCTGGGGACCCTGGTGTATGGAGGGGCTCTCTGGGGACAGTGATGTATGGGGAGACTCTCTGGGGACCCTGATGTATGGGGAGGCTCTCTGGGGACCCTGATGTATGGGAGGCTCTCTGTGGACCCTGAAGTAAGGGGCTCTCTGGGGACCCTGATGTAAGGAAGGGTCCCTCTGGGGACCCTTATGTAAGGAAGGGGCTCTCTGGGGACCCTGATGTAAAGAAGGATCCGCACTCATATGTAACAATATATATATATATATATATATATATATACACATACACATACACATTAATATTATATACATGTGTATGCCCACTCAAGCGTATGACTTTACTTACTTTGCTGCTATGGGCTCTAGCCCCAGATCTTTTGTAGACCTAGCAACGCCCCTGGGGATTAGCAACAATAAATAAGCCAAAGACTTAGTTGATCACATTACAAAAGATAGGTTGAGGTTTGCAAATTGGCAGGTTAAACATGGTATTGCTTTATTGAATTAAGACAATGAGATATTCCAGTTGGTAACGGTAGTTGTTGGGTAAGAGGTTAACATTGGAACCATAATAGAAGTAAATGTTTAATATGAATGGAGAAACATGTTCATATCAATGGCAAACTCAATTATACAGACGTATGCTAATGCGTTTTATCTTCTGAAAATAATTTGGTCCAGGTAGAGCATTGCACACTGGGTGTATATGGAGCCACCAGTTAGTGTGAGGCCACTGCATGGTACCTGTAACCCGTGGCCTCTCTCCTGGTGTACCTGAGTACCACAAATGCCACAATGAGGGCATTGATTACCAGTACAGAGATGCCCAACACATACAAGCTGCTCTGGTCTGTCTTCACATCTTCAGCCTTCTCGCTGACAGAACCTGAGGAGAGGAGATTCAGAGAATTAATATCTCATTTACAGGAGGGGAACAAGAGAAGCCAGACCACAGTGAATACTACAAATCTCTGGTTGCGATTTGCCTAATAATGTGCATAGGGATTGGAGGGATTTGTTCAGTTTGGAGCCTTTGCCCAAACTCTGGTCTCGTCTCAACAGGCAGTTTTATTACACGATGATACTTTTCAAGGTGTTAATATTGGAATATATTTGAGCATGATGGTCACTAGGTATTTGGGAACAACAAAGTCTTTGATCCCCTGCTGGTTTTGTACGTTTGCCCACTGACAAAGAAATGATCAGTCTGTAGTTTTAATGGTCGGTTTATTTTACCATTGAGAGACAGAATAACAACAAAAAAAATGCAATTAAAAAAAGTTATAAATTGATTTGCATTTTAATAAGTGAAATAAGTATTTGACTCCTTCGCAAAACATGACTTGGTACTTGGTGGCAAAACCCTTGTTGGCAATCACAGAGGTCAGACGTTTCTTGTAGTTGGCCTCCAGGTTTGGACATCTCAGGAGGGATTTTGTCCCTCTCCTCTCTGCAGATCCTCTCCAAGTCATCAAGGTTTCAAGGCTGATGTTTTGTAACTCGGACCTTCAGCTCTCTCCACATATTTACTATGGGATTAAGGTCTGGAGACTGGCTAGGCCACTGCAGAACATTGATGTGCTTCTTCTTGAGCCACTCCTTTGTTGTCTTGGCTGTGTGCTTTGGGTCATTTTCATGCTGGAATACCCACCCACAACCCATTTTCAAAGCCCTGGCTAAGGGATGGAGGTTCTCACTCAAGATTTGATGGTACATGGCCCCGTCCATTGTTCTTGTGATGCGGTGAAGTTGTCCTGTCCCCCCCCAAAGCATAATGTTTCCACCTCCATGTTTGATGGTGGGGTTGGTGTTCTTGGGGTCATAGGCAGCATTCCTCCTCCTCCAAACACGGCGAGTGGAGTTGATGCCAAATAGCTTGATTTTGGTCTCATCTGACCACAACACTTTCACCCAGTTCTCCTCTGAATCATTCAGATGTTCATTAGCAAACTTCAGACGGGCTGACCTTGTGCTTTCTTGAGCAGGGGGACCTTGTGGGCACTGCAGGATTTCACTCCTTCCTGGCGTAGCGTTACCAATTGTTTTCTTGGTGACTGTGGTCCCAGCTGCCTTGAGATCGTTGACAAGATTCTCCCGTGTAGTTCTTGGCTGATTCCTCACCGTTCTCATGATCATTGAAACTCCACGAGGGTGGTTCTTGCATGGAGCCCCAGACCGAGGGAGATTGACAGTTATTTTGTGTTTCTTCCATTTGCGAATAATCGCACCAACTGTTGTCACCCTCTCACCAAGCTGATTGGCGATGGTCTTGTAGCCCATTCCAGCCTTGTGTAGGTCTACAGTATTGTCCCTGACATCCTTGGACAGCTCTTTGGTCTTGGCCATGGTGGAGAGATTGCAATCTGATTGATTGATTGATTGCTTCTGTGGACAGGCATCTGTTATACAGGTAACAAGCTGAGATTAGGAGCACTCCCTTTAAGAGAGTGCTCCTAATCTCAGCTCGTTAACTGTATAGAAGACACCTGGGAGCCAAAAATCTTGCTGATTGATAGGGGATCAAATACTTATTTCACTCATTAAAATGCAAATCAGTTTATAACTTTTTAAAATGCGTTTTTCTGGATATTTTCGCTGTTTTTCTGTCTCTCACTGGTAAAATAAACTGACCATTTAAAATTATAGACTGATCATTTCTTTGTCAGTGGGCAAACCTACAAAATCAGCAGGGGATCAAATACTCCCCCCCCCCCCCCCCACAGCAAATTGGCACTGATCAAGAATTATCTAAGAACCATAATGACCCATTGAAGCAGTGGCGGCTGGTGCATAAGGGGCGCTTGGGTGCCGCCTCCCTGCCACTGAGAAGGAAGAAAAAAGTCAGCCCGCCCCCCTGCAGGTGGCGCCCGTACATTGACTTTTCTTTTTTCCTCGGCTCCTTGCTGTCAGCTGACAGCAAGTAGTGAGCCCATTGGTCAGCCATTAAAGTCTATGTGTGTGCGCTTAGCCTGAGCCTGCCTATTAGATGCCCCCCCCGATGTCCTGACCTCGGGGGGGCGGGGTTGTTGAGGCTAGCGACTGTATACCCTACCTGGGGCTCTGTATACTGCTATCTGGCATCCTGTATCCTGCTACCTGGCACCCTGTATACTGCTACCTGGGGCTCTGTATACTGCTACCTGGCACCCTGTATACTCTACCTGGCATCCTGTATACTGCTACCTGGGGCTCTGTATACTGCTACCTGGAACCTTGTATACCCTACCTGGCACCCTGTATACTGCTACTTGGGGCTCTGTATACTGCTATTTGGGACCCCTGTATACGGCTACCTGGCACCCTGTATACTGCTACCTGGCACCCTGTATACTGCTACCTGGCACCCTATATACTGCTACCTGGCACCCTGTATACTGCTACCTGGTCATATGTCTCGGGGTCCATCGTCATATGTCCCACGGTCCATCGTCCTATGTCCTACGGTCTATCGTCATATGTCTCGGGGTCCATCCCATATGTC
>BLSH010475184.1:616662-631398 GCA_018402905.1 Glandirana rugosa | reverse complement strand
TGCCACAGTGACCCGCCCCCGGCCCCTCATCCAATCACCCTGAGCGGAGGCTCAGGGCAGCCAATCAGCCTATGCATGGCCGCAGGAAGAAGCGCACATGCATAGGCTTGAATGGCCGACCAATAGGCTCACTTACTTGGCTGTCATGTGACAGCCAAGGAGCCGAGAAGAAAAAAAAAAAAAGAAAGTCAATGTACCGGCGCCACCTGTAGGTGGGCGGGGTTGACTTTTTTTTTTTTCTCGTCTTTTGCCGGCGGGGAGGCGGCGCCCTAGCGCCCCTCCCACACCAGCCGCCGCTGGTATATGGACAGGCTGGTTAGTATATAGACAGGCTGGTTAGTATATAGACAGGCTAGGGTAGTATATGGACAAGCTAGGGGTATTATATGGACAGGCTAGGGTAGTATATGGACAGGCTGGGGTAGAATGTAGACAGGCTAGGGTAGTATATGGACAGGCTGGGGTAGAATGTAGACAGGCTAGGGTAGTATATGGACAGGCTGGGGTAGAATGTAGACAGGCTAGGGTAGTATATGGACACGCTAGGGGTATTATATGGACAGGCTAGGGTAGTATATGGACAGGCTGGGGTAGAATATAGACAGGCTAGGGTAGTATATGGACAGGCTGGAGTAGAATGTAGACAGGCTAGGGTAGTATATGGACAGGCTGGGGTAGAATGTAGACAGGCTAGGGTAGTATATGGACAGGCTGGGGTAGAATATAGACAGGCTAGGGTAGTATATGGACAGGCTAGGGTAGTATATAGACAGGCTGGTTAGTATATAGACAGGCTAGGGTAGTATATAGACAGTCTAGGGTAGTATATGGACAGGCTAGGGTAGTATATGGACAGGCTGGGGTATTATATAGACAGGCTAGGGTAGTATATGGACAGGCTGGGGTATTATATAGACAGGCTAGGGTAGTATATGGACAGGCTGGGGTATTATATAGACAGGCTAGGGTAGTATATGGACAGGCTGGGGTATTATATAGACAGGCTAGAGCAGTATAAGGGTGGGCTAGGGTAGTATAGGGGCAGGCAGAGCGACCTGGGGGGCAATTGTCATCATGACACACAAAACTACTGGAAAAAAATCGTGGTCGTCAATTTGCTGGGTCATAGAAGAGAAGGCGAGGCAGCTGTGTTTCAATTTGCTGCCCCTCTTAAAGTGCTGCCTGGGTCCAATGGCCCTGATGCTCACAATCCAAGGTTTTACTGTATTATAATGTGATACATAACTGTGACGTATGACTTGCCAGTTCCAATGACCTGTGTAATTTGTATTCTTACAGTCAATAAAATCAGACAAGTGTCTTCTTCGGAAACCTAACATTTTTTTTTTTACAGCAAATGTGTAAAATTTATTTCAGTTCAATTTTTTATTTGTCGTATAATTTAATTTCTGTTTTGAGAGACCCTCCAACTTGAAGTGCCCCAAGGTCTAACCTGGCAGTGGCACTGATCTCACCACTGTAAAAATGGCTAATCTGCCAATCTCCAATTTATCACAACTCCAAAGATATGCCTTATGTTTTCATTATTTTGTTAATATCACAAAATGTCTCTTCTCCTTTCATTAGGCCTCATACACACGGACGTTTCTTACAAAATAAACAAAACGTCGGGCCCGATGCCAAGGACAAAAAAATTGGCGTTTTTCGGTGTCAGTGAGCATTAGTGAGCGCCGGCGTCAATAGGCGTTTTTTTTTTTTAAATCATCGCTCTGCTATTTTTCAACCCAAAAACGTTGGCGTCAAAAAACTCCGATTAACGCCGGTACAGCGTTAGTGAGCGTTTTGCGGCGTCAAAAAACGCCAAAACGTTACAGCCTCAGAACGCGCTGCCCGTGGGTTCTACTTTCAGCTCACTAACGCCGACGCCATCTACAGCTCAAAAACATTGGCGTTTTTATGGGGCCATTGACTAACATGGAGAGCTGCAAAAAACGCCGGCGTCAAAAAACGTCCGTGTGTATGAGGCCTACTGTTCAAAAGAAACAGGGTTCTTTTTAACAAATACAACTCTTTATAAAATACAAGAAACAAAAGTCACGCGTTTCTCCCATACTACAGTAGAAACATGGAGGTGAAAAAAAATAGTAGCTATGGGCAAACCAGAGCCGTATCAACCTCAGTCACTGTCTGGCACAACGCTCATGCATGATATGGAAATGATCAGCGATGGTCTAACCTGCAGCCTCGGGGTCACTGTGGCGTTTCTGACGGAGGGGACCCAGCACAGCGTTGGCTTTCCACACTTTGGATCCCAGATCTCTGCGCTCGCGTGTGACGCATCCTTGATTGCAGCGGGATCCCGCATCATTACTATCACAGATCGCCAGCTGGCATTGGAGGTACACAGATGGGTGCTTGTTCAGGAATTTGAAGGCACTGAAGCTGAACCTGGCATTGCCACTACCAGATGGGAAGTTATGGTAGGTGTTGTCCTTTACACACCTGGTGAGAAGAACACGGTTTTGTAAGATGTCAATTCTTAAAATTAATATCAGGTATGCGCAGCTAATAGACGCGCAGAATGAAAAAAAATGTTTTGTTTCAATTTTTTATTCACATAAATTTGTTTTCGGAAATTAATTTTGTTTATTCGAATAGATTCAAATTTTCCAAATTCGTTCTAAGAGAACTTAATTTGATGGAATTCCTAGCATTTGAATTGATTCCAATCTAATTCCATTTGAAATCTCATTTATTCTATTGGAAATTCAAATTTTGGAAGATGGTAATATTCGTTCTATTCTATTCTACTCTTTTCTGATCTATTCTTTTATTTTATATTCATTCTTTTCTTTTCTGTTATATTCTATTCTTTTCTATTCTATTCGAATTTGATTTTTGGAAGATGGTTACCTTGTTAAATTCTTTCTATTCTATTCTATTTTTTTCTATGCTTTTCTATTCTAATATTTTATTTTCTAGTTTATTCTTTACTATTCTATCCTATTCAAATGTATTCTATTCAAATTTGAATTTCAGAAGATGGTTATATTCTTCTATTTTATTCTATTCTGTTGTTCTATTCTATTCGTTTATTTTCTATTCTATTCTATTTTTTTCTATTCTATTTGAATTTTGAAAAATGGTTATAGTCATTCTATCCTATTCTATTCAAATGTATTCTATTTGAAATAGGAATTTCAGAAGATGGTAATATTCGTTCTATTTTACTCTGTTCTATTCCATTCTTTTTTTAATTATATTCTAATTTATTCCGTTTATATTCTATTTTATTATGTTCTTTTATTTTATATTCTATTTTGTTCAGTTTTATGCTATTCTTTCTATTCTATTATTTTATTTTCTATGCTATCCCTTTATTTTCTATTATGTTTTTTCTGTACTTTGTTTGTATTCTGTTCTGTTTTACTCTATTATATTACATTATTTTATTTTCTATTCTATTCTTTTCTATTTGAATTTTGGGACATTGTTATATTCATTCTATTCAATACTATTCTGCTTGTTCTTCTATTTTATACTATTATATTATTTTTTATTCTATTCTAATCTATTCTATTCCTTTATTTTCTATCCTATTTTATTCTGTTCTTTTTATTTTCGATTTTATTTTGTTCGGTTTTATTCTATTCTTTTTTATTCTACTCTATTTTATTTTCTCTTCTATTCCTTATTTTCTATTCTATCCCTGTATTTTCTATTCTATTTTTTCTGTTCTCTTTTATTTTCTATTCTGTTCTGTTTTTCTCTATTATATTAAATTATTTTATTTCCTATTCTATTCTTGTCTTTTATATTCTTTTCTCTTTTTTAGTCTATTCTTTTCTATTCTATTCCTTTATTATCTATTCTATTTTATTGTCTTCGGAAATTCAAATTCAATTCAAAAATTATTCCAAATTTGTCCAAAATGTTTTATTATTTCGGATTCATTTAAATTCATTACTATTGTCTTTGGAGATTTGGATACATCCAAATTTCTGAATAATTAAAAAGCTGTCCGAATTTAGATTCGGAAATAAACGAACCGTAAGGGTCTAATAGCTAGGAAATTACCGGTTCATTAAATGGCATGTCTAGCAACAGGACTAAACCAAATTTATTTTTTATTAATTTTTCTTTGAAATAAAGTTTGCTTCCTAAAATGTATCAAGGAGTAAAAAATAGGGGTTTGGTCATTAATGTTAAAAATTAAAATTTGTTTAACTTTAAATTCCAGACATTTTTCGTGTTGCTGCTCATTATTTAATGCCATGAAGTTGTATTTGAAGTTGTATTTGCCTCCTGGGGAGAACTCCAGCTGAGCAGCATTATAAAGACTTGGTGAGAATTGGAGGAGGTTATGGTTGGCTTTCCTTTAGTAGTGGCAGTGGCTTCCCCAAACCCTTGTCCCCTTTTTCGACTGTGTTGGTCCTGAATTGCACAATGGCCCGCGAATGTGAGCTGCATGGTAATTGTACCCTGCTCTCTGCTGCTGGCTGCTAGTGGTCTTCTGCTGGTATATGCTTTCAAACTTTGGGATGCCAGTTGCCTATCCAATATTTAGGAGGCATTATTATTATTATTTATTTATTAATTATAATAATTATTATTTTTATATTGAGAGAGACAAACCCTCCCCAGGAAAAAAAATGCAATACGTCCAGATTGGTATCATCTACTTACCCTCTTCTGATGAGGTCGTAATTCGGTGACTGGAAATCAGCTTGTGGAGAGGCAAAGCAAGTGTCCACAAACACGGTGAGGTTAGCATCTAAAGACTGGACCGTAGCTTGGAGGAACACGGACTCATCAAGCTCAATAAAATATGGAGAGTCCTGCACTGGACTGATGAAGTCCTCTGTTGGGTAGAAGGCCAGACTAACATCATACTCTCCAGTCTCTGTCTGCTCCTGGATTATGTCATCCTCAGTCACATACATAATCTCAGCAATGGAGTCTTTATCCAGCTCACAGGTGACAATGACCTGCAGCTGCTTACGTCTAGTGATCGTGCCAACTGCAGTTGCAAAGACGGTGTTTGTGTAGTAAATTGTATGATCCTTCACCTGTGTTTAAAAGAAAAGTATGACTTTAAGCGGATGCTACCATGGATACATTGCTGGTATATTTGGAGAGTAGTGGTCCATTGTGAAAGTATGCCACGATGGAATGCATAATCTTTAAAATATTGTCAAAAGTATTGGGACACCTGCCTTTACACACACATGAACTTTAATGGCATCCCAGTCTTAGTCCGTAGGGTTCAATATTGAGTTGGCCCACCCTTTGCATCTATAACCGCTTCATTTCTTTTGGAAAGGTTGTCCACAAGGTTTATGAGAGTGTCTATGAGAATGTTTGACCATTCTTCCAGAAGCGTGTTTGTGAGGTCAGGCACTGATGTTGGAGTGAAGGCCTGGCTTGCAGTCTCCGCTCTAATTCATCCCAAAGGTGTTCTATCGGGTTGAAGTCAGGCCAGTCAAGCTCCTCCACCCCAAACTCACTAAACCATGTGTTTGTAGACCTTGCTTTGTGCACTGGTCCAAATAATTTGGTGGAGGGGGGATTATGGTGTGGGGTTGTTTTTCAAGGGTTGGGCTTGGCTCCTTAGCTTCAGTGAAGGGAACTCTTAAGGCATCAGCATACCAAGACATTTTGGACAATTTCATGTACTCAACTTTGTAGGAACAGTTTGGGGATGGCGTCTTCCTTTTCCAACATGACTGCGCACCAGTGCACAAACAAGGTCCACAAAGACATGGATGAGTGAGTTTGGTGTGGATGAACTTGTCCTGACCTCAACCCAATGCATTACAGCCTGACTGCGAACCAGGTCTTCTCGTCTAACATCAGTGCCTGACCTCACAGATGCACTTCTGGAAGAATGGTCAAACATTCCCATAGACACACTCCTAAACCTTGTGGTCAGCCTTCCCAGAAGAGTTGAAGCTGTTATAGCTGCAAAGGGTGGGCCAACTCAATATTGAACCCTACAGACTAAGACGCCATTACAAATTTAATGTGCGTGTAAAGGTAGGCGCCCCAATACTTTTGATGATATAGTGTACATTCTTTATAAGTAGGGCTAATCAAATTCTAGCTGTCATTTTGCTGAGTTAGGCATGTCCAGATTTCTATCACCGAAGCCAATAGTCATGGAACCTTTGGCATCCAAAGCAACAACCTTGGCTAAGATCACCTCCTTATTACAGAATATTTTCTAGTTTTATTGGTTGTAACCTGATTAAAATATTGTGATGAAGAGTAAATTGATCTAATGAAAACGGGAGAAAAATTTGTGACTGATAATTGTACAAAGCAAAGCTGCCCCTTTGTGTCAGCCACCTGTAAGTAACTAATGCTGAAGGTGGCCCTGAGGACAGGGTACAAAATACAGGCATGACCCAACTGGCATTCATGCATTAATCCTTGGGATATTCTAACAGAGGCTATTGATGCTTATCAAAGTGGGCCAACCATGAGATTATTTGTTGCACGGTTGCACAACTGGTGGTTGTGAAGTCTGGTAAGCCGCTGGGTTCAATTAAAAATTAATTATTATTGAAGCAGAAAACATTATAATAAAAAATCTTGTAATTAGAATGCCACCAAGTTTTAGTTTAGTAACATCAATATGTCAATAATTGAATTAAATCCTCAGATTCAGTAAAGATTTGCAAAATATTAAAGGTAGCTCCTCCCGATCAGATGAGCACATAGCTAAACCACATACGAGGTGTGTCTAAAAAGTTTGGTGAATGGTATCAGAAGACAAATAAAACAGAAGATACAAACAAATGACCTTTATTGGCCTTCAAAATAATTGCCATCTTTCATTTTTGGCAACGTTCCTAATGCTTCTGGAAACTGTCGGCAAAGCCTCGTTAGGAATCCATCGCAGAACCGCTGTCACACATTCTTGGATTGCCCACTATGTCCGCGCCTTTCATGGCGTTCTTCATGCGGGGAAACAGTAAGAAGTCCACAGGTACCAGATCAGAGGAGTACGGTGGATGATCGAGAAGAGGTACGCTTTGCTGAAGCAAGAATTGGTGCACACGGTGCGTTATCCTGCAGCAACATCCACTGTCCAGTCCTGTGCAACTCCGGCCGAGGAGGTCTCCATCGTTTTGCTTTCTGTTCGTCTGTCAACTTGTGCGGCACAAACCGGGAACAGATCTTCTGCTTACCCAAATCTTCGTGGAGGATAGTGCGCACCTTGTCCTTGCTAATGACCAATTCCTCCATCAGTCCCTGATCTCTTGCCAGCATTTGTTGCACTCGCTCGATCATGTTTTGGGTTCTGCATGTCGATGGCTGACCCGAGCGTGGCTCATCCTCAGTTGTTTCCTTCCCGTTTGAACCAGTCTTCCGTCCTCACAGCTCACGGGTTCCGTCCTGTACACTTGCACCAACATTTTGTGCCTCTCCGTTGTTTTTCCCAATTTGTAGCAGAACGTCATGTTCACTTTTTGCTCCATTGCATTTTGACCCTACTTCTCACACTGACTACGTCCATCTGCCCGCAGCTGGTGTGCCCTGATGGTCACGTGTACTCCATGCCAGGTGGTGCTTCTTGACGTATTTCTGGATAGCCACGTGCATGGGCCCTGGCCCATGTTGCCAGCGAGATATCGGACCATTCACCAAACTTTTTAGACAGAACTTGTATAAAGGAACAGCTTTGCTTGCCTAAAGATTTGTAAATGAATACACATACTCTGATTATCCACCTATCTCTGATATGATATATGCCTGCATAGCTTAGGGAGGGTGACCATACTTCAGGGTAACAATGTTTCACAGACAGCATTGGTCACTCACTAATTGGTTTTACTTGCCTGCATTTGCAGTTCAACAAAGCAATGTCAGTTAGACTTGTGCACTGTTGACATTTTTTTTTTTTATGTGTTCGTTACATTCGTTTTTTGAATCATTTGTTATGATCGATATTCATTATTTTGAATAAATTCGTAACTTCAGATACATTCAAATTCATTACGTTCCATTTGTTTAGATGCGGTATTCATTATTTCGATAATTCGTAATAATTTGAAAGAACGAAAATCCGAAATTCAAATATCTCACAATTCGAAAGAACGAAAATCTGAAAATTCGAAAAGAATAAAAATAAAAAAAATTGAAAATCAGAAATTCAGAAAGAACGAAAATCCAAAAATAAGAACGAAAATCCAATAATATGAACGAAAATCCGATAATATGAATGAAAATCCAAAAATATGAACGAAAAACCTGAAAATTTGAAAATCAGAAAGAACGAAAATCCGTAAATAAGAATGAAAATTCAAAAGAATGAAAATCCAAAAATAAGAACACAAATCCGAAAATTGGAAAACCTCAAAAAACATTGGGATAATTTCTATTATAAACCAATGGAAAGGCTGCTCCAGGTGTGGGTCAGGTGAGCCTAATGAAATGATTGAGTGAGGTGCTCGCCCTGTCATAGCAGCAGCAGAATCCAGGAAGAAAAGAAGGAATGGCTGCACACTAAACTCAATGCAACTGCATTTTTATTGATAGGTCATAAAAACAGATCATAAGAGCACAGGAAAGGTACCGCGTTTCACACGGTAAATGTGCTTCGTCACAACCAACGGTGTGAAACGCGTTACCTTTCCTGTGCCGGTGCTGTAATGATCTGTTTTTATGACCTCCTATTAATTAAAATACAGTTGCATTGAGTTGAGTGTGCAGCCATTCCTTCTTTTCTTCCATAATTTCTATTATAATTAAAATGTTAAGTTTATTAACCATTATTATAGTTTTTTGTTATTATCATTATCTATTAATAATAAATGATAATAATAATAGCAACTATAATAATAGTTATAAACTATTAAATTGTAGGTATTGGAATTTCCTTTCAAATTTGGCTGTTAGTGAACATAACAAATAGGAATTTATCCGAAGTTACGAATTATCCAAAATAATGAATTTCCCGGATAATTTGTAACTTCGGATAAATTTGTATTCGTTACGTTCACTAACAGCCAAATTTTAATGGAAATTCCAATACCTATAATTTAATTGTTTATAACTATTATTATAGTTATTATCTTTATTATGATTTTTTAATAATAAATCATAAAAATAATAAAAAAAAAACTATAATAATGGTTAATGAACTTAATATTTTAATTATAATAGAAATTATCCCAATGTTTTTTGTTCTTTTGGATTTTCGTTCTTTCGAATTTTCGTTCTTATTTAAGCTCTAACGAGCAGGGCCCTCTGATTCCTACTGTATTAAAGTGTATTGTAGTTGTACTGTCTACCCTCAAGTTGTAAAGCGCTGCGTAAATTGTTGGCGCTATATAAATCCTGTATAATAATAATAATAATAATATTTACGCATTTTCGTTCTTTCGGACTTTTGGGTTTTCATTCTTATTTTTGGATTTTCATTCCTGATTTTCGGAATTTGGTTATGTTCTGATTTTGGGCCTTTCTGAATTTCCGGATTTTCGTTCTTATTTTTGGATCTTTGTTCTTTTGAATTTTCGGACTTTTGTTCTTATTTTCGGGTTTTCGTTCTTTCTGATTTTCATTCTTATTTTCTGATTTTCGTCCTTTTGAATTTTTGAATTCTCCAATTTTGAATTTCCGTTCTTTCGAATGCTCGTTCTTTTAGAAAATTTTATTTCGAAAAAATGTATTAAACGGTCTTCCGTTAATTTGGATGTTTTCAAATTAACGAATGTGCCGAATTTTGACGAAAAACAAATTTGGAACAAAACTAATTTCATGTCTAATGTCAGTGTTTTTTTATTCTTTTTTTTTCTGGAAAGGTTATCGCGTTGAACACCTACCTTTTTAACTGTACCACAGCTTGTGAAGGGGATGTCAAAAATAATAGGATCGGCAGAATTAGGAACACAATTTTTATCAATCAATGTCAGCTCATTTGCATTGTATCCCAATGAAGTAATGTAAGCTGGATTGAGAATAACCGTCATCGAGTCTCCAGAGCAAGACAATGAGTCTAGACAGAAGAAAAGGTCAGAGAAACAATGGATTTTAGACAAAGAACTTTGCGTAACATAAAGTATCAACAGAATAGTGATCAGCTGTGAATATCTAGCCCTCATTATTGGAATCCTGCTTAATTCCCAGTAGTCCCTAGACTGTGCCAACACTTTCTCGGGTATGCATAGATTTGGTCTCCCCATCTCACATTTGTTCTACAGAATACAAAGGAAACTCGTAACTTACCAAACGCTTTACCTGGAAAAAAAGGTCATCAATTTTTATTAAAGCAATTCTCTAGCAGCTTTTGACTTTTACTTGAGTTTTGCTGTTCTTTGATCAACAAGCCTCAGCCCATGAATTATTCAGTCCATCCAAAAGTGGTATTTTGGTTATAGATGGAGCTTGAGGTGATCTGCAATAATTTTTACTCTTTTTGGCTTCCAAACTGTTGAAAGTCTATACATGATCTATTCGCATTAACTTGACTCAGCTGTTCCCAGAGTTGATTTTAGTTTTGTGTGGTTGCCATTTGTTGTCTCATTTTTTTTAGACATCTTATCCATGATTCCTGGTTATGTCCAGTTGCTGAAGCCAATTCAAACCCAAACGATGGATCCCCCACCTGTTAAACCCTAAAGCCTCGTACACACGGGACGATGATCGTATACAACAGGTCGTACTAACGACCGTTGCATGCGATATTGATCGTTCGTATGCGCGGTTAGAACAGCTGAACATACGACGGTCGTACAAGGGAGTTGTATGAGCAAACTAGAAAACTTGGTCGTACCAACAAGCGCTCATACGACCGTTGTATTGTGTGTACAGAGCAGTTGGTATAACAAGTTGTATTGTGCAAAACACGCATGCTCAGAAGTCAGGAACGGCCGGATGCTAATTACATGCACCTGAACGTTCTTTCTGTGGTCGTACGATCGTGTAGTGCAGTCAGTATGCAAGTTACATTATCCAACATACGATTTGCGACAATCATACGTACGATCGTCCTGTGTCTACGAGGCTTTAGAGGGACCTTGTCAGGAAGGTCGAGAACTTGAAGATCTACATGTGCGCATATCACTGCTCATGATCCAATGTGTAGTCATGGCTGTGCACACACCTGCATATGCTTGTAAGGTGCTCAAGTGTGTGTGCATTAGCACAAATGCATGCAAGTCCAGCACTGGGTTTGGCACAAAGGGGTAGATTTACTAAGACAGGAGAGTGCAAAATGGTGCAGCTGTGCATGGTAGCCAATCAGCTTCTAACTTCAGCTTGTTCAGTTAAGCTTTGACAATAAAACCTGGAAGTTTCTATGCAGAGCTGCACCAGATTTTGCACTCTCCAGTTTTAGTAAATCAACCCCAAAGTGTTCTACTTAAAGCAAAGCACAACTGCGGAGAGTTGTTGAGTGTTTAGCTACTTTGAGCTGACCTGTGTTCTGCTATTCTGTGTTTCCCCCAGCTTCCCTTCTGACTTTGATATATCCAGATCTTCCACTGCTGACCTTGGCTTGTGTCCTGACTTTGCCTTCTGAGGAAATTGGCGATTAGCCAATGAAACGCGTCAGTGGTGCGTCATCACGCACGTGACGTGGGAGGACAGCCAGGAAGGGCGGAAGTGAGTCATTGAGGACGGCCCGTGTCCATGTGACCAGTCCCGTGGAGCGATGCACTGATGACCGTTGGGGTCGATCCTGCTTGCCCAGTGGAGAACCACCAGTGCCAACTACTGTTTGAGGCCACTCCCATTGTGGGACCTTTGAGGAGCCATGCTCGGAAGTCACGTTTGGATGGTGAGGCAATTCTTTACTTAGACTTACCCATGTTATGTCCTCCATGGTCGAAGTGGCTTTTTAGGATACGAACGGCTGAAGTGATCCTTGTGTAGGAACTAATGGCCAGGGTGCTTTGTCCTCCTTTCTAATTACTTATGGACTGATGGGACACCCACATTGTGCTTAACTGGTGAGAGTGCATGTGTCTCACTCCCCATTTCATGCAGCTTTTTACAGTACTATGCCATGTCGAAGCTATCCTAGGCAATATTGCCCCTCCGCCACTGGAGAGCCACACCATCCTCGTTACATGGGACTGACTTGGTCTTTATTTACATGTCATCAATATCATCTTCAGTGACTATTTTCTACATTGTACACTTCCCACCTTCCCAGCCTGGTCACATCCAATCACCTGGATAGCACGAAACCTTCCATGAGACTGCTTTATAGTCAATTGTGAATCAGTGTGTCTGGTGTGTATGTTGTGGAGATGTGTGAGCAGCTGCTATTCCCCTCCCTGTCTTATGCCCCGTACACACGATCCGAAAATCGGACGGAAAATACCGCTTTCAAAGCGGTCGTACGATAATCGGATCGTTAGTACAGAGCTTTCGAGAGCCGATCACGACAGTTCATCCGATGTTTTCCGTCCGGACAAGATCGGATATGCAGGAAAAATTTTCTCGCACGGTGCCCGATCGTCTGATTTTCGTTTCATCAGTACAGCTGTTGTTCAAAAATGCAATACAAATACACTGCAACACATCACATCACTTCCGATTTTTTATTCTGTCGTGCTAGAATTTTCGTGACTAAAGTAAACTCTTCCGATTCGGTCTGAGATTTGCATGCGAAAAAAAACGGACGATCTGTCGTCCGATTTTCGGATTGTGTGTACGGGGCATTAGACAACGTTGTCTTTTTATTCATTTTTATATTTTGGTTTAAGTTCTCCCCTGATCCCATGTGTATTTTTGTATTGCTTGTCCATTGATCTTTCATTAATTTAATAAATATTTTTTCATATTTTTTTCACTAACTGTGTTCCTTTGACCGCTTTTTTCCGATGGGGTTTTGTTTCCTTCCCCTTTTCCCCTCGGTTTCCCCCTTTTTCAGACTTTGCCTTCTGCCTGCTGATTTGCTACCTTTGTTGCCTCTTTGATACTGATCTTGGCTTGTCCTGAATTAGTACCTCTAGCTGCCCGGCTATTGCTGACCTCTGCTCGTCCTGATCACGTCTATGCTTCCCGCAGCTGTGGTTTCCCGAGTCCGACCTGCATGCCAGCATTCTGCACTAGACCTGGTCTGAGCATCTTCAGTATCTCAGTGAAATCCAGACTGTTTTCAGGCCACCTGCTGTGTCTGGACCCACCGTAGGCAACTGTGCCGCTCCATGTCCTGTTTCACCCTTTCTTGGTTCTTTATGAGACTCTTTTGAATTCTTCCTGAGCTGCTTCTCAGTTCCTACTAAGCATCTTATCGGTTATGTCTAACGTCTGGTAGATACTGTAAGTTTTTTCTGTTCAACCCAGCGGGCTGAACGAACAAAAAGAGGAGTAGCTCGCTGTACTAACTATGCAATGTTAGTACAGCGATCACCCCACTGAGCTACTGGCCATTGGCTGCCATCGTTGACCGGTTGCCGATTTGCTGCTGGTTTTCCAGAAGTCAGAAGAACAGAAGTCAGGACGTTAGGCCGGCATCTGTCAGACAGGCTACTGTACACACTGGCTGAAGGTCAGCCGGCCGATATTTGTCCCTTGTGTGCCAGCCTTGAGAATTGTCTCAGCCTTTTCTTGGTTAATTCTGCACAGCCCCTGAGTATCTTCTCAGCTGCTATGAGTTCTTTCATAGCCGCTTCCATCTAAGCTGCTTCTAAGTTTTGTGCATTTTATATTGACTTGCCTAAGTGCACAAACCCTAACAATGAGAAGTTTTAAATTTGACCTTCAGTCAAGGGATGGAAGCACATACAAATTCTGCTAAATAATTAGTGTAATCAAAAATGTCAGAGATTATCTATCATTTGTAATCCATCATTCCCCCTGGGAATGAAGTCTTCTGGCGCTTTTAAACACTGAATCAGTTCTGATGTGACTAGGCTTTACCATCTACTAACCACCAAGGGCGTGAAGTCCAACATGATAATCACCTGCCTAACTCTGAGCTAAGTCAAACATTATGCTTCCACCGCGGCACATATCTCTGGAGATAGATTAGGGCTTACCCAGTTTGAGTCCATGCATGATCCACACTCTCCAGGACTGATTTAATTTCTCCATAATCTCTTGATAACCAGATTCACTGCATCATCTCTCGCTTAAACATGGAAATAGGAATCAGAGCTAGGAACAGCCTTGGAGAAAGGACCGAGACCAAATGTGGGAAACTACAAAATCCTGTTACCGAAATGCAACCGCAGCAGAAACCAATAATAAGGTCCTACTGTGGTGGTATATGGTGCCCCTCTTATAGCACTGGGGTTTCTGGGCAACCTGATCACATTTTCCAAAGCTGTTCAACAGTGGTAACCTATTTCCACATCTGGTGGTCCCATTCAAAGATTTTAGACCAAGACCCACAAAATCCTGCACACCCATTTCAATGCACAGTTTCTCTAGACCTATCTTATGCACTTCTTAATTTGAAACCTCCTAACATCGCTAAAAAAATAATTCATACTTATGATCCATGTCTTAACAGCATCAAAACAAACAATCACAAAGGCTTGGTTCACCAATACATTAATTGTATCTGTAGTCAAGAATAGATTGCACTGGGTAATAATTAATGAAAAGACAGCAAAGACTTCAGGTACGATGCCTAAATTCCAGAGAGTCTGGAAAAGGAAGGAGCCGGTAAATGACAGATTTACCCGCTCCTTCCTCCGCTCTCCATCCTGACAGATCCCAGGACAAGGGGAGACCTCTCGCCTCCTTCCTCGCCCATTTAGACAGTAAATGGCCGAGGAAGGAAAAGGTCTGAGAGACCTTAAATCCGTA
>BLSH010475184.1:603147-616383 GCA_018402905.1 Glandirana rugosa | reverse complement strand
CGGAGAAGAACAGGGGGGGACCAGAGGAGGACAGGGGGGGGACCGGAGGAGGACGGGGGGACCAGAGCAGGACAGGGGGGGACAGGAGGGGACCGGAGGAGGACGGGAGGGGACCGGAGCAGGACAGGGGGGGACAGGAGGGGACCGGAGGAGGACGGTGGGAATGGGGGAGCACGCAGTAGAGAGGAGGACACAGAGGGGACACTCAGGGTGATTGGTGTTGGCGGCGGAGGGGAAGTTACAATCACTCATCTCCCTGTGCGGCTTTCAATAACAGCTGAAAGCTGCGGAGGGGAGAGGAGGAGAAGTGACTTTCAGCTGTTTTATTGAAAGCCGCACAGGGAGATAGGTGAACCCGCATCACACATAGGCGATCCGACTTGCAGGCGACTTCAGCACAGCTTGCAGGTGACTTCTGTAATAGAAGTCATTGCTAGTCGTCTGAAGTCGCCTTGAATGTACAGGGACCTTTTTCTAAGTCGGAGTGACTTGAATCGCTCATATTTAGAATGGTTCCATGCATGGAGGTGACTTGTCAGGCGACTCAAGTCGCCTATTTGTGAACCAGCCCTGATTGTAACTTTCCCTCCGCCGCCCGCACCGATCACCCCTAATTGTCCAGGTATCGGACTAGGCATCGGGAGCATTTGCACGAGTACCGATACTCCTGCAAATGCTTTGTAGCGGCACCGTATCCGATCGGTATCGGTGCAACCCTAATACATATAGTGTACTTTTGCTTTTTTCTATGTCTATGTCAATATAAACTGATTGAACAGGAAAAAGTGATAGAGGTATAAGAAGCCGGCATGTGATTCAGCCTACAGGTGTCCAGTCAAAAACGAATTATTAGCTTTGGGCAGATTTCCCTTTTATTCACTCTAACATATTTACCCTACCAGCAGAAGCTTACTGGAAAAGACCATTTTAACTTGAATCTTGTCCGTTTAATACTCACTGTTGTTTGCTACTGGTACGGTAGTGTAGTCGACAGAAAAGCCATAATAGGAGTTGGCATAATCAGCGCTGAACACCAGAGTGAAGGAATTGGAAGACGTCTCCACCTCAGCCGCCGTACGACCACACAGCACATCCTTCAGAGGGGCGTCTGTATTTGGACCATCAAACAGGGCTACAAAATCAAATCGGCAGGAAGCATCTGGTTCAATACTGCAGAGAGAATAGCAGAAAAGTTGAGTGTCGCAAAACAAAGTCTAAAGTAAAATTAAAACCGGAGAATATTGGGTGGGGGAACCTGTGCAGCCAATTCTGGCACAATCCCCTAAATAATTTGGGAGAGAAGGGTAGGTGTCATATCTTATTAAATGTGCCCAAAAACCAATTGCTAAATGTCAAAGATAAAATCAATATATTTTTATTTATACAAAAATATTAAAAATACAGGACATGTACTATTCATAAAAAAAGATATTTTATATTATATTTTACATATCGCCATACAGTAGAGATATTAGTAAATCCCATACAGTTTGAATCCACATTCATATTGTTTAAAAGTAAAGCAAAGTAAAGTAAACTTCATTGCTATTGCTTACTTTTACACACCAGCTTTTCCTTTATTAAATCCACATTCAGAACCCAGTTGGGGTGTCACCGGGGTGGGTCGCCCGGCCGTGGAATATTCAGGAGGTTACAACCTATCTATCCCACTCATACAAAGCAACGCTTATGGCGGCAGGGAATTGTTCGATCTCTTACTCTTGTTGTATTTATGTTTATTGTTAACCGTTACCATTTACATCGAGTTTGATACGACAATATCTGCTTAAGAAACCCCAAGGGATAAATCAACAATTTGTACGAGTTGACCCGCGCCACTTCAGAGACAGATTAAAGCTGGCCGTCCTGGTAGTTCTCTCAGCACGACCAAAGAGAGAAAGCCGCGTAAGTCTATACATAAATACACTTAGAAAAGAACAAATACCAGTGGCGCAGGTCAACTTCTATTAATGCATAATATCCGAGTCAAGAGTTTTCACCATACAATCCTTTGTTCGGTAATGTTAACATGACACTATACTGTAAACCACTTTGTCTTGTACAATCTTAAACTCAAATAAAAAACATTGACAAATAAATCCACATTCAATCTTTAGAGGATTGTAGTATGTGCTAGGACTACATTCTAAGAAAAAGTTTATACATTTTGGTGCTTGACATTATAATGACAATTTTAACATACAATATTTTATCCCCAGATAAAGGGGTCTGCTTTTCCGGAACTATTCATCTGCAAAATTATTACTTAAATCTTGGTGTGCTTTGTGTATTTCTTCCAGATCTGTGCAGTGATCTAGTGTAAAACTTTGCATCTGTGCAGGAGCCGGTGACTTCGGCTCTGCTTTGATGACTGGTCTTGTCTATGCCCCCTCCTGTAGTTTTCTGCTGGCAGCCTTTTAGGGGAGGACATGCTTGGTCCCTCTGCTCCCTGCCCAGGCTGTGTGCAGTACAGTGATGCTATCACTACTACTTTTCCAAGGTAATATCTGTGTAGCCGGGTGTTGCTGCTGGCTGTGTGTGGACTCCTTTGCCCCTGCCACTATAAACAGTAAATAGGGCTGTGTACAGATCCCCCTCCTCTGCTAGTAGTGAGCTGGTCAGCATACAGAGACAGAAGAATGAGTGGGGGATCTGCACACAACCCAGTTTACTGTTCATAATGGCAGGGGGAAAGGAGTCCACACACAGCCGGCAGCAGCACCCGGCTATGTCTCGGTTAGCAAGGACATTGGTGCACACAAAGTGAATTTATATCTCATGTGGCTAAGGAATATATATTTAAGTTTTAGATTAAACTTTTGTGCCCGGAGTTAAGCTGTAAGAAAGAAACTCTGGGGGTAATTCAGCCCTAACTACACCTTTCTAGCAGTATGGCCCTTTAAAACAGCCAGCAACAGATTTAAAAATTATCCCTGCTGTACTTTAGGGAGCCTGAAGCCTTTTACACACTATTCATTTTTTGTTCCGTTCAACCCAGTGGGTTGAAAGAAAAAAACTGCCAGCTCTGGTTGGAGCTGCTGTACTAATGATGCAAAGTTAGTATATCGCTCTCCCCTGATGAGCTATTGTGTTCTAACAGGGGGGCGCCCACCCCCCCCCCACTAGGACACTTCGATCAGCGCTCTCTGCCATTGGCTGAGAGTGCTGATTAGGAGTCGGTTGGCTGCTGGTCTTTCAGCGTGCACATCTGACAGAAGCTGGCCAAACGACCCGCTTCTCTCGGACAGGCCGACATACACACGGGCCGAATGTCGGACCTTTTTTTTTTTGAACCCGCAAATGTCTCCTGACAGTTGGTCCGTGTATACCCTGACACATGCAGCAGATTCAGGAATTTCTTAATGGCACTTCTTTTAAAAAGTGGCCCTATTACTGCACCAAATTCAAAACCAATTTCCTCCAGTTTGCAGATAATTAAATTGGAGGTAATTAAAGCCAGGTACACATGGGCCGAATGTTAAGAGAAATATGCCGCTTCAAAAAAAAAAAAGGCTGACATTCGGCCTGTGTGTATGTCGGTTTGTCCGATAGAAGCCAACTGTTTGACCAGCTTCTGGTTGACATGCATGCTGGAAAACCAGCAGCCGACTGACTCCCGGTGAGCGTTCTCAGCCAATGGCAGAGAGCGCCGATCATAGTGTTCTGGCGGGCGTTGGCCACCCCCCTGTCAAAACAATAGCTCAGCGGGGGAGATCGTTATACTAACTTTGCATAGTTATTATAGCGGCTCCGACCGGAGCTGACAGTTATTTTTTGCTCAACCCGCTGTGAAATTCAAAATATCTGTATGTTCATGTTCATAATATGTTCATAATATCATGTTTTGTATATATACTTTTTATACATAGGAAGGGTCTTTTAATAAATCTTTTTTTTATATATTTATAAGTTTTATGATTGTTTTTGGTACTTGTGGTTGGTGTAACTGTGAAGTATAGCAATGGGTTACATACTATATATATACTTTTTATACATTGGGGTTTTATAATAAATAATTGGCTTGATTTTTTTTTTATATTGAATAAAAGTTTGCCATTTCTTCCTTTTTCATTGAGGCCTTAGTGGGCTGACTGGGTTTTCCTTGCGCTGATAATGAGTGGGGTTAGGCAGTGCTTGTAATGCCAGAAGTATGTGCTGTTCAGGGATGGCTTCTCTGGTTTCCATGACATCTGCTGTCTTTATCTGCAGTCGGGTGATTCATTACCTCCACTTTGCTGAGGAAGTCCCATTGGACGTAACGCATACGGGAGGTGGAGGCTCGCATGTGACGTCACCCACTGCTATCTTAGCTCACACGAGAGCTAAATAATCTGTACATTACAGGCGTTTTACAACTGGATTTAATGTGAGTGGTTTTACTTGTAGAGACTTGTAGCAGAGAGCACTATTAGTCTGCTTTATTTTATAAATACCATTGGGGGATTCATCTCTCATCGGATGCACTAGAGTCAGACTCCTCTTGCTATAAAGTCCCTTGGTGGGTAAGGTGCACTTGACCGTCTTGATTCAGGGGTCAACATCCTGAGGTTGTGTTACTATCAGTGGTGGGGGCTATCACCCAAGGTGGTTGTCAGGTTTCCTTCTCACTGCCTATAAGGAACTCTTATATTATATGGACTTTTGGATATGGGAGTTCTCTCTTCCTTTCTCATTTTTAAGATGTGGTTTGTTTGTCTTCCTCTACAGCAGTGGTTCTCAACTCCAGTCCTTGGGACCCACCAACAGGCCAGATTTTAAGTATTACCTTGGGGAGATACAGACTAGAATACTGCAATCACTGAGCAGCAAATTATATCACCTGTGATGCATTTAAGTTATCCTGCAAACCTCACCTGTTAGTGGGTCCTGAGGACCGGAGTTGAGAACCACTGCACTACAGACAGCAAGCGTCTATTGCCACTCTACTTAGACAAGTTAACTATTAAGGGGATCCTTGCACCACTTTGCCAGTTGACAAAGCAAACTGCCCCATGCAAAGCTTGGAATGGTCAAGTCCCCCAAAACTTTATTCAGAGAAAAGAGGCTCAATCCGCCCTCTGCTCTCTCTTACGCTAACCGTTCAACTCCTCCCTGATCCAGAGAGTCCCAAACTACCAGCTGATCTCCCGTTCCAGCTTTCCACAGCTTAAATGTCTTTTGCAATGTAATATTCAGAAGTAACTTACAAGATTTCAGTGAATGACAGCTTGGCTATTGTGTTCTTTGGTGTTTTCACATTCCAGACACAGTAGGTAAAAGGCTGGTGTCGGCCAGGATAACTGGGGCTGGCAATTGTTCCTGAAGGACCACTGAGGTACCCACCACAGTCCAAAGCTTGAAAAAAGCAAAGAAAAAAATGGAAACATGTGGTCACTGTATTTATATTGTTACACAATGCAGTGTGATCAAATCTCCTTTAGATTTACTATCAACTACTGTATGTAGGACCTGTCTAATTTGACACAAACTGAATGAATTATTTAGAGCTGTCTTCATATTTCATAGTTTTGGTAAATCTTTGTACAATACAGTATCTGACCAACAAAAAACAAAGCTTCCCATCTCACTCGCACCGCCGCCACCTGCCGCCACCCGCGTGGGTGACAGACGGGAAGGCGGCCTTACCTTAGGAGATGAGGAGGAGGGGTAGGGCTGCTGCTCCTCGCTCCAGCTTCTCCTCCCGGCCTAACAGACAGGCTTCTCCTGGCCGAACAGGAAGTGGGTCCTGAGACTCCCTGGCCAATCAAGTCTCAGGACCCGCTTCCTGATTGGCCATGAGGAGAAGCAGTTCGACATTAGCGAATATTAATTCACTAATGTCACACAAGTGGGTGGGCTTAGGGCTCAGTGCTCAGCCCCCCAAGCCCACCCTTTTTGAAGACAATTAGAGCCTCTGGCTTTAATCACATGCTTCAAAAAAACCCAAAACAACCCACATAGAAATCCAATGCGTCCGGCACCCTGGATGTAAATTAGGGGCCAGGCGCATGGATTGGGGGGGCCCCCTAATGGATGAGCCGCCACTGAACTAGAGTCATTTTTTAATGTTCATTCATTTTAACGGGGGCACAGACAGAAATAAAAACTGACAGGGGTTCTAATCTATCTCAACTCTAGCCAAAGCTAAAAAAAAGTTTTGCCTTTCGTTATACTTTAACAATAATTTCTCTTATTTGTTCCCTCCTGGTCCGTTAAATATTGCATATCCTTGTGAACGAGCACGGAGCTACCGTGTGAAACGCGTTAACAAGCTAATTACCAACTAATTCCCGTGATCTGTATGGCATGATGATGATAATAAAGGACACTTAAGCTTCAACCGTGCAGTGTGCGGCCGTTTTCCTTCTCTATTTGCTAGACGTATGCAAGTAAAGTGCTGCACCGATAAAGCTATAAATATAATAAAACCAAAATTGTGAAATTATAATTATAGTCCTTATCCGAAAACCTCCTTGTGAAAAGGAAATCTTCCAAGTGAAAAAAGTCCAAATCCTTCCTTCAAATGAATGAAAGTGTGGTAAGTCAAAGCCGTCACCTCTGGAAGAAAGCCACCACCAAGAGGAATCAAATTTGCACTTACCCTAAATCAGGGACCTTCTGGTAAGAGAAAGGTCAAACAGGCTGTTTTACATATGATCCTCCAAATACTCCGCTCACGTTGGTGGCTCCAGACCAATGATAGTTCTTCTTTTACTCGTTTTGTTCCTCTGAAGTAATAGTTGTTTGTTTCACTAGACTGATCGCAGTGAAAACAATTAGCTATTATCTTAGAGGAACGAAAGGAGTGAAAGGAGAACTATCATTGGTCTGGAGCTCTATAAGTACCACCAAAGTGAGTGGAGTATTTGGAGGATCATATGTAAACCAGCCTGTTTGACCTTTCTCCTAATGGTCCCCAATTTAGGGTAAGCATACAACTGATTCCTCTTGGTGGTGGCTTTCTTCAAGAGGTGACGGCTTTGCCTCACCACACTTTCACATATGATCACATCATATTCACATCCTCTTCTTTTTTGGGTCCCCCATTGGCAGTCCTGGCTCCTCCCTGCTGCTGAGTGCCCCAATAGCAAGCTCGCTCCCGAGCTTCCCTCCTGTGAATTGACATTGTCCATTTACACGCAGAGTGCAGCTCAGCTCCACAGCCCCCCACTCTCTTCTCATTGGCTCACTGGCTGAATTGACAGCAGCAGGAGCCAATGTTATCTACTGCTGTGTGAGCCAATGAGGAGAGAGAGACCTGGAAGAGCCGTTGCTCTCATGCTCATCGTTGAATGCATTAGGGTAAAGGTAAGCCCAAAAAAATATCCTGCAAAAGACTACTTAACTTGCGCAGTAGCTAACTTACCATTTGCAACAATGAGGGAGTAAAAAAAGAAGTATACAGTCCTTGTGACAGCATCTGAGTTGGTGGAAGCTCGGATATAGACATTGCCTGAAGATTCAAACTCAGCAATCCTATCAGAGTTTGGGCACAACACCCCCAGCTGTTCGAAATTTTCATCCAGTACAGTGACATTTTCCTGGGAACAGTCTGCCGATGGATTCAGGCTGCGAGAGAAGAACATTATCATAAAATTTTTTAAAAAAAATGTAAAGTATATGTATTTCCAGCATTTTTTATTTTAGTTTTGGAAATAGTTTATTATTTCCTTTATTCCTGTATGTTGTGCTCTTTAAGATATACATCCAAGAGTCTTAAAAAATGACCATACTCCCTGCAGCCACCACCGATTGTAGAAGAGAGTTCCACATCCTTATTTCCCTGACAGTGAAGAACCCTCTACGCAGGTTAAGGTTAAACCGCTTCTTCTCCAGTCTCATTGTGTGACCCGTGTCCTCTTACACTTCCTGAGACTGAGTAGTTTTTTCCTATACTGGGATCCCCATTGAGATATTTGCAGATTGCCATCATGTCCCCTCTCAAGTGTCGCTTCTCCAGCGAGATTAAAATTTAGTGTTTTCAGTTGTTCCTTGTAGTTGAGATCCTCCAATCCCCCAATTAGTTTTGTTGCCCTTCTTTGGACTCTCTCCAGCACATCCCTTCTGAGGACTGGTGACTGGAGGACTGGAAAGATTGAGATATTTATTTTTTTCCTGTCCCAGATGTGCAGCTGGAAGTTAGAGGAGATCCCCCAAAGTGAGAGGAATTCCCCTCTTAGACAGTTGCTTCTGGTGTAGATGTCTCCATTGAAAGACTTCCCCTACGCTCTTGTTCTTGTGATAACTCAAAACTTTGGATTTATTCTCACTTCCTTTATTGAAGACGGCGATCACCAGAACAAATAGTGTGGTGGATCTTCCCAGTGGGGACACAGACGGCAATAAAGACTTGACAGTCTAACTATTCCCCACTTTCCCCCAAAAAAGTTAACCATGGAAACCAATCCAGTTTTTCTTGCCATTTTTGTACAGCAGATTTAAAAATGTTATAATGTAATAAAAGTATATAATATAATATATATAAGCTGTACTATAGATTCTATGAATAAAATGGGATCTATGAATGGAGGATGGGGGGTATGAATGAAAGGTACTCTTTTCAGAGATAACTTTTCATTCATAGAAGCTACAGTCAAGTCCATAAATATTGGGACATCGACACAATTCTAATCTTTTTGGCTCTATACACCACCACAATGGATTTGAAATGAAATGAACAAGATGTGCTTTCACTGCGGACTTTTAGCTTTAATTTGAGGGTATTTACATCCAAATCAGGTGAATGGTGTAGGAATTACAACAGTTTGTATATGTGCCTCCCACTTTTTAAGGGGCCAAAAGTAATGGGACAATTGGCTGCTCAGCTGTTCCATGGCCAGGTGTGTGTTATTCCCTCATTATCCCATTTACAAGGAGCAGATAAAAGGTCCAGAGTTCATTTCAAGTGTACTATTTGCATTTGGAATCTGTTGCTGTCAACTCTCAATATGAGATCCAAAGAGCTGTCACTATCAGTGAAGCAAGCCATCATTAGGCTGAAAAAACAAAACAAACCCATCAGAGAGATAGCAAAAACATTAGGTGTGGCCAAATCAACTGTTTGGAACATCCTTAAAAAAAAAGAACGCACCGGTGAGCTCAGCAACACCAAAAGACCCGGAAGACCACGGAAAACAACTGTGGTGGATGACCGTTTGAATTATTTCCCTGGTGAAGAAAACACCCTTCACAACAGTTGGCCAGATCAAGAACACTCTCCAGGAGGTAGGTGTATGTGTGTCAAAGTCAGCAATCAAGAGAAGACTTCACCTGAGTGAATACAGAGGGTTCACCACAAGATGTAAACCATTGGTGAGCCTCAAAAACAGGAAGGCCATATTAGAGTTTGCCAAACAACATCTAAAAAAGCCTTCACAGTTCTGGAACAACATCCTATGGGCAGATGAGACCAAGATCAACTCGTACCAGAGTGACGAGAAGAGAAGAGTATGGAGAAGGAAAGGAACTGCTCATGATCCAAAGCATACCACCTCATCAGTGAAGCATGGTGGTGGTAGTGTCATGGCGTGGGCTAGTATGGCTGCCAATGGAACTGGTTCTCTTGTATTTATTGATGATGTGACTGCTGACAAAAAGCAGCAGGATGAATTCTGAAGTGTTTCGGGCAATATTATCTGCTCATATTCAGCCAAATGCTTAGAACTCATTGGACGGCGCTTCACAGTGCAGATGGACAATGACCCGAAGCACACTGCAAAAGCAACCAAAGAGTTTTTTAAGGGAAAGAAGTGGAATGCTATGCGATGCCCAAGTCAATCACCTGACCTGAATCCGATTGAGCATGCATTTCACTTGCTGAAGACAAAACTGAAGGGAAAATGCCCCAAGAACAAGCAGGAACTGAAGACAGTTGCAGTAGAGGCCTGGCAGAGCATCACCAGGGATGAAACCCAGCGTCTGGTGATGTCTATGCGTTCCAGACTTCAGGCTGTAATTGAGGAAAGGAGCAAAGGATTTGCAACCAAGTATTAAAAAGTGAAAGTTTGATTGATGATTGTTAATCTGTCCCATTACTTTTGGTCCCTTAAAAAGTGGGAGGCACAAATACAAACTGTTGTAATTCCTACACCATTCACCTGATTTGGATGTAAATACCCTCAAATTAAAGCTGAAAGTCTGCAGTTAAAGCACATCTTGTTAATTTCATTTCAAATCCATTGTGGTGGTGTATAGAGCCAAAAAGATTAGAATTGTGTCGATGTCCCATTATTTATGGACCTGACTGTATATTACAGCTATGCATGGAGGAGGCCAGTGGATAAGGCAGGTATAGTTGTCACTCCTGATGGGTGCATATCAAAGGGCCCCCAGCTCTATTAACCCCCATGGCACCAGAAGATTATGTTGGCAGGAGGAAAGGTGGGAGTCTAGCGATGGAGGATTTCAACTAATTCCAGTACAATGGACACATCACAATGGGTGTAAGCAGCATGCCTTAGGCCTCATACACACGGGCGTATCTTTAAAAATAAACAAAACCTTGGGCCCGACGTCAAGGAAAAAAAATCGGTGTTTTTCGGGGTTATGCATTGGCGTTTGTGAGCGTTAGTGAGCGTCAGCGTCAATAGGCGTTTTTTTTAAAAAAATCATCCCTCTGCTATTTTTCAACCTAAAAACGTCGGCGTCAAAAAAAATGCCGGAAAACGCCGGTACAATATTAGTTGGCGTTTCTTGGCGTTTTGCGGCTTCAAAAAATGCCAAAACGTTACAGCTTCAGAACGCGATGGCCGTGGGTTCTACTTTCAGCTCACGAACGCCGACTCCATCTTTAGCTCAAAAACGCCTATGTTTTTATGGGGCCATTGACTAACGTGGAGAGCTGCAAAAAACGCCAGAAAATGCCGGCGTCAAAAAACGTCCGTGTGTATGAGGCCTTATGCTGATTTTGTAAAACCTTTTTTGACTACACTTAGGCTTTGAGGAGTGTTTGTTTTTTTTTTAGTTCCTATTCTGTTTACTTGAAACTACTATCAGTGTTACACTGATTTTAACCACAGTCAATAAATTGCTGAATCATCAGTTTTGCATTATGGGCTTCCTACACTTAAAGTTGTATTCTGTGAAGAACAGCATAGCTTTGAAAAAAACAAGTATTTAAATATTATCACACCCATTTCAAAGTCGAGAGATGTATTTCTTGTTTAGGAACAGTGGGTGAAGGCATGCAGATCTATCCTTTATCTCCATAAGGCCAACTACAGATGGCTCTATACTTCACTCAACAATGTTCCTTATTGCTACCTGGAACTTGCTTAGACCAGTCAGATTAGAGATTTGCACATGAAGTCGGTCCATGAAGCTATATGACTAATCCCCTATTGTGGGAAACCCAAAAAGGCGGTAATTGGTGCCGGTATGAAGTATGCTTTCTGCTTGTCAATGAACCCCTTGATTTATACATGATACCTTTAAGAATCCACTTTGTGTACAATTTACACATTCAGAACTTGCAGTTTACAGCGTGGATAAAGGCTAAATTATATAACCATATACAGTATCTCACAAAAGTTAGTGCACCCCTCACATTTTTGTAAATATTTTATTCTATCTTTTCATGTGACAACACTGAAGAAATGACACTTTGCTACAATGTAAAGTAGTGAGTGTACAGCTTGTATAACGGTGTAAGGGCCGGTTCACACCTAGGGGACTTGCGATCCGACTTGTGTCGCCTCAAGTTGCTTGACATGAGAAATCCCATTGAAATGAATGAGAGCCGTCTTAATATGCGCTACTCAAGCCGCTCCGATTTCAGAAAGTGTTCTTGTAATACTTCAACGCAACTTCTAGGCGATTTGAGCTCATAGAATTCAATGGAAGTCGCTTCCAAGTCGGATCACCGTCTATAAAGAAGCAACTTACTCTGATTGGCCACAGGCAAAGTCACCTGGCATGGAGGTCGCTTCAGGTCGCGTTGTAAGTCCCCAAAATCGCGCTGAGGTCACCTTACAGTTGGATCGCCTAGCTGTGAAATGGCCCTAAATCTGCTGTCCCCTCAGAATAACTCAACACACAGCCATTAATGTCTAAACAGCTGGCAACAAAAGTGAGTACACCCCTAAGTGAAAATGCCCAATTAGCCATTTTCCTTCACCAGTGTCATGTGACTCAGTGTTACAAGGTCAAAAAAAGAGGTGTGATCTAGCACAGTCACCATGATCAAGCCTCCATCCCTAATTATACATACAAAAGGCATAAAAGTGATCACATGACTTTAAATGAGGCTTGACATGAAATAATCCATATAGTAATGAATTGAAAATTAACGAGTATTTATTTGGCAATCAGAGTAATCATTGCATGATCATGATATACATAGTATACATCAAAGGAATAAATTCATAAAGAGCCAACACATAATAGGACACATGATTGGATGGATAAATAAGTTCATCTTGACTAATACATGGTAGTAAGTAAATGAATAATTGCATAGCAATAGAAATGTAAGTATAAATATAAAATTGGTGACCTATAATCTCTTGATGTCAAAAAACTTGACGCGTTTCATGGAGCTTGTCCGCCCATCAGGAGTATCGTACAAGAGGTGTCTGTAAATGTAGGTAAAACATGTTGATGGGTAAAATGTAATGGTCAATGGTTCCCCTAAAAAGGGGGAAAAAAAGGAAAAAAATCTAGGGGGGACAAGCAGCCCCTGTACTTAGATGTTTGCTCAAAAAATTAAACCCAGCGTCAAAGATGGGAAGTGCAGGCATCCAAAAACGTCTGACCCGGGGCTGAGGCAGGATGAGCCACCCCAGTCCAAGGAAGCAACCAAGAAACCAGACAGATATCCCAAACCATTTCATGGTGTAGTGAGATTTCATCAATATCAACTTGGATCTGTGAAGGATATAAATATGTGTATATATACAGTTATGTTCAAAATTATTCAACCCCCACTGAAATTGTTTTGGTCAGTTTGACATTGATTATGATCATTCAGTCATCCTGCTTACAATTAAATCAAAGAGGCACGTATAGGTCAGACAAATATAACATAACATTTATAATGAAATAACCACAAATGTCTTTTCTGAGCTCACATCATTATCAGTTTTATTCAACCCCCAAGTGACATTCAATCTTAGTACTTAATACAACATCCTTTTACAGTTATAACAGCTTTTAAACGTGAAGCATAGCTTGACACAAGTGTCTTGCAGCGATCTACGGGTATCTTCGCCCATTCATCATGGGCATTCTATGGGCATCTAGCGACGTTCTGTGAACACA
>BLSH010475184.1:586655-600217 GCA_018402905.1 Glandirana rugosa | reverse complement strand
CTTACCTTAAGGTGGTATTTGTAGATTTCAGATACTCACCCATCCAGCAGACCCAGCGAGATCCTCTCATGCCCAGCCACAGCTCTGTCCTACATTGCCATGTTCTTTCTGACGTCATTGAGAGGCCCATGACTCTTCATGGTTCAGCGGGCAGGCCTCCCGTTGACGCTCCAATAGGCCCGCCCCCTCCTTCTTTCATGAATGGAAGGCTATGCCTCCTGGGATGTGTGATGTGTATATCCCGGAAGGCACATCAGGCAGTGTGCACATCATTCGCCTAAAGTGACTGACGTGCATGGGGAGTCAGGACTGGACATTTTTACCTAAAAAAAAGGTAAAATAAACAAACAAAAAAAAAAACTCAATATGTGCAGAGGATGGAAGGAGGGGTGGATTGGAGGGAAGTAGCGGAAGAGGGTGAAGGTCCACTTTAATGAATCCCAGTACCTTGAAACCAGGCTCCTCTATCCAGTGTTCCAGTGGATAATTACGGTTACGTGGGTTTTGTCGAAATACCCAAACTATTTACCCAAACTCCTCCATTTTCAGGCCATTGTCAAATGTGAAATCTCTTTTCTACTATTTGAAATTTCTGGTATCAACTTGTCATGGGTTTGATTGGTAATACCTCTCTCTCCAATAGTACAAATTTCTCTTTTTTCGCTGTGTCTTGCTCTTCTTGCTGCTTATGTGATATGGGTAGAATGATTGCAATTAAAACTAATGCTGATTGTTTAGCTCAGCTAGGGCTGTACAGTATATCCCATAGTGGAATTTGTGGGCCAGTGCCCAGGACAGTAGGGTTAAAGAGGTAGCACTGAGCCACACAATTTACATATTGAGATGGAGTTCTCCTTATTTTTTTCTCCTCTGCTACCCACCTCTGGGCATTCAGCAAGAGGACTCAAGGGCAAAGGGGCTCAGGGAAGGTGAAGGGTGTCAGAGCTACTGTATAGTTCCCACAGCTTGAAACATTTCTTCTTTCTCTAGTTTGATGATCTGTACAGCTGACAAAAAGCTCTTTATATAGAGCTAATCTTTCCAATAGCACATGCTAGCAGTTTTTGCATGATGCAAGCGATGGAGCTTGCACTAAAGGCTGTCGTAATTCAGGATTATCTAGGGAAGGATGACGTCTAAATACAGCTCTAAGCTTAGGATAAAGGAAAACAGTTGCATTTTAATTTTTGACCCTTGCAGATTCATATGACCAGTGCAGATTCGTATACTGCCCTCACCCTCCTACTACTCCTTATGTCTGGGGATATTGCCCTCAACCCTGGCCCTCCTCTAGCCAACTCCTACCCCCAGAAGCGGCAGTCTAGCTTCTATTACAATAGCTGTAACTCCAGCTGTCTTACCTCAATTCCTCCTCCTCGGTCCCCTCCTCATGACTTTACCATTAAGATCAATGGCACAACCATTGGTCCTTCCACTCATACCAGGGTGCTGGGCATAATCCTAGACTCCGACCTTTCTTTCAGCCCCCATATCCAATCACTGGCTAAATCTTGCCGCCTCAACCTTCGCAACATCTCAAAAATTCGCCCCTTCCTGACTAACGAAACCACAAAACAACTTATTCACTCCTTGGTTATTTCCCGCCTTGATTACTGCAACTCCCTCCTCACCGGCCTACCATTACACAGGCTATCCCCCCTTCAGTCTATCATGAATGCTGCTGCCAGACTTGTACACCTTACTAACCGATCCACGTCTGCTGGCCCGCTCTGCCAATCCCTTCACTGGCTTCCCCTACCCCACCGTATAAAATTCAAAATACTAACCACAACTTACAAGGCCTTCCACCACACTGCCCCCAGCTACATCGCCAATCTCATCCGTAGATATCACCCCAATCGTCCTCTACACTCCTCCCAAGACCTCCTTCTCTCTAGCTCCCTTGTTACCTCCTCCCATGCTCGCTTACAGGACTTCTCCAGAGCCTCTCCCATCCTCTGGAACTCCCTGCCCCAGAAAGTCCGGTCAGCCCCCACCCTGTCCGCCTTTAGGCGATCCTTGAAAACTCACTTATTCAGGGAAGCCTCCCCACCTCCACCTAAGACCCGTGCTTGAGCCACCTCTATCAGATCATTCCCTGCAGCCATTACCTTTTGTATCACCTCCCCCTCCCTTTAGATTGTAAGCTCTACGAGCAGGGCCCTCCTATTCCTTCTGTATTGAACTGTATTGTAATTGTACTGTGTCCCTTCTTTATTGTAAAGCGCTGCGCAAACTGTTGGCGCTATATTAATCCTGTATAATAATAATAATAATAGTAATATTGTGCCTCTCTGCCATTATTCAGATCAGGTTTAAATCCCATTTTATCAGGCAACAAAGTTCTTATTTTAGACATTTTGATAAATGAGTGCCATTACCCTGCCATGCTTTCATTTTACATCAAGATTAACCAGTTAAAGATGGCTACATAAGTGAACTACAGTTTGTCATCACAGTTACTTGGTTTATAAATCTTAGGACATTAAAGACCCCATACACACTATTAGATTTTCTGCTGATTTTTGTCTTCAGATTTACCAAAACCGTGTAGTGCAAGGGCCTGCCTGATGGCATATAAATTGAAACTCCTAAGGTTTGACCTCATATTACATGGTTTTGGTAAAGCTGAAGACAAAAATCTGCAGAGAATCTAATAGTGTGTATGAGTTCTAAGAAAAGCATCGGTGTGGCCAATCATGTTTCAGCCCTCATCGGATTAGACTGGTCAGAAGAATGAACAATGCTTGCTATCGATCACTACATTATGCACATTGCTTTCACGTTTTTCTCACTCGAGCAAGGAGAAGATTAGTCTGGTGGTCTCATTAGCTGGCCTCACTATGCTCCAGGTACAGTCTAGGTCTTCGTTAAGTTGGATCTGGACAGGTTTGTAGGTTTCTGAAAAGCTGGATCCACATCGAGCTGCATTGGAAAAAAACATATGATTAGTCAGTCTATTTTAAGCTCACAAATCAGCATTGGGTAGAACAGGGTTTCTCAACCAGGGTTCCTCCAGAGGTTGCTAGGGGTTCCTTGAGCAATGGGCAATTTCTACCTCTCAGATAAATTCCCAATGAAACCATTGATCTTTTTAGCGATCTGTAAGGGGGTAATTCTTCCCAATGACCACAAGTGTAAGGAGCATTTTTCCCATTGACCATTATACTCATGTAGTTGTAGATTTTTAATTTTTAGCAGGGGTTCCCAGAGACCGGAGAATTATTTCAAGGGTTCCTCTGTGTTGAAAAGGTTGAGAAAGGCTGGGCTAGAAGCCGGTGGACTGAATCACCCAACAGCTTACTGCAGGGGTAGGCAACCTGCGGCCCTCCAGCTGTTGCAGAACTACAAGTCCCATCATGCCTCTTGGAATAATTGTGACTGCCAGCTTTGCAATGCCTCATGGGAAATGTAGTTCCTCAACAGCTGGAGGGCCACAGGTTGCCTACTCCTGGCTTACTGTATACTGTACCTTTGGTGGTTAAATGTCTACACCTGAGCCCATTATATCCCTGATGGATGTTTATCTATTTTACATTATAGAAAATGCGGCTCTGAGAATGAAGCTACAATCCAGGAAAAAGATATTATAGTGGGGGATAGAGGGTGGGACATCTAAGGCTCCATGCACACTGGACGCTATAGGGCTCTTTCAGCATCGGGCAGGAGACGCTGCTCACAAAACGTTCTATTTGCAGCGTTTAGCGGCGTTTTTCGGCGTCAGCGTTTTTTGGCGTTTTTCTTTTACTTCATTGGCTTCCATTGAGGACTGCAAAAACGCCGGCATTTACCGGCGTTTACCGGCGTTTTTGGGCATTTTTTTCTTCATTGGCTTCCATTGACTGCAAAGAACGCCAGACACCGATATAACGGCGTTTAGCAGGGTTTTCCGGCGTCTGGCGTTTTTTGTGGTCAGGAGAACGACTTTTGAACGCCAATTCAGGGCGTTCAGATAACAGCCCAAAAAAAACGCCACTGCTGATAAAAGACAATAAACGACCATGTGTGCATGGACACATAGGATAAAATAAAGTGGCGTTTTTGGGCTGTTAAAAAAAAAACGCCAAAACGACCAAAAACGTTCATTTTTGAGATACAGTGTGCATGGAGCCTTACTGTGGGGCCTCTCACAGCTACAAGAACCCAGTAAGTAATGTGAAGTAGAACTTATGACAACTTTTGTTTTATAGATTTTGGAGTGTTGAGAGGTTGGGACATCTGCCATTTTGTTACTCTTTTCCAAGGGGTGGATTGCTGGAGCAGCAGATAATGTTGAGTGTTGGTTTTATATTTAAGTTGTCAATAGTATACTTATGATCTCACTGTGGGGCATCTAAATGATAGGTAGGCAGTTTCTTATGAAAAGTTACCATAGTCTCCTTGGGTTGCGAAGGAAGAATTTGGATCTGGAATTGAAACAGCACACTGAGTCCAAAATTAAGTTTATTCGACACATAAATTTAGTACAAAAGTCAACACATTTGTTGGCCAGACTTGGCCGCTTCATAAACGCTGCTGGTTTGAGCTGCTGTGTTAACACATTATTCCCAAAACTCATCACACCCTTAAGCCTCGTACACACGGGACAACGATCGTATACAACAGGTCGTACGAACGACCATTGTATGGGAAATCGATCGTTAGTACGCGCGATTAGAACAGCTGACGTACGACGGTCGTACAACGGGAGTTGTATGAGCAAACTAGAAAACTTGGTAGTACCAAAAAGCGGTCGTACGACCGCTGTATCGTGTGTACAGAGAAGTTGGTCCAACAAGTTGTATTGTGCAAAACACGCATGCTCAAAAGTCAGGAACAGCCGGATGCTAATTACATGCACCTGAACTTTCTTTCTTTGGTCGTACCATCGTGTAGTGCAGCCAGCATGCTAGATACAACAGCCAGCATACGATTTGAGAAGATTGGTCGTACGATTGTCGTCCCGTGTGTACGAGGCTTAAGTCCACATGCTTTGTTTCTATACCTCATCAAGTCCTGAGGAAGGGGGGCAAAGTCCGGCCCTTGAAACATGTTAGCTTTTGTACTCGTGCTTGGAATAAACTGCATATTTGGACTTGCACATTTTAGGTGGTGCTTCAGTTCCAAGATTCAAATATTTTGTTACTGTTACTTGAACCCTTACTGGGGGAATTGACTTTTGGAGCTGATAAAATTGATATCTGCTGTATGCAACTTTGATATAAAACTAACAGGGGATCTATGGTGGAAATGTGATGTGACTTCCACCTGATGATTACAGTGAAATAGCGGAGTGCTATTTTTGCATTTTTGAGGTGCTTTAATCTCACCATACATGCCACGATCTGACTGTACAATTTCCTCTGCCAACAACTTTGTACTGTGAGTGCCTGCTTGAGTACATCCAATTTGATTGGATGCCTTAGGTAGACCCTTATTTTACATAGTTTTAGTAATAGAAGCATTTGGGATGGGAAAGCTAATAACTAGAGTTGAGCGAACCTGGACTGTAAAGTTCGGGACCGTACCGAACTTTGGGGTGTCCGGGACCCGGACCCGAACCCGGACTTTTCAAAAAAAGTATTCCACGAGTTGAAAAGCTGCCAAGGGCAGCCAATCAACAAGTGTTTCACTGGTTTTCCCTTAGAAGCCATCGCAGCCATGCCTACTAATGGCATGGCTGTGATTGGCCAGTGCACCATGTGACCCAGCCTCTATGTGGAGCTGGAGTCACCGTGCTGCATGTCATATGCTCTCAGGATAGTTTAGGGAGAGGATGCTGCTGGCTCTGTGAGGGACAGATTGCAGAACATCTCATCCTGCATTACTGAACGATCTGATTGTGGACTAGGGAGAGATACTAGTACTGCTGCTTTAAGGGAGGGAGAAATACTAGTACTGCTGCTTTGAGGGAGGGAGAGATACTAGTACTGGTGCTTTGAGGGAGGGAGAGATACTAGTACTGGTGCTTTGAGGGAGGGAGAGATACTAGTACTGGTGCTTTGAGGGACAGATTGCAGACCTCATCCTGCTGCACAGAACGATCTGATTGGACTAGGTAGAATCTGTTGCTTTAAGGGAAAGATTATTCTTCTAAAATCATCATCAAGTTGTACAGGGAAAGGTTCCAGCTGTTGCTTTAAGGGAAAGATTACTGTTCTAAAATCATCTCCAAAGTATATGGGAAAATTCTATTGCAGCCGCATAGAGCCATATTACTGTTCTAAAATCATCTCCAAAGTGTGTGGGAAAAGTCTATTGCAGGCGCATAGAGCCATATTACTGTTATAAAATCATCTCCAAAGTGTGTGGGAAAAGTCTATTGCAGGCGCATAGAGCCATATTACTGTTATAAAATCATCTCCAAAGTGTGTGGGAAAAGTCTATTGCAGCCGCATAGAGCCATATTATTATTCTAAAATCATCTCCAAAGTGTGTGGGAAAAGTCTATTGCAGGCGCATAGAGCCATATTACTGTTATAAAATCATCTCCAAAGTGTGTGGGAAAAGTCTATTGCAGGCGCATTGAGCCATATTACTGTTCTAAAATCATCTCCAAAGTGTGTGGGAAAAGTCTATTGCAGCCGCATAGAGCCATATTACTATTCTAAAATCATCTCCAAAGTGTGTGGGAAAAGTCTATTGCAGCCCCATAGAGCCATATTACTGTTCTAAAATCATCTCCAAAGTGTGTGGGAAAAGTCTATTGCAGCCGCATAGAGCCATATTACTATTCTAAAATCATCTCCAAAGTGTGTGGGAAAAGTCTATTGCAGCCCCATAGAGCCATATTACTGTTCTAAAATCATCTCCAAAGTGTGTGGGAAAAGTCTATTGCAGCCGCATAGAGCCATATTACTATTCTAAAATCATCTCCAAAGTGTGTGGGAAAAGTCTATTGCAGGCGCAAAGAAGTTTTAACCTGCCGAACCTGGACTTCCAGAGGTTCGATCAACTCTACTAACAACATTTCAAATTTATACAGTGGAATCTTGGCTTTCGAGTAATGCGGTTTATGAGAGTTTCGCAATATTTTAAAAAATCCTGACTCGGTTTGCGAGCGCTGTCTTGCAAGATAAGCAGGATTCATGCCTCTGTACATGCAATACCGTATGTGGCCAGAGGTGTGGGGGCGCTGGTGAGACTCGGAGATGCTCAGTAACACTCAAAAATACTCGGAAATACCGAAAGTGTCAACAGTTCCCAAGTGTTTCTGAGTGTTTTCGAGTGTCTGAGAGCTTCACCAGCGCCCCCGCATCTCTGGCCACATACAGTACTGCATAGACAAGCAGTCATTGTGGAACAAATTATCTGAGTTTCCATTGTTTCCTATGGGGAAACGTGCTTTGATATACAAGTGCTTTGGATTACAAGCATTCTCCTGGAACGGATTATGCTGGTAATCCAAGGTTCCACTGTATATGTTAAAGCAGAATTTCATCATAAAGGGAAGTTTTGCTTTATGTCCTCCTCCCCCCTCCTTTTCTTCTTTTGGAACTTTTTTTTTTGGTGGGGGGGAGTGGGTACCTAGTTTTCTTAGGTTACCCACTCCCCCTTTCACTGCAATCGTCTAGGCCATTTCACTGGAAGTTCTTCCCCTCCAACTTTTTAGGACACGTCACAGTTCCCAGGAGGCTGCGGGACCATTCACACAGCACAGCGTGAGGACAGCGCTGGATCCCTGGACAGGTGAGGGTCAACTGCTGACTTTCATTTTTTTGAAACCTGGCTGAAGAACTGCTTTAAGGTAGAGTGCGTGAGATATTAGACAATTGTGACTTTGCTATGTGGCCTGTTTTGAGCTGTTAGGCAAAAAAGAAAATGAAAATTGATAGTTTTCTTCTACAGCATAAATACACAGCACAAGTACTCTATGGGGTTCATTTACTAAAGACAAATAGGGGTTGATTTACTAAAGCTGGAGAGTGAAAGATCTGGTGCAGCTCTGCAAAGAAACCAATCGGCTTCCAGGTTTTATTGTCAAACCTTAACTGAACAAGCTGAATTTAGAAGCTGATTGGCTACCATGCACAACTGCACCAAATTTTGCACTCTCCAGCTTTAGTAAATCAACCCCATAGACTGTGCACCTTGCAAAGTGCAGTTGCTCCAGAGCTCAGTAAATGAGCAGAAGCTCTGCTGACTTCCATCATCCAATCACGTGCAAGCAAAAATGCTGTTTTTTCATTTTCCTTGCATGTGGCTTGGATATTCTTTGCAAAGTGCAGCTTTACCTCATTTACTAAGCTCTGGAGCAATTGCACTTTACAAAGTGCACTGTCTTAACTACTTCCCGACCGCGCGCCGTGTTTTCACGGCGACAGTCGGGATGCTTAGCGCGAATCGCCGTAAATAAGCGGCGATCTGCAATCAGCCACCAGGGGGCACGCGCACGTGCGCACCCGCCGCACTCCTGGGGAGTGTGCCCGCGGCTCGGGCGGACCCGATGTCCGCCGGCGAGCCGCGATGAGCGGCTACAGGGAAAGAACGGGGAACCGCCGATGTAAACACGGCGGTTCCCCGCTCTGTTAGTGGGGGCATGGGTGATCTACTGATCCCTGTCACTGGGATCAGTTAGATCTCTCATGTCCATGGTAGCCCAACCCCCCCACAGTAAGAACACGCCCAGGGAACATAGTTAACCCCTAGCTCTTCCCCCCCAGGTTAACCCCTTCACTGCCAATGACATTTATACAGCAATCAGTGGACATTTAAATTTCTGATCGCTGTATAAATGTCATTGGTCCCAAAAAAGTGTCAAAAATGTCCGACATGTCCTCTGCAATATCGCAGTACCGCTAAAAATCGCAGATCGCCGCCATTACTAGTAAAAAATAAAAAAAAAATAAAAACCCCAGAAATGAATTCTCACCATCCGTAAACGCGGCCACTTTTGCGCAAACCAATCAATAAACGCCGATTGCGATTTTTTTTTTATCACAAATATGAGGAATTATATAAATCGGCCAAAAACGGTGAAAAAATTTTTTTTTTATATTTTTTTTTGGATTTGAATTTTAGCAAAAAGTAAGAAAGTTTTTTTGCAAAATGGTCGCTCTTCTTTTGTTTATAGCGGTTATCAGAAATGACGCAGTGGCGATCAAATACCCCCAAAAGAAAGCTCTATTTGTGGGGAAAAAAGGACGCAAATTTTGTTTGGGTGCAACGTCGCACAACCGCGCAATTGTCAGTTAAAGTGACGCATCGCCGAGTCGCAAAAAGTGCTCTGGTCCTAAAGCTGGAAAACCCTCCGGTTGGTAAGTGTTTTTTTAAGTAAATCAACCCCATTGTGTAGGAAAATATTGCTCCCCACTATGCCATCTTTGTTTTAAAGTGTAATTTCACTTTTATCGAGGCAAAAAGATAAAAAGTGCCCAGTGAATGATAAATATTGCAAGGATTTTTTTTATCTTTTTCTGTTCAGCAAAAATTGGCGATTGCCTCACCATATCATTTCTCAATCAGGCTTTACCCTGACCAGAAAGTATCTAAAAAAAAGTTGAAACAGGGGGATGCCTCTTTTTTGACATCCAGCTCAATGCAGACTTCTGGGTAAAGTAGTGAGCCATTCTGTAAATTAGGTTTATAGTACGAGGGGTGTTTTGTCAACACACCGGAATTCATTTACTAAAACTGGAGAGTGCCAAATCTGCTGCAGCTCTGCATAGAAACCAATCAGCTTCCAGGTTTTTTTTTTTGTCAAAGCTTAATTGAAGAAGCTGAAAGTTGATTGGCTACCATGCACAGCTGCACCATATTTTTCAATCTCCGTTTTTGGTAAGTCAGCCCCACCCTGTACAGCAGTGGCTCTCAATCCTGTCCTCAAGTACCCCCAACAGGCCATGTTTCCAGGTTTTCCTTTATCTTGCACGGGTGCTTTAAATCAATGGTATTTTGGACAGTAAAGCCTCGTACACACGGGACGACGATCGTATACAACAGGTTGTACGAATGACCGGCAAAATCGATTGTTAGTAAGCGCGAAGTACGACGGTCGTACAACGGGAGTTGTATGAGCAAACATTACAAACTTGGTCGTACCAACAAGCGCTCATACGATCGTTGTATCGTGTGTACAGAGCAGTTGGTACAACAAGTTGTATTGTGCAAAACACGCATGCTCCGAAGTCAGGAACGGCCGGATGCTAATTACATGCACCTGAATGTTCTTTCTTTGGTCGTACGATCGTGTAGTGCAGTCAGTATGCTAGATACAACAGCCAACATACGATTTGAGACGATCGTATGTACGATCGTCATCCCGTGTTACGAGGCTTTATTTTATCTAAGAAAAATTCCCAAAACATGGCCTGTTGGGGGTACTTGAGGACAGGGTTGAGAACCACTGCTGTACAGAATAGGTCTGTTTATCTAATGGAGTTTAGAATCTTTATTCAAAAGATTGTGTGAATGTTGCCTTAATTATACAATTATGTGACACGCATCTGCAAATAACTGAGTATTCAAACAGAACAAGAATTTTATTTTCACCTGACTGCATAAAAATGGAATATACATGGTTTATTCATTAAAGATTCTCCACTTATAAATCAACCTTATTACCTTAAATTTGCCATATTGCAAAAAAGTGACATTTCATTTTTTGCAAATAAAAGAAAATCATAGCTGGCTATGAAATAAGATGGAAATTGAAATATTGAATAATATGAAATTACATATTGGCCTAAATCAGTGTTTCTCAAACTCTTTTGTCCTGTGGAGCACCAAAAAGATCTAAACATTTTCACAGCACACCTGAAACGAATTAACAATTTTTGTGGTGAAGAACTTATTTTTACATATACATAATTTTAACTTTAATGTGAAGGATGTACCTGCTTTCGAGAGCAAATCAGATCAAGAAACGGAACAAACAAATGGAAAGTTCTCTATTATTATAATATAATTAAGCCCCATACACATGGTGCGACGGTCGCATGAAAACGGTCATATGACCGCTCATTTTACTTTCATCCGACTGTTAGTATGCGCGATTAGAACTACCGACGTACGATGGTCGTACAACAGAAGTTGGATGAGCTTCTAGAACTAGAAAACTTTGGTTGTACAACAAGCGGTCGTACGAGCGTTGTATCGTGTGTACAGAGAAGTTGGTCCAACAGGTTGTACTCTGCAAAACACCCATGCTCAGAAGTCAGGACTGCCCGGAAGTGTCCGTTTGTTCCTAATTCATAAATGACATGCACCTGAGTCTCCTCTTTATACTTTCGTAACACGTCACTATATTCGGCTTGGTTGTACGATCGCTTAGTGCACGTCAGTACGCCAGATACATGAGCCAACATACGATTTGGGCCGTTCATCGTATGACTGTCGCACCGTGTCTACGAGGCTTTAGAGAGATCAAGTACTCCCAAGATCTCGCACAAGTCTTGCGTTACGAATGGAACCCATGAATGACAAACTGACGGAGATTGCGTTTTTTTATGTGTTACTTTTCTAATTTTTGCGACATTGATTTACCATTTAATTTTTCGATATCTTCAAGGTTTCAAAACGTTAGCAATTTTAAATATTTTTTAAAACTCCCATGGCACACATGCAAATCTCACATGCGGCAGCACACAGTTTGAGAATCATTGGCCTAGATAGTAATTATATATTTAAATTTTTTTTTGCAAACACAGAATTTTCTTATAAATATCCTCAGTTCTAAATTTTCTGCTAATGCATTGTTATTCAAGAATATTCTTAAATGTATTCAAGAATAACCAGGGTTCTGGGCAACCCTGAAGTTCTTCCAGATGTTGGTATTGGCTCCTTAAGCAAAGAATGATTTTTGCCTCCAATGATCTTTTAGCTATGTGTAGGGAGATTCTTCCCATTTGCCACAAACGGAAAAAGCATTCTTCCCATTACCATAAGCTGTGGATACACAATTATTAGCAGGGGTTCCCGGAGACCAGAAAGTTATTTAGAAGGTTTCTTAATGTTAAAAAGGTTGAGATTGGCTGCTCTAGAATAATAAGACAATTGATATATTTACATACCTTCAGGTTGGACAGCCTTCTCTTCAGCTATGGAAGAGGTGCAGAGTAGGAGCAGGGCTATTAGTGGCCCTACTGGAGACATCTTGGAGGAGACCTTCGCTAGAACTCTCATGAATGGTGTTTAAAGAAAAGTAAATAATTATTTATATACGTGTACAGGCTTGCAAACCTGACCCGTCCTTCATAAGTTTTCATTGGAGCACTTTGTGATAGTCACAGATGGCAATTCTCATTGCCTATCACGCTAGCAAACAAGAGGCCAATGCAGGAAACCAACACCTGTTCAATTCTCATACCTGTCCTGTAATAAACATTTGGGCCAGAAACAAAATGTTTTTAAACTGCAGTACAAATCACATGCGATCTGTGTTATGCAAATTCAGTCATACAGATAGTATGGCTGAATTTCCATCGCACCCTGACCAAACTCGCAAAGGACCCTTTTTTGTTACGCAGCAGAATCAGATCACATGGGTGTTCACATCCATGCAATGCAATTCCTGTCCGAATTTGCAGTTTGCAGTGCGATCTGCAAGCTGATTTGGGGGTGTCATTAGCTTTCTATTGACACACCAGCAATTTGTATATGGCACTGTGAACTATCTAAGTCGTGTGTGATGTGGGAACCCGCAGTGGATTCGCAGGGTTCCCGTATCGCACTAGTGTGAACCAGCACTGAGAAGTCATCGTCTCATTTATATTTGCATGGTCCTTACAGATATACGTCAGGAGGAAATGTAATGTGGCTGGAAACAGGAAGTGCTGTGTGCACATGGGCTGCAAGCAATTGTGTGGTGATGCCAAATAAATCAATGAACCCCACCCACACCACATATAGCTCCCACATCCTCCCCTACATTGATCAAAAATGTAATTTCAACTTGCTTGCGGCTATAATGTATTGTCCCCCACCCCCCAAATCCATACCAAGCCCTTTGGCTCAGGGATGGATTTTAAGGGGAAGGCCACTCCAAATGTTATTACAAAACGCTGGGGGATTCCCCCCAAACTCCATACGCTTTCTGCGCATGCAGCCTGGAGGTCAGGATGGGGGGGCAAGTGAGGGCCTGCCCCCCTACTGGAACAAACCAGGCCACATGCCTTTAACATGAGGCGGTGTATGCTTTGGGGTGGGGGGGCTCTGGTTCCCCCCACCCCCCTCAGAGCCTCTTGTACCTATGTTGATGAGGACAAGGGCCTCTTCCTGACAACCGTGGTGGTTGGGGGGGCTGATCAAAATTTGGAAGCTCCCATTAACTGGAGGTCCGACGTACGCGTCTTTCGCATACCTCAAACCCCCCTTAGGGGGTCGCAAAACATTATTGTAAACCTCACCGGAAGGGGAATTTTAGGTAGGGACTCGGTTTCCCGAACCATACCTAAACCCCCCACCCCCTGTTATGTAATATCGGCGTTCGTTCAACTTTAATGTAAAAACTAGTTACATCCCCTCCTACACCCTCGATATACACCACACCCACCCCAAGTAACTAAATAAACCGTAGTGGTGTGTTAACGAACGTCGGGTACACGTGTGTCGTGAAGGACAAAGGTCGGTGTAATGTAAAGGAG
>BLSH010475184.1:570074-583655 GCA_018402905.1 Glandirana rugosa | reverse complement strand
TTTTTTTGTACACTTTCTTTCCAGGTAAATGGGTAGGAGTACGATGTACCCCATACTCCTTTACATAGGGTGGGGGGCCGGCATCTGGGGGCCCCCTTGTTAAAGGGGGCTTCCAGATTCCGATAAGTCCCCACCCGCAAACCCCGACAACCACCGGCAAGGGTTGTCGGGAAGAGGCCCTTGTCCTCATCAACATGGGGACAAGGTGCTTGGGGTGGGGTGTGCAGAGCCCCCCCTGCCCCAAAGCACCCATACTCCCCATGTTGAGGGCATGTGGCCTGGTATGGTCCACGAGGGGGGGCGTTCGCTCATCCCCACCCCCTTTCCTGGCCTGCCAGGCTGCATGCTCAGATAAGGGTCTGGATTTCGGGGGGGCGCCATGCCTTTTTTTTTTTGGCGTGGGGGGTCCCCCTTACAATCAGTACCAGACCAAAGGGCCTGGTATGCTCTTGGAGAGGGACCCATGCCATTTTTTTAAAAAAAATTGGGCGTGGAGTTCCCCTTCAAGATCCCCAGAACATAAGTCGCATGCCAAAGTCGGATCAGTGAAGACACTAATCCGACTTTGATCTGACTTCAATGCCTTTCAATGGGCTAAAGTAGGATCAAAGTCGGACAAAAGTAGTACAGGAACCTTTTTCAAAGTCGGTCCGACTTTGAAAAACACAAGTCAGACCAGTTAAGACGGCTCTCATAGGGAATCATTGTTTTTGTGAGGTAATGCAACTTGTGCTCCTCATGTCGGTCCGAGAATCGGACTAGTATGAACCCAGCCTAACCATTATTAAAACCACTGCTCCTGAAAAAAAAAATTATAAACTTTTTTCTATTCAGACATTTCCCCTAGGGCTAAGGCTGTTAAAATTAGAGAGAGGGGTGGTAATGTTTTTTTTTTTTTTTATGGCAATGAACTTGCATACAAGCATTAAATGGAGGAATTCTGAAATCACAGGTTCGATTCCAGCCAACATCAGGCACATAGAACATGTGATCTGAGAGGCATCTTCACAGGCAAATAGACGCCGCATGTGAGTTAATTTACTCCCTTTTGTGAGAGCTGAAGTTGTAATTGCCTTTAATTGGGGGTTATTTTAAGGCACTGCTGGAGTAGATTTGGGAGGTATAGTAAATCAGGGCCTATGTATGTTAACCTCAGCGTCTCCTTAAAATACGTGTATTATACTCACCTTTGCTTTGCTTTGTTGAATGGAATCTTCATGGTCTTCTCTTTATTTACTACAGGTATTTACAATATATATAGCACTAGAAATATGCGCACAGCTTTACATATTGTACATTTACAGCAGTCCTTGCCCTTAAGGAACTTACAATCCCTACTTCACATGTAAAAACATTAGGTCAATACTAGGGTCCTACTTGGGTCAATTTTAGTTTGAGAGTTCAATGAACTTACCAAAATTGTGTTTGTAGAGCTACACCTGCAAGAGCTGCTGGTGAATGTTGGTTATCTCCCACCCTGTACAGCCAGGCACATGAATTTTCCAGTCAATCATGAGACAAGAAGCAGTCCTTGTGGCTTTGTTTGTCTTTCTATTTAGGGGAATTAAACTTGGACGGGGAAGGGTTGTCATGGGATGCCCACTTGATCAGTAGAAACTCTTCAGGAACTCAACATCATACATCCGGTACAGACACACTTCTCCTTCTACCTCCAGCCCAGACTTGCTTGTAGAACTACAACTCAGCAAAAATAGAGGTATTTGGTACTAGCTGTCCTCTCCTGTGGCTACTGCTCCCAGTACCACCTCTTCATTTGCGACCCCTACATCTACAATCCTGAGCAGCAAACAGATTTGTAGAGGTCTGAGACAGATTTAGTACTGAGGTTAAGATAAGTTTTCACTCCAAACAGATGCACAATTAAGAAGTTATCAGGGCAGGTTTTATTCCCTCACAGTGCTACTTTAGAGCAGCACAGGGAGAAATTCATGAATCAAACTGTAAATTTCAGTGTTGCTGAAAAGGGTCATGTATGTATTTTTATATAATTTGGTATGTTGATAACCCATTCATAATAAACTGGCTGCCATAATGAAATGCACAACATAATGTGCATTAATGCACCACAATGGATTGCAAAAGTTTAAATCCAGCATTGTTAAAGTGCAGTAAGCTCCCCACCTGTTACAATTGGTACAATCTTCTTTGGGCCTCCTGTACAATGGGCGTTTAGCCCAGGTGCCCGAAATCCTGGCATTTTCTTGCTGGTTGAAGACACAGGGCACAATCCAGTCCTGCTGCTGGCAGCCTGTAAACGTCTATGAGACTTTGGAAACTGCTGTGGCTGGAGGGGCTGGATTCTACTAATGTGGGAAAAAAGTATCTGATCCCCTGCTGATTTTGTACGTTTGCCCACTGACAAAGAAATTATCAGTCTATTATTTATAATAACAACAGAAATATCCAGAAAAATGCATTTAAAAAAAGTTCTAAATTGATTTGCATTTTAATGAGTAAAAAAAGGATTTGACCCCTTCACAGAACATGACTTAATAGTTGGTGGCAAAACCCTTGTTGGAAATCACAAAGATCACACTTTTTTTGTAGTTGGCCACCAGGTTTGCAGACATCTCAGGAGGGATTTTGTCCCACTCCTCTTTGCAGATCCTCTCCAAGTCATTAAGGTTTTGTGGCTGACATCTGGTAAATTGAACATTCAGCTCCCTCCATGTATTTTCTATGGGATTAAGTTTTGGAGACTTCGCTAGGCCACTCCAGGACCTTATTGTGCTTCTTCTTGAGCCACTGCTTTGTTGCCTTGGCCGTGCATTTTGGGTCATTGTCATGCTGGAGTACCCATCCATGACCCATTTTCAATGCCCTGGCTGAGGGATGGAGGTTCTCACCCAAGATTTGATAGTACATGGCCTCGTCCCTCATCCCTTTGATGCGGTGAAGTTGTCCTGTCCCCTTAGCAGAAAAACACCCTCAAAGCATAATGTTTCCACCTCCATGTTCGATGGTGGGGATGGTGTTCTTGGGGTCATAGGCAGCATTCCTCCTCCTCCAAACACGGCGAGTTGAGTTGATGCCAAAGAGCTTGATTTTGGTCTCATCTGACCACAGCACTTTCACCCAGTTCTCCTCTGAATCATTCAGATGTTCATTAGCAAACTTCAGACGGGCTGTCCATGTGCTTTCTTGAGCAGGGGGACCTTGCGGGTGCTGCAGGATTTCAGTCCCTCGCGGTGCAGTGTTACCAATTGTTTTCTTGGTGACTATGGTCCCAGCCACTTTGAGATCATTGACAAGATTCTCCTGTGTAGTTCTGGGCTGATTCCTCACCGTTCTCATGATCATTGAAACTCCAGGAGGTGAGATCTTGCATGGAGCCCCAGACTGAGGGACAGTTATTTTGTGTTTCTTCCATTTGTGAATAAACGCACCAACTGTTGTCACCCTCTCACCAAGCTGATTGGCGATGGTCTTGTATCCCATTCCCTCCTTGTGTAGGTCTTCAATCTTGTCCCTGACATCTGGACAGCTCTTTGGTCTTGGCCATGGTGGAGAGACTGGAATCTGATTAATTGCTTCTGTGGACAGGTGTCTTTTATACAGGTAACAAGCTAAGATTAGGAGCGCTCCCTTTAAGAGAGAGCTCCTAATCTCAGCTCATTACCTGTATAGAAGACACCTAAGAGCCAAAAATCTTGCTGATGATAGGGGATCGAATACTTATTTCACTCATTAAAATGCAAATCAATGTATAACCTTTTTAAAATGCGATTTTCTGGATATTTTTGTTGTTATTCTGTCTCTCACTGTTTAAATGAACCAACCATAAAAACTATAGACTGATCATTTCTTTGTCAGTGGGCAAACATACAAAATCAGCAGGGGATGTTGTTTCTCAACTCCAATCCTCAAGGTGCACCAACAGGTTGTTTTTAGGATTTCCCTCAGATGAAAGTTGTGGTAATTACTAAGGCAGTGAAACTGATCAAATCCCCTGTGCAAAATAATGGAAAGCCTGAATATATGACCTGTTGGTGCACCTTGAGGACTGGACTTGAGAAACACTGCCCTAAATGTTAGTGCCACTTGATAAATAGCACTTGTTGAGGTTCTTCTTAAATTTGAGTTTTATGTGATCCATTACAGCCGGATGTATCAAGCTCTTTACTGTGCTATTGGGCAGGACTGCAGGCTCTTTCCTTTTGCTTCTGTGCTACCTCTGTATAATGCTCCTTGTGTGTGAGTGGGTCTGTAGTGGTTCAGAGAGAATGGTATTTTAACTAATGAACATGAGAGGCCACAATCTCTCAGTCTCCAGCTACTTCAGAAAGTGAGGATATTGGCAACAGCCATGTGCACAGTATGGGTAGGCGGATGAAGCCTAGAGTCATTCAGCAGGTAGGTTGTGTCTCAAAGTAACTTTTTTTTATACAGTATCTGCTTGGAGGGTACATCTTCAATCAATGTGACCCTTTTATCATCTTCTTATCATAGGGTGACCAGACGTCCCTGGTTTCAGGGGACAGTCCCCGGAATGAGGACACTGTCCCCGGACCAAGTCTGTCCCCAGTTTTGTCCCTGGATATGAACAGGGGCCCGGGCAATTTCAAAGACAGTGCAGAATTAAAGAAAAATAAATACAGAATCCCCCCCCCCCGCTCTGCCGCTCCTACTAGCTTAGGGGGTGGTGCAATGTTTTCATTTTCTGTGCCCCTTTTGTGCTGCGCAGGATCATGCATATATATAAGTGATCCTGCATTTCTGGGTATCGGAGCCGATCGCTGGATCCGGCGGACTCGATGTTCGCCAGTACCCACTCATCATTCTGTACACAGGCAGAACGGCGGTCTGCCTATGTAAACAAGGCAGATTGCCATTCTGTCAGTATGGTAGACATTGATCCTGGGTTCCTTTGCTTAGTAAAAGCACCTCACCCACAGTGAGAAAAGACTGGTCAGGCACACATCTAACCCTTTGATAGCCCTGGATGTTAACCCCTTCCCAGCCAGTGACATTAGTACAGTGACAGTGCATATTTTTAGCACTGATCACTGCATTAGTGTCATTGGTTCCCGCAAAGTATCGAAAGTGTCGCTTAGTGTTCAATTTGTCCGCCGCAATATTGCAGTCCCACTATAAGCCACTGATTGCCACCATTACTAGTAAAAAAAAAATGATGTCCCCGGATTTCATTTGAAAAATCTGGTCGCCTTATCAGTACAACTGAAACTTAAAGGACCATAATCAAAATGTTGGGATCCACCTGATTTTGTGCCCTGTTATGCTATTTATGGATTGGCAGCAACAGTTAAATCTGAATATATTATCATCCTGTGCTTGATAAGGATATCTAAGCTACAAGTATTTGGAGACCTTGAGATATGGAAGTGGAACGGTTTTCATCCTGCTATCTGCCGGGCTCTGGTTTGAAGTTCACGCAAACATTTTTCCGGTAATCGACAAGGGGTAAAGGTCCACTTTGGTTTTAGTATTTACCCAGTAGTATTCAGAGCAGGGCCTGCTGCTATCGTTGTACAAAACTGGTGGAATTTCTATAGAAGAATTGTCTCCATTAGATATAGTTCAAGATGCAAAAAAAAAAATATATTTTTGTTTGATGCATTGCTGTGTGTTGAAGACTCTATTAATGCCAATGGTAGCACAAGAAATGGCATGTTAACTATAAATGGGTTATGGGTAACTCTATGCTCAGCCAAACCCAGAAGTAAGCTGTCATTGTTGGCCAATGAGCTGTGGGCAAGGGGTTCCCTGCCCTACAGCTGCATGAACCGAACTGGACGGTGATGCTCTTGACATTAACCACTTCAATACTGGGCACTTAAACCCCCTTCCTTCCCGGACCAATTTTCAGCTTTCAGCGTTGTTGCAGTTTGAATGACAATTGCGCGGTCATGCGACACTGTACCCATGTGAAATTTTTATCATTTTTTTCACACAAATAGAGCTTTCTTTTGGTGGTATTTAATCACCCCTGGGTTTTTTATTTTTGCGCTATAAATTAAAAAAAGACTGAAAATTTTCAAAAACAATGCATTTTTCTTCGTTTCTGTTATACAATTTTACAAATAAGTAATTTCTCTTCATAAATTTTGACCAAAAATGACACTGCTACATTTCTTTGGTAAAAATAACCCAAATCTGAGTTTATTTGGTGTTGACGGACAGACAGATGTGACAGTGACTGTGACAGATGTGAAGGGGACATACAGATGTTTTGTGTATGGTGACAGATGTGACGGGGGGCAGATAGATATTTGGGGACTGTGACAGATGTTTTGTGTATGGTGACAGATGTGATGGGGGACATACAGATGTTTGGGGACTGTTTTATGGGGACACTGATGTGTATGGGGACAGGGGTATCAGTGTGCTTGGTGCACTGTGTGGGGGGCGATCTGTGAGAGTTCTTTGCATGAAATCCTCATCATGCAGAGAGCTGTCACATAGCTGCAGCTTCCCCCCTCCCCCCCCCCCCCCCTGCGCTGAGCTCGGCGGGGGGAGAACTGTCACAGAGACGTTCGTCTCTGTTTACAATGTGACGGCTGTGACTGGACACAGCCGTCACATGATCGGGAGGGCCAATCACTGCGCCCGTATCCCGATCTCTGCTCAGCTGGATCCTGTGATCATAATGATCACAGGATCCAGCCGCAGCGCGCCACTGGGCTCGATCTCGCGGCCGCCGTCGTATGACGGTGTTTTGCCTTATCGAGCCACACTGTCGCCGTCAATTGCCGACCATCGGTCGGCAAGCGGTTAAAGGGCAATTCAAGTCAAAATCCAACTAAGCCTAAATCTACTCTCAACCACATTCTATGCCTATTCTAACTACCCTGTAAAGGAAAGATGTCAATACTTACCTATCCTGGGGCACTTCGGTCAAGTCACATGATCTCTCCAGCGGCCGGCTTCAGTGAAGAGGAGATCGCTGGCAACGGCTGCAGAGCCTGGGTGAAGACATCACTCATAAGCTTACTATGGGGCATCCATTGTCAGCTGTCCCTCCTCTACACTAAAGCAAGCGGTGGGATCCGGTCATGTGACCGTATCAGAGTACCCTCAGAATAGGTAAGTATGTCCTTTACAGGGTAGACAGAATAGGGTAGAATGGAGGTGGGAGTAGGTTTAGGCTTATTTAGGTCTTGACTGGCATTACACTTTAGATTGGGGGTCAGCAACCTGTAGATCGCAATCTAACAGTAGATCACTGACAAGTGACTGGTAGAACTCGGTCTGGGTTTGCTGTCCCACCACCACAGAGCATCAAACAGAGTGCAATGCAGAGGGACTACTTGTAAAGTTGGAGGTGTAGTAGTGAGAAGAGCTGCATAAGCCGATGCCTCCTCTGTAGTGCTGGCTCCTGTCCTATGCGGAGTGATACCAACTGCACTCCACCTCTTATCACAGCTAGCGGTCTACAGAGTGGTGCGGGCAGCAAGAAAGGTCTTCATGTCAGTGTGAAGCAATACACTGAGCATAAAAGTATAGGGCTGCTTTCACACTGATGTGCTGCGGTTTACCCACAAAGTGGGTGCAGTGAAATGTACCTGCAGCTTTTCTGTGGGTTTGCTGGACTTAGCCATAGACTTCTATTATATCCTGCTGTTTTACCACCCCCCAGCTTTAGTGTGAACGAGCCCTAAGGGTCCCGCTTCCGAATGCAACTAAGGGCTCATTCACAAGTGCAGCAGGCACTGTTACTCCTCTGACAAGTGATCTGAGTGTGTGTGTTGACAGGTGGTGAGGAGACGATATGTTGCTACTTCACCACCTTTTTTCAACCCATGAATGCCATGCAATGCACGAAGTTGCTTAACAGTACTACGGCAATTAGAGTTTTAAATCAGGTGTGAGGAGATGACGCTGTGCCTGGTGATCTTCTCCCGTGTTGTTCAGGTAGATCTCCACCTCTTTAGGCCTCATACACACGGACGTTTTTTGATGCCGGCGTTTTCTGGCGTTTTTTGCAGCTCTCCATGTTAGTCAATGGCCCCATAAAAACACAGACGTTTTTGAGCTGTAGAGGGCGTCAGCGTTAGTGAGCTGAAACTGGAACCCACGGGCAGCGCGTTCTGAGGCTGTAACGTTTTGGCGTTTTTTGACGCCGCAAAATGCTCACTAACGCCGTACCGACGTTAACCGGCGTTTTTGACATCAACGTTTTTAGGTTGAAAAATAGCAGAGGGCTGATTTTTTTTAAACAAAAAACGCCTATTGACGCCAACGCTCACCTACGCCCATAGGTGTGCACAGCCTATTGCATTAGGGTGTGCACCACAAAGCGCAAACACACACGAGCTTGTGTGTATATGTCAGAAGGGCAGAGATCAGTGTCAGTAGTTTATTTTTATTTCATTTATTTTTTTACAATTTTGTTTTTTTTTATTATATTTTATTTATTTTTTTTTACAATTTTATTTAGGAGCCCTGCTGGGGGGGCTTTGATGAAATATCAGGGGTCTAAAGAGAACCCTGATGTCTCACGTATGAGACAGAGAAAGGGACTGAAGACAGAGATCCCCCTGTCCCTTGTCTCTGCAGCCAGGCAGCAGGGGGAATCTGCGCAGTACAGGGTGATTAGGATGTACCCAGGCACACTTGCCACCCTATGTGCGCACGCTTATGCCTACACCACTAAGTGAATCCTTTTACCACTCTCATAAAGAAAGGACTCACCCGATAGGTGATTTGATATGGTCATACACCAGTAACCATAGGTGTGCGCAGCCCACTGCATTAGGGAGTGCACCCCAAAGGTCATAGAAGTATGCCTTTCTCTGCAGCCTCAGTTGCATGGGGCAGTGAATGAATGGGAAATGCTCTGAGCTGAGTGGCTTTCTGTTCATTCACAAATTGAAGCATAGCAAACACAGTTTACTAGGCTTCAGTTATGAATTAACAGAGTGTGTTCACTGTGTTCATTTAGAAAAGGAAGGCACTGGTAAATTACACATTCACCCACTCTCCATTCTGAAGCAACCCCCACAGGAGCTGGCAGGAGAGGAGAAAGGGGAAGCCAGCAGCACTGTGGGGTGGGGGTGGGGGAGGGGGCAACAGAAGGGAAGCCTGGGCAATAGGGGGAAATCAGCACTGCAAGTAGTGATTAGCACCCCCTGTGCATGCCTAGTTCACTATGCTTCAGTTGCGAATTAACACAGTGAGTGAGTGTGTTCACTGTGTTTATTTACAAAAGTAAGGCACTGGTAAATGACATATTCACTAACCCCTTCCTCCACTCTCCATTCTGAAGCAACCCCCACAGCAGCTGGCAGGAGAGGAGAAAGGGGAAGCCAGCAGCACTGTGGGGTGGGGGGGGGCAACACGAGGGAAGCCTGGGCAATAGCGGGAAATCAGCACTGCATGTAGTGATTCGGGTGTGCCTCTGTGCACACCTATGCCAGTAACCAAGTCCCAGTCTTGTTAAATGAGAGCGACTGCTCCATGAAGACGTCACAACGAAACGGATGTAGGGTGGTGCAAGGACGCTGATGACCAGGGCTGTTTTTAACCCCTACAGATCCGCGCTATTGCCGAAGTACGGCTCCAGCGCGGATCTGAAATGCCGGGACGAAGTCCATGGACGTCGTCCCCTGTGCATGCTCCCGGCGAGCCCCGCTGCGCGGACGTGCCTGTGGGTCCGGCGGACTCGATGTCCGCTTGAGACCCACGATCGCCTGACAGAGCTGCAGAACGGGGAACCACCGCTGTAAACACGGCGGTTCTCCGTTCTGTGACAGGGGACATAACAGATCTACTGATCCCGGTCACTGGGATCAGTTAGATCTTTTATGTCCCGGCCAGCCCGCCCCCCCCCCCCTCAGTTAGAACACACCCAGGGAACATTGTTAACTCCTTCACTGCCCCCTGCAGGTTAACCCCTTCACTGCCAATGACATTTATACAGTAATCAGTGGATATTTAAATTTCTGATCGCTGTATAAATGTCATTGGTCCCAAAAATGTGTAAAAAATGTCCGATATTTCTGCTGCAATATCGCAGTCCCAATAAAAATCGCAGATCGCCGCCATTACTAGTAAAAAAAAATTAAAAAATAAAAATGCCATAAATCAATTCCCATAGTTTGTAGACGCGATAACATTTGCGCAAGCCAATCAATATACGTCGATTGCGTTTTTTTTTACCAAAAATATATATCGGCCTAAACTGATGAATAATTTTTTTTTTATGGATTTGTATTTTAGCAAAAAGTAAAAAATATTGTTCTTTTTTGCAAAATTGTCGCTTATTTTTTGTTTATAGCGGTGATCAGAAATGACGCAGAGGGGATCAAATACCACCAAAAGAAAGCTCTATTTGTGGGAAAAAAAGGACGCAAATTTTATTTGGGTACAACGTCGCATGACCGCGCAATCGTCATTCAAAATGCGACAGCGCTGAAAGCCAAAAATTGGTCTGAGCAGGAGGGGGGTTTAAGTGCCCAGTTAGGAAGTGGTTAAGGCAGGGCAAAAGGAGCAGCTGCCCTGGGCCCTGTCATTGTTGTGGGGCCCAAAGCAGCTGCCTTATACTTGCCAACTATCCTGGTTTATATTCCCTTGTCCCTTGAAGTTTTAGACCTGTGCTGTGTCCTGATATCTAAGTGCTGCTACTAAAGCTGCCCAACTCTGCCCTATTGTTGTGTACAGATGACTCACCTATGTTTACATGTAAATAACCGGCATTGATATGTAAATGCTGCCCACTGGGGAGACAAAGGCATGCTTGAAAGCCCACAGCCCATGTCAGCAGATGCGTTAGGGTGTCATTAATAATTGATGCCACTGCTGTGTATCTGCCAAAGGGCAGCACATTTCTGTGGTGTCAGGAAATTGACTTTGCGCTCCCCAGTCCATGGTGTGCAGGTAGTGAGGAGATGATGTGCTCTAACCTCTAGCAACCAATCAGTGAGCAGTATTGATGTACAGTAATCTCTAGCAACCAAACAAGCAGAAAGCATGTGCTGTAACCTCTAGCAACTAATCAGTGAGCCGTAATGTGTGCTGTAACCTCTAGCAGCCAGTCAGTAAGTGGTAATGATATACTGTAACCTCTGGCAACCAATCAAATCACTGCTGATCTGATTCAGTATACTGATTTTGAGTCTAGTTGCTATTTATTGTATGTCTCAGAGCAGATGGAGAGTGAAATTGAATGGGGGGGGGGCGGGGGGGGGCCCAAGAAAATATTTGCCCAGGGTCCAATCAATATTAAAGACAGCCCTGCTGATGACATCATAGCTCACGGAGGTGAACAGCTGCTAACAGCTGAGCTTGTCTTCCTTAGTGCTGGGCCGGCACTTTTAACCACTTTCCGACCGTCTGCCGTGTTTTCACGGCGGCAGTCGGGCTGCTGTGCGCGAATCACCGTAAAAAGACGGCGATCTGCGAACGGCCGCTAGGGGGCTGAGGAGTGTGCCCGCGGCTCGGGCGGACCCGATGTCCACCAGCGAGCCGCGATGAGCGGCCACAGGCAAAGAGTGGGGAACCGCCGATGTAAATACGGCGGTTCCCCGCTCTGTTAGTGAGGGCATGGGTGATCTACTGATCCCTGTCACTGGGATCAGTTAGATCTCTCATGCCCATGGTAGCCCAGCCCCCCCCCCACAGTTAGAACGCCTAGGGAACACAGTTAACCCCTAGATCTCCCCTTGCAGGTTAACCCCTTCACTGCCAATGACATTTACACAGTAATCAGTGGACATTTAAATTTCTGATCGCTGTATATTACTAGTAAAAAATAAAAAAATAAATAAAAACCCCAGAAATGAATTCTCATCATCCGTAAACGCGGCCACTTTTGCGCAAACCAATCCATTTTTTTTTATCACAAATATGAGGAAGAATATAAATCGGCCAAAACCGCTGAAAAAAAATATTTTTTTATATTTTTTTTTTGGATTCGAATTTTATTAAAAAGTAAGAAATTAGTTTTTTTTTTGCAAAATGGTCGCTCTTCTTTTGTTTATAGCGGCGATCAGAAATGACGCAGAGGCGATCGAATACCACCAAAAGAAAGCTCTATTTGTGGGAAAAAAAGGACGCAAATTTCATTTGGGTACAACGTCGCACGACCGCGCAATTGTCAGTTAAAGAGACGCAGTGCCGAATTGCAAAAAGTGCTCTGGTCCTAAAGTGGGGAAACCTTCCGGTTGGTAAGTGGATAAAAAGTGCAATCTCAAGATTTTTACGGCATATTAGGCAGTCATACGGTTTTATACCATGGAAGCCCTCTGTCCTTTGTTTTCTCTGTCCCCCACATCACACACTGCGACCCATGAGAGGAAATCTGATTGAGCAGGGAGAACCCAGAGTCGCTGGCGGTAATTGGGACTTGGTTACTGGTGTCCATATCAAATCACCTATCGGTGATGTCTAATAACCTCAGTTCAGCATAGACTCGTTTATTGAACACCACTCACACCACTTTCATATACTATATATTTCATTTATGGAGCCCTTCATAAAGAACTTGTATGGAGCAGAGAGCAACTGTTACTCTACTCAACTCAATGAATTAATATCTTAATATAGAAGCTTCCAGTCTCGTTTAGTCATAGACATTTTTTGTTTGATTTTCTGAAATCAGAGACCTAGAAGATTAGAAGATACGCTTTATATATATAATGGAGATGGCTGGGCAATTCATAAATGTCCCGTGAGGCTCGTGTGACTTTGATCTTGTTTTCCTATATGTGTGTTTCCATTTTTATTTTTTCCTGTATTATTTTACCTATGGGAACCGGTTTTATAATGCTGACCGACGTCATCATTCTTATGAAGAGGATCCCAACAAAGACACAGGAAGCAGGGAGGACAATCAATGGATCTTCTGCATTACATGATCCCTGGCAAGTGTCCGGTGTCAAAACATGGAATAAGATATGCTTCCATTTGAAAAGCAGAGTCACGTAAATTACAGTATTAGTGTTCTTCATAGTGAGACTTAATTTTGTGCAAATATCTATCGACACCATAGGTGTGCGCAGCCTATTGCATTAGGGTGTGCAGCACCCCAAAGCTCAAACAAACATGAACTCCACCTGGTGTCACAGGGGGAGAAAGTTGATTGAAAGCATATTAAATTACACCCTAAATACGAATGTAATAGGTTGCTAAATTTGAACCTAGCCTTTAATATAATGGGGGCATTTACACTGGCCACTGGCACCTCCAAACACCCACCTGGTGCCACGTGGCACACGCCTATGATCAACACTGACAGCTCTAAGCAGGTGGGACAGGAAGGCTATTCAGAATATGGAGACTGTTGAGTTGGTCTACTGAAACATTTCTGCTTCTCTTGCTTTAGACTATAAAACATTTCCTTCCCTCTTTATCTCCATAACATAGGATGGTGGTGCTTTATAAGATATTCCGAGATAGCAGCGGAGGCTAATAACATTGACATTTTAGTTCATTACACACAGGGGTGGAATGTAGGGTTGCCACATCATCCCTTTAATCCAGGACACATATGAATTACACAGGTTGTTCTGAGGCTAATTTAATGCAGATAAGGCACCGTGACCCACGGAATAGACGTAATTTAATCGGAGTCTTGTTGGACACATTAAGTATACACAGGAC
>BLSH010475184.1:551222-570064 GCA_018402905.1 Glandirana rugosa | reverse complement strand
CCAACCCTAGTGGAATGGGACTTTGGGGTCCATAGGAGAAAGGGAAAAGTTGGGCCCCTGTGTGGTGAAAAGTGGGTGTAACAACAAAATTCTGCATGTTGGGTGTGGTTTAGAGGCCTGGTGGGTTGGAAGGGTGGTCTACATGGTGACATGGCAGTAGGGTTGCCACATCATCCCTTTAATCCAGGACACATATGAATTACACAGGTTGTTCTGAGGCTAATTTAATGCAGATAAGGCACCAAGTGAGTTTAATTACCTCCTCAATCAGCTACAGAACCTGTGCAATTGATAGGTGTCCTGGATTAAAGGGATGATGTGGCAACCCTACATGGCAGAGGATATGAGATGGAGGTGGAGCTCCCAAATGTCCCTGATTTCGAGGGACTGTCCCTGATTTGGAACAGCGTCCCTCTGTCCCTCATTCCTCCTCATTTGTTCCTCATTTTGGTCTGATCTATATATCTATATATATAAAATGCACTTTTTATCTTTCAAAAAGTGTTTCCCAGTGCTAAACCTTTCATCCAATTTCTAAATTGCTAAATTTGTAAATTCCAAAAGCCAATATAAGGGGATAATAATGGTAAAAAAAAATCACTTGTGGGCTTAGCTAATCATTTTTTTTTTGTAGAATTCTCCTTTAAAGGGAGGTGGCAGGGGTTATCCAATGCCTACATACTTTTGCTAAAAGGTGTCCCTCGTCCCCATCTCAAAAAGTTGGGAGGTATGAATACCCCCCCCCCCCGTCTTTTCTATGCCATAGTTGAGACTGCTTGGGGACTGGGTGGGGTGGCACTGGCTGGTAAAGTCCGCTCTGACAACAATTTCAGCTACAAATAGTGGCCATAAAATGATGTAAAAGTACTTGGTGGGGGTCTGTCATTTGAATTTGTTTTCCATATGTTTGGGGCCCACTGGGGGCTTCCTACGCCCCCCTGCAGTAGCCTGCCCCTGAGTATGCTTGAAGCATACTAGATTTCAGGAATGATCAATGGGTGTGTGGGCAGGTGCAGTCTGCTTCCTCCACTGTAGGTGGTGCCCAATCATAGAGGCACTACAGCCTGGAGAGGACGTCAAGTGAAACTCGTCTTCTCTATGCTGCACCCAGGTGACCCTTAGTGGCCATCTTGGGTCAGCAGAGTCTTTGCAAGTCCCTGCTCCCCAAGGCTTGGCACGCATTTGCAAGTTTGCAGTGCAGTGACAGGTTCAATGTCTGTCATGGACAGTACTAGCGGCAGGGAAAGGTTCTGGACCAGAGGAGGGAAAGCATAGGTTTCTCTGGACTTCCTCCTGCTTGGGCAAGAGATGGCCAGGCTGCTTACTACCCCTCCTAACGGGCGCTGAAACCTGCCTCACTGCATGCTGTTGGAATTTGTAGTCTTCCCATCGGGTTTGTTGGGAGCTGTCTTTGCTTTACTTTAATGCAAGTTCTTTACATTGTTATTGCCACCGCACCACACTGCACTCACCTACAGGGGCTTTTCTGTACCTGCAGAAATTGTTCACAGCCTGAAAAAAAGAAACAAATGCAGACATCACATTGAAAATCTGGTAAGCTGGAATACATTACATTTTTACATATTGTACTTTAATTGCACAGAAAATTGTCAGGTCCCCTGGTAGGGTTTAATGTTGAGTTGGCCCACCCTTTGCAGCTATAACAGCTTCAGCTCTTCTGGGAAGGCTGTCCACAAGGTTTAGGAGTGCCTATGGGAATGTTTGACCATTCTTCCAGAAGAGCATTTGTGAGGTCAGGCACTGATGTTGGATGAGAAAGCCTGGCTCGCAGTCTCCACTCTTCATTCCAAAGGTGTTCTATCGGGTTGAGGTCAGGAGTCTGTTCAGGCAGTCAAGTTCCTCCACCCCAAACTCGCTTATCCATGTCTCTATGGACCTTGCTTTGTGCACTGGTGTGCAGTCATGTTGGAACAGGAAGGGGCCATCCCCAAACTCTTCCCACAAAGTTGGGAGCATGAAGTTGTCCAAAATGATTTGGCATGCTGACATCTTAAGAGTTCTCCTCACTGGAATTAAAGGGCCAAGCCCAACCCTTGAAAAACAACCCCACACCATAATCCCCCCTCCACCAAATGATTTGGACCAGTGCACATAGCAAGGTCCATAAAGACCTAAAGGAACAGTGCTAAAAAAATATAAATAAATAATAAAAAAATGTTTAAATCGCCACCGTCTCCCGCAAGCTCGCATAGTAAAGAAAACCCATTACGTAAGTGGCGCCCGCATATGAAAACGGTGTTCAAACCACACATGTGAGGTATCGCCGCGATCACCAGAGTGTGAGCAGTAATTCTAGCAAAACACCTCCTCAGCACCTCTAACCTGGTAACCGTTCATTTTTTTTAAAGTGTGGTTTTAAGATTTTTAAATACCGGACTTTGTCGCCATTCCGCAAGTGTGCGCAATTTTCAACCGTAACATGTATGGTATCTATTTACTCGGCGTAACATCCTCTTTCACAATATACAAAAACATTGGGATTACTTTACTGTTGTCTTATTTTTATACTCAAAAAAGTGAAATTTTTCCCCAAAAAAATATTGCTTGAAAGACCGCTGCCCAAATACCGTGTGAGAAAAAGTATTGCAGCGGTCGCCATTTTATTCTCTAGGGTGTTTGAAAAAAAAATATATATATAATGTTTGGGGGGTTCTAAGTAATTTTCTAGCAAAAAAAAAAAAACTGTTTTTAACTTGTAAACAACAAATGTAAAAAAGAGCTCCGGTGGGTTAGTAGTTAAACAGGTTTTCTATAGCGTCAACAGTTTGCGCAGCGCTGTACAACATTAGGGCAGACAGTACAATTACAATACACTTCAATACAGGAGGAATCAGAGGGCCCTGCTCCTTAGAGCTTACAATCTAGGAATATAATAATTATTTTACAAAGTGTGCTGATGTTTTGACATAAATATGAAATACTGTGACTTCAAAAATGCATGTGATAATTGCCCTGTTCATATGCTTTACAATGTCAGAGATGCCCCTCCGGGGATTGGTACAAAAGAGTGGCATGAATAGGATTCTCCTCCCATTACAGTACATTGTCCCTAGCACTTGTATAAAGCTGCATGCTCTGTATGGACTGGCAGTACAAGATGCTGCTCTTACCCGTCTACCTGGCTGTGTTATGGATTCTGCAGAACAGAGGTAAAGTACCACCCGCTTGGATATAAACCATCTATTTCTGGGTTAATGCCAGCACAGATTTCATTTTGGTGACAGGGCAGCGTAGAGTTGGGCAGATGATGGAAACGAGTCCATCTAATGCTGGCCATACACCGACACATTTCTTTCATTTAGCCTGCAAGCTGAACAAAAAAAAAAAAAATCCAAGCGGCGCGCATGGATGAATCTTCCGCTGCTGCAGCCAACAGCATCAGAAAATCCAACCAGTGCCTGCATCTGATTGGACACAGGGGCTGTTCTGCCGACAGTTTTCCTCCTGGTTCTTTCTCCTTTTTTGATTCGAAGGACGTCAGGTGGAGTGATGCCTCAGAGCGAACTTTGACCGGTTAATTAGGACGCAGCCAATTTTTGCTCATTGTAGGGCTAGCTTAACCACCTGACCTCCGAAAGATTTACCCCCCTTTCATGACCAGGCCATTTTTTGCGATACGGCACTACGTTACTTTAAATGACAATTACGCGGTCATTCGACACTATACCCCCCCCAAAAAAAAATGTGCGTTTTTTTTTTATTTCTACAAACAGAGCCTTCTTTTGGTAGTATTTGATCACCTCTGAGTTTTTTATTTTTTGCGCTATAAACATAAAATGACAGACAATTTTTGAATTTTTTTTTTTAATGTTCTGCTAAAACCCAGATTTTTTCCAGTAATGGAGGTGATCTGCAATTTTTAGCGGGGCTGCGAGATTGCAGCGGCCATATCGGACACTTTTGACACTTTTTTGGGACCATTGACATTTGCTATGAAAATGCACTGATTACTGTGTAAATGTCACTGGCAGGGAAGGGGTTAACACTAGGGGGCGATCAAAGGGTTAAATGTGTTCCCTGCTATGTGTTTCTACCTGTGTGGGGGATGAGCTGACTGGGGGAGGAGAGTGATCGTTGCTCCCATATACAGGGAATATACGATCACACTCCTCTCCTCTGTCTGAACGGAGATCCGTGTGTTTACATCCCCATTCTGTCACTGCGGGGGAGCGATCGCGAGTGTCCGGCGGACATCAAATCCACCCTACCCGCTCGCTGGCTCCCCCTCTACACAGTGAGCGCGCGTGCCACCGGCAGGTGACGGCGATTTGCGTTATCAAGCCAGACTGCCGGTCGTTACGTGGTTAAGGTTTAATGCTTGAAGAAACCTCAACTGGAGAAGGGTTAGGGCATGGGCTACTCCAAAATAATTAGCAATTAGATGACAATCTATCCCTCAAGTATTTGTAAGAGCTGGACAGCCTAATGCCTCACAGCTGGCGACCATGAGGCCGATTTTTTTTTGAGCAGTCTAAAGCCTCGTACACACGGGACAACGATCGTCTCAAATCGTATGTTGGCTGTTGTATCTAGCATACTGGCTGCACTACACAATCGTTCGAGCAAAGAAAGAACGTTCAGGTGCATGTAATTAGCATCCGGCTATTCCTGACTTCGGAGCATGTGTGTTTTGCACAATACAACTTGTTGTCCCAACTTCTCTGTACACACGATACAACGGTCGTATGAGAGCTTGTTGGTACGACCAAGTTTTCTAGTCTGCTCATACAACTCCCATTGTACGATCGTCGTATGTCGGCTGTTCTAATTGCGCGTACGGACGATCGATTTAGCATACAACGGTTGTTCGTACGACCTGTTGTATACGATCGTCGTCCCGTGTGTACAAGGCGTAAGGCCTCACAGCTGAAGACCATGGGGCAAATCTTTTTAGCATCTGGTTATCTTGTGCCTATGCATAACTACTGTTAGCCAAGTTTGAGTTTAAGGTCTCACAAGACTCCAGGAAAGCTGCCACCTTCCATCTTTCTCTGGACACAGGCCATTGAGTGATGTGGTCCTTCTCCAGACCAGATCCCTTGTGGTGAGGTCCTGGCAATCAGCTTCTAGCAAGATCAATCCATGCCCTCAGGCCTGATTCCACTTCAAGAACAGCTTCACTGACAATGAGCTGCTCAATGGCAGCAACCCCTCAGATCCAAAGAAAGATGACGCTTCTCCAGGTAATGAAGGTTTTGAAGAAGCACAAGTTAAAGTGGTTGTCAACCCGTGACAACCACTTTAACCTACAGGTAAACCTATAATAAGGCTTACCTGTAGGTGCCCTGCATATCTCCCAAACCTGCATGGTTCAGGAGATATGCAGTGTACTAGATGTGCCGACGTCATTTCGGCCTCCGTGCCGTTTCCTCACTGTGATCGTGCCGTGACTGGCGGCTCCTGCGCAGGAGTGATGTCACGCGACTCCAGCCAGTCACAGAGCCGAAGTCGTGGCCCCAAAAGGAAGAGGGGCTGAAGATGGACGCCGCCAGCATAGGGACAGCGCTGGACGTTGCAGGCTTCGTTTCCAGGTAAGTGATACATAATGGGCTACTATGTGATGCACAGTAGCCCATTATGTTTCTACTTTGCAGGGGAATATAGAGGAAGTAATCCCCATCTGGGTTTACTTCCTCTTTAAGTGTGAATTGCGTCACCTTTTTGCTGTATCCTACGTCCTGTTGGGCAGTCTTCGTATATACAATAAATTGCTGTTGGATTAATGGTGGTGTGCAGCCGTCTCTTTCTCTTTTTCCTAGCAACCCCTTAGGCTTGGAACCCTCCTGGGGAGAGGAGAGCCCTGCTGTCCAGTGCTTTAGACTATTTATCATGATTCCAGCCCCCTACTGAAAGTTCCTCTCCAGGGATTGGCTGGAACATGTTAATATTCAGGCTGATTATTTGCATTTCCCCCTCTTCTTCTAGATTCAGGGGGAAGCAATCAAACCCCCCAGCCTGTGAAACCCTGAGTAGACCAGGACAAATGATCACTGCTCCCTTGATTACAGGAGCCAAAAACTAAAATGACTTTGCATCCTACGGTAGGAGGGAGCTACAAGTGATACATATGTACTTGTGTGTTACTGATAATAATTATTTAAGAATAAGCTTCGGAATAACTACACTGTTATGTATTAGTAATGTTGATGGTTCAAATACATTTTAAAATACACAAAATATACACAAAGGGCATTCATTGTTGTAGAAATAAAGATATTTTAGAAATGTACCATAGCTGCATACAGTGCATGTATAATGTCCATAATTCATATGACCCGTATTTTACTGATTCCCTTTCTTTTGACAGCCTCCACTTCTTCTTCCACTATCCGGGATGGTAAGTACTTTCTTTAGCTATATGACTATAAATCACTAATGATTAATAAATAGCAACAGTCCTGCTTATCATTACTACTCGACATCACATGCTGAATAATAATAATATCGGGAAAAATCAAACATGATGCAAAGTGAAATCTACAGCCATTATTAATACTCATTAAGTACCCATTCAATTTCAAAAAAGTTTTTAGCTTTCAATATATGTAATGAGCACCGGTACTAGGAACTGGGAACTGGCAAGAGATGGGGCGCAACGATAGGGGTTGCAATTGCAACTGGGCCCCATGCTCCAGGGTGCCCGTGTGCCTCCCTTGTACATCTGGATAGGAGGGATGGCGGGGGTGGCATTTAGAGGAACAATTCTCCTTCATTTTCCTCCTAATGAAGGAGATTGGTTCCTATATGTGCTGCCCTCGCCACCCTTCCTATTGATTACTTGTCTTCTGCTGTTCCCAGGGTCCCTGTGTGCTTCCTTGGTCCCCCCCCCCCCCCACAGAGCTGCTGTCTTCCCCCCTCCTCTCTCCTGCCACCTGCTGTAGAAGATGTGCCATGATGGAGAGATGGGAACGGGTCGGTAAATTTGTCATTTACCAGCTCCTTCCTTTTCTGAATGGACAGAGTCAGCGATTGGTACCAATTGGTTCATTCATAACTGAAGCATAGTAAACTGTTTTTACTATACTTACATTTCTGGATGAATGGGAGGCTCAGTACACAGCTATTCCTGTCCATTCATTCTGTGCAGCTGAGGCCACACAGATGGAGATTGAGGGCTGACGTTTGTTTAGACCCCGATATCTCATCAAAGCCCCCCTACAGAGCCCCTAAAAAAAATCGTAAAAAAATAATAAAATTAAAATAAAAATTAAAAACTACTGACACCAGTGAGGGAACTATCAGGATTGCAAAGGCTGCAATTGTGACCGGGCCCTGGCATTTCACCACCATGGGGAGGCCCGAAGATGGCAGAAAGTAGGCCCACTGAAGAACTTGTGAAAGGCTCCCGCTGCCGGGCTGTAATAAATGGACCTGTGATGGGTGTTAAGGGCCCCAGGAACAGCGGGAAGAGGGAAGGACCCTGGCCAGGGGTCAGGGGGGCCCTTCATAATTTCTTGCACCAGGGCCCTGAAGGTTCTAGTTACGCTTCTGGGCAAGAAATACTTATTGTATTTTTTACAGTTTTAAAAACTTTAAAGAACACTTAGACCCTCTTTTCAGAAGTTCACAGATCATGGTAGGCAGGAGCTCTGCTGTACTTCTCATGCTCCAAGATCGAGTGGGAAGGTTGTTGGCATATTATATGCAATAAAAATACCCGTCTCTGGTGAACTGGCCCTTCAATAATGCAATTAAGCAATGACTGAGAAAAAAAAAAGAAATGAAAAAACTTCTTTGTTTCTTCTCCCTTCCATCAGATCCTCCTAAACCTTCCACTAACACCTTTTTCCCGGGCCACTGGACATGCTGTATATCCAAATGTGTTTTTTTCCAATTCAATTAAAAAGTATATAAAAATGGTGATACAATTAAAAAAAAATATACATTTTTTTTAGAGTATAGTCTTCCCTATTTAAAACAACTACACCAACCCCTTTATCAGCTGCACAAATGATATATTTTCCATGGATCATTTTTTCAATCGCTGTTTAAATATAAGGGGTATTATTAACCTTTTTTAAAATAGATTGTTTTTTATTATCTAGTACACATTGCTTGAACACTTCAATAAAGTTATTGTTATTTATAAGTGGATTAAAGTGCGAGTAAACTTCTTTGTATGATCTTTACCTATAGTTAAGCCTATAATAAGACTTACCTATAGGCATAGTAAATACTTCCTAAACGTGCGCTGGTTTAGGAGATATTTACTTTAGATGCAGCCGGTTAAGTCTCTGGCGCATGCGTTCTGAAGGGACAGCATACCTGTGATATTCCTTCAAAGCCTTGCCATAAACAGTGACTCCCACGCCCATGCATGGGAGTGGCGTCATCACGGCTCGGCCATTCATACCACCGAAGCCCACGAACCTGGAAGGTTGAAGGTGGAAGCGCCTTCAGCGGTGACAGCTTGCCGTTGGAGGGCTTTGTTTTCAGGTAAGTCTGTCATAATGTGCTAGTGTGACTTAAACTGCCCGGGGCCCAATTTTTGTTTTTTAGCAGCGGGTTACTACCACTTTAAAGAATATGTAAACCCCATATTTAATTTTCCTGATATGTGCCTGCTTTACCATGTACATGTATGAAATGTGTTCTGTTCTCTTTGTATTTCTTATTTTTCTAAAATCCCTGGTGTTCTTGCTGGTACCTTTGCTTTCCTATCAAAAATTGACCACACTAGGCAGGATAGTTGCCAGGAGACCCTCCCTCCTCCACAACTTTTCACTGGGAAGTGTTTAGTATGCTTCTGTTTCTCCTCCCCCAGCTCTCTATGCGAAGAGAGGGTATGTGATCACTTATAAAAAGGGGGGGGGGGGAAGTATTTATATATATATATATATATGTGTGTTTTATATCTATAAAAAATGTTTTGCCTTTCATTTCTATTTTAAACTGTATGGGTTGTTTAACAAAAAATAGATAGACTGGGACTTAGGCCTCATCCAATAGAATACACTCAAAAATGCAATTTAACCTCCCTGGCGGAATGATTATTTCAGATTTTTGGTGCTGAAAGCGGTACAATTATTTTGCATGGAAATTTGGCGTTTTATATTGTAGGCCTGTAATTCTAAGGAATAACTCACTTAAATCTGTCCAAACAAGAGTCTAGTAGACATCCCGGGTATGATAAAGTTTGAAATATGAAATCATAAATTATAATATAATAAATAACTACACACACAGAGGCATCGGGCGGAGGACGCAGCCCGCAGACACGGTGGGGACATCGCTGGATCCTGGGGACAAGGTGAGTAACGCTGCCTTGGATCCAGCCATGCAATCCCGAGTGTGGCTTGGGGTTACCGTTCTTGGTACTGAAATTCCACCTCGAGCCACACTCGGGAATACCGCCAGGGAGGTTAATAAGCAAGATCACAGAGACTGTGATCCCACTGACACCTGAATGTTGTATACTAAACATCACCCCGATTTTATTGAGAGTTTTCAAAAAATCCTTAGTGAGCCATCTACTCAATATGGCAAAGGCTCTGATTCCCATACACTGGAAATTTAACAATATCCCAACAATAAAAGACTGGCTGTTTAAAGTCAACGCTCTGTATGACATGGAGGAATCGGTAGCTATTGCCGCAGACAGCCTAGGTACTTTCTGCAAAACTTGGAATGCCTGGTATATCTTCAAGCTGTCAGAAGAATTTAGAGATATTGGATGAACATGTGTAGCGCCCTCTACCATAGGTAGGTGCATAGAGTGAGATTTTTGTGTAGGTGAGGCAAATTTATTCAGGCTTGGTTTCTGTGCAGGCCTGATTGTTTTGATTTTGGGCAGGGGAGTAGCCCAGGAAGGGCTGGAGACTGCAGGAAGGAACACCCCTTGGTTACCCCTCCCCTCCTCTTCAGAAAGTTCTGTAAGAGGGGATGGGAAGAGGAGGTGGGACTTTCTGAAGTATGTTGAGGAAGCCCTGACCAATCCCCAACCTGGATTAGCAGGGGGCAGGCCTCCTTAAATACCTGTGGTCTGCCCAGTGGAGGAAGGAGAGTTCGGGTGGAAGACTGGAGATGTGATAGTGTGGAGGCTGTCGGGGGGGGTGCGCCCAGTCTGGGGGGCTGTGGGCCTGGAGAGCTCAGGTGCAGCCGGGAGGAGCGAGATACTGGATTGGAGGCACAAGAGAGCGGAAAGGACAGCAGGAGAGAGATCTTCAGTGAGGAACTACAAGTGACAGGAGTTTGTGAGCAACACACCCTGGGATACTGGAGGAGGCATGCCAGAGCAGATTGGGGTGAGAGACAATCTGGGAAGGATGCAGAAGCCAGTATGAGACTTTGGTGTTGCTGTGGCAGTGGAGAAGGCCGTTGCAGCTGGAAGAGCTGGCTGGACCTGGAAGAGGATGGGCTGGGAGTTGTAGTGCATTAAACTAGCTAGCACATTTGTACTTTGCTACACTTTTGGGGCCAACTGCCTCTGCCTGTAACGGGCGATTCGGAGGTCCTGCTTCAACTAGAGCAGGCCTCACCATGTGCTGACATGTTAAAATTGTTTACAAAAATCCGACAGACCACTTGGTTTTAAAGAGGAAGTAAACCCAGATTGGGTTTACTTCCCCTGTATTCCCTTGTAAAGTAGAAGCATAATGGGCTTCTATGCATCACATTTTAAACATTTGTAAATATGTGAGTACGTTTTTACTTCTGTCATTTAATAATAACAACCTTACCAAGGATAATGCGCCAGGCCATGAGCCTTCCGTGTCATTTTTTCATGTTCTAGTATTCTGGACTTTCCCAAGCTGACAATGGCAGCAGGCCATGCACCATCCACCCAGTCACACCTCCACGGAAGTAGCAGTCACCCCGGGCAGAGAGACATATTTGTTTTATTTTGGTGCCCCTTACCTCGTGTTCTGGGGACAACGCAAACATTTTTGTTCTCCCCTCACTTTCTCTCTCAGCGACAATGGCCACAAATACAAATAGAGGGGTAAATCTCCCCGCACACAAACTGCAATAAAAATGTCATAGGACCCCTATTATATTCTGGTTCCTCATTTAGACAGTTCTGTGTTTGATGGTTGCAATAATTTAGTATTATTTTATCTACAGGGAGTCCTCCGACATCTCTGCGGTTGGCAGATGGTGAAAATGCCTGTGCAGGACGGGTAGAGATCTACCACCGTGGAGCCTGGCAAGCTGTGTGTGATGATGGCTGGAACAGAGTTAATGCAGAAGTGGTGTGCCGCCAGGCTGGCTGTGGAATTCCTATCGTTCCACTTGTTAAGTATGGACAAGGCAGAGGGAACATCCTCTTTGATGATTTGAGTTGCAGTGGAACAGAGCAGACGCTATGGCAGTGCTCCCACCGCGGGTTCTATGTACACGACTGTGGGCCTCTTGAACATGTCGGAGTTCTATGCTCAGGTGAGTATTTCCTTCATAGCACATGATAGAAATGTAGAATTCTATATAGAGTTTTATCTTTGGTGATGTTAAAATTCATCATACCCCGGTGCATGATCTTAGAATAGAGTTTTCATTTTTTTTATGGAGTGGAAAGAGATTGGACTCGGTTGGGTTTATACTGTAGTCTGTGCCTGCATGAATAAGATTGCCCTCACGTTCATTCCTGATGGCACCAATTGGTGGGACAAGAAGTCAGGGGTAGGCACAATTAAATCCGACAGAGATTCTGTTATTTTCTAATTCTATCCAAATCTATAAAAATAATTTTTAAACAATGGCCTGAGTTCCAGATTTAGGGTCCTCTCATATCTTATTTAGCAAGCTGTAATGATCCTGGTCAGCTATTGCATATAGTTTGTTCTTATTACATAATTAGTCAGGTTGAAACAAGACACAAGTCCATCCAGTCCAACCAAAAAAAAAAAAAAAAAAAGAAATAAAACAGAAAAATTATATATAACCATACAATCCCATATACAATCCTTCACCCACAGTTGATCCAGAGGAAGGCAAAAAAACCCCCCAGCAAAGCCAATGATCCAATTTGCTATAGCGGGGGAGAAAATTCCTTCCTGATCCCCCGAGAGGCAATCGGATTCACCCTGGATCAACTTTACCAAAAAATATTAGTACTCAGTTATATTATTTACATTAAGGAAAGAATCCAGGCCTTTTTTAACTAGTTCCACACTGCCTACCTACCGCATATTTACGGCAGCAGTGTGGACGCTGGCCGCGAATCGCCGTAAAAAGACGGCGATCTGCGAATGGCCGCTAGGGGGCGTGCGCGCACCCGCCGCACTCCTGAGGAGCGGTCACAGGCAAAGAACGGGGAACCGCCGATGTAAACACGGCGGTTCCCCATTCTGACAGTGCGGGCATGGGAGATCTACTGATCCCTGTCACTGGGATCAGTTAGATCTCTCATGCCCATGGTAGCCCAACCCCCCCCCCCCCCACAGTAAGAACACACCCAGGGAACACAGTTAACCCCTAGCTCCCCCCCCAGGTTAACCCCCTTCACTGCCAATGACATTTATACAGTAATCAGTGGAGATTTAAATTTCTGATCGCTGAATAAATGTCATTGGTCGACAAAAAGAGTAAAAAATGTCCGACATTTCCGCTGCAATATTGCAGTACCGCTAAAAATTGCAGATCGCCGCCATTACTAGTAAAAAATAAAAACCCCAGAAATGAATTCTCACCATCCGTAAACGCGGCTATTTTTGCGCAAACCAATCAATAAGCGCCGATTGCGATTTTTTTAATCACAAATATGAGGAAGAATATAAATCGTCCAAAACCGGTGAAAAAAAATGTTTTTTTATATATTTTTTTTTTGGATTTGAACTTTAGCAAAAAGTAAGAAATTTGTTTTTTTTTTGCAAAATGGTCGCTCTTCTTTTGTTTATAGCGGTGATCAGAAATGACGCAGAGGGGATCAAATACCACCAAAAGAAAGCTCTATTTGTGGGAAATAAAGGACGCAAATTTTGTTTGGGTACAACGTCGCACGACCGCGCAATTGTCAGTTAAAGCAACGCAGCGCCGAATCGCAAAAAGTGCTCTGGTCCTAAACTGGGAAATTCTTCCGGAGGTGAAGTGGTTAAAGCAGTCTACCATGCTGGCCAAAACCACCTCTGGAGGGAGTTTATTCCACATTTGAAGAAACCTTTCCATATTTGGAGATGAAATCTTTTTTCCTCTAGATGTAAAGAGTGCCCCCTTGTCCTTTGTGATGACCTTAAAGTGAATAAATCAACACCAAGTTCACTATATGGACCACGTATGTATTTGTACATGTTGACCATATCCCCCCTTAATCTCCTCTTCTCAAGAGAGAATACATTCAGATCCTCTAATCTTTCCTCATAGCTGAGCTCCTCCGTGCCTCTTATTAGTTTGGTTGCCCTTCTCTGCACTTTCTCCAATTCCCCGGTATCCTTTTTGAGAACTTTTTATCATAGCTCTAGTATTCAGTACTAGAGGTATGAGCAGCCTCAAAAAAGATCTGGAAGAAACAAAATGTTACTTTATTTTTTGACAACTTGAATAATAAAGAAATTAGCAGTGATGGCTGAACCTCATAGGCTCGGAAAAAGTCACACCTTCACCAACCCTATCAGTTTTGACTTAAGTCCCATACACGCCATCAGATTTTCTGTAGACTTTTGTCTTCAGATTTACCAAAACCATGTAGTGCAAGGGCCTGCTTGATTGCATGCGAATTGAAACTCTTAAGGTTTGACCTTATATTATGTGGTTTTGGTAAATCTGAATACAAAAGTCTAAAATCTGATGGTGTATATGGGGCTTAAGGATACCCCTTTCCCCTGGTGGATATTTCCTAGGTCCAATTAAGTGTTCTGCCTGCCTTGGGAAGGAAGGTAACCTCTCTGATAATTGGGAGTTTGCAGACAGTTGTCTTATCTCGATTTTTTTTTGCAAAAACTCATGCCAAATATGGCAGCCTATATTTATGTGAGTATAGTAGCAGTACTATAGGAACCAAAAAGATGACTTAAAGCGGAGTTCCACCCTTTCCTTAGGTTTATTAAAAGTCAGCAGCTACAAAAAGTATAGCTGCTGACTTTTAATAAACCGACACTCACCTGTCTCCCAGTCCAGCGATGGAGCCGCACGGAGCCTCGCTCCTCTCCCCCTCCCCCTCGCGGCGCCGGCATTGCTACTGTGGGCACCCGGCCGCGGCTTCACGGCCGGACGCACACTGCGCATGCGTGAGCGGTGCTGCGCTTTGTGATTGGTCCCGAAGTCTTCTATGACCTGTCCTGTGTCCCAGAAGACTTCGGGAGGGAGGGGGAAGGAGACCTTCCACTTCTGATCGCCTAAGGCGACCGGGGCGGAAGTACCCCTAAAAATCGGGTATACCCACCCCCCCTTCTCCCCAAAAGCTCAGTTTCAGCATCTGGAGCTGGGGAGGAGGACTTAAAGCGGAAGTTCCACTTTTGGGTGGAACTCCGCTTTAAGATCTTATATCATTTTCTGGTGAGCTTATAAATATCATCTGTTTGTTGCTACAAATTATTTTGGGTGAAAGACTGTAAATTCAGTCCCTCGGCTCTTTATCGCTGTCCAGGGTCCTGAAGGGAAGATTTCCACCCATTGCAAAAGTTTGTTTTTTCAGCTGAGTTTCATTTTTCAGCTGAGCTACTGTTATGAGTATTTTATGCTTTTCCATATAAGCCTAAATAGAATAGACCAGAGCCCAGAAAGACTTTATAATGTGCCATTTAGTGGATTCTGCTTGGAGATGTATGTAGAACTCACAGTGAAATGGAAGTAGCATTAATTGTGTCTCCCTTTATATGCTAAACAGATGCCAAGCTGTCTGGTACCGAACCTCCAGGTAAGTAAAATCAGTGAGTTTCAATGAATTGACTTGTTTATATTTTGTGGGAAATGCATGCCATCATCCAAGCTGTTTTTTTTTTTTTAATTAACTTTTTTTTTTATTAACTTTTATTAACTTTTTTTATTAACTTTTTTATTAACTCCTGGACAGGAGGGAGTAGGGGACAGGACAAAGACTGCCCGACTCGGGAAAGTCCTGATGCTGGGAAAGTGATCATTGCTGCTTGTTATGGCAACTTATTCGGGGGGGGGTGGTGGATACTGGGGTTGCTTCGAGCCCTAAGGAGGTCTTGCGTTCTGCCAGGGAGGGAACCTGGAGGTGTTGCTGCCAATTTGCACAGAGTGTCAGGAGGCAGACCAGTTGGCTATGCCAAGGGTGTTGGATTGCCACTTTCAACATTTCTTTTACTGGATGTGGTTGGAGCAGGGAAAGCCCCAGGACCTCTCTAGATTACTATCCACCTTGAGTGTTTCGCCCAAGGGTCTGTATACTTTGGGCTCTCATGGACATTCAAACTCACAGTGTTTTCTATTTGGCATGCCCCATTACTTGGACAGTATACAGTTTCTGGGCTCGGGGCTTACGTCCTCTTTGTTTGGTGAGGGTCCCATTTGGCCGAAGGCAATATATGACGAGACTGCTTCTCAATCTTTTAAGATGTTACCTGCAGAGAAATTTGGGATCTTGGTAGCTGGCCTCCATGGGACTTGGTGAGATCCTTTCTTCAGAGATGTAGAGCTTCCAGCATGTGGTATTCCGGCTGGGAAATACCTGCCCTGCAGAGGAGGGAGTTGGGGACAGAGCAAAAACTGCTCAACCCAGGAAAGTGCTAATGACTGCTGCCATTTTGGTGAGGAGCTGTATGCCCTAAAGTTGTCTACCTTGAAAGTGTGAAAGTAAAGCTTTTAAAATTGTATTGGACTCACCTCTTCTTGCTACTATGGGTCTATCCTTTAAACTGGTACTTGGCTTAGCCAGGAAGAATGCGGGGGGGGGGAGGAGTGTTGGTCATGGTAATGTACACGTGCTGGTGAATCTATGACATTTGGCTCCATCTGGGAGTAAAGACTAAAGTTGGCCATAGATGGATTGAATCTTGGCCAGTTCAGCAGGCTGGTTATATTGAAGTTGATCCATCGATTGACTTCAGTACAACCAAGCCTGTCAAATTTTTTGCATGCAATCACTGCAGGCAGCAATAGCTGGTAGTTGTGATCATTGCGTTCTGCCGACAGGGAAGGCTCCCTGCCGGCAGAACACATTAGTGCTATGGGAGGGATTACCCCTCCAACACTGACTATGCTAATGGTTGAATCTAGCAATTTTCTTTCCTTACGTATAATCTATGGCTTGCTTAACAATAACGTAATTAGGGCCAAAGACTTGTTAGTGGTACCTGGGAATGAAATGATATGCCCACGTTCTAATAGCCCTGTCTATGTATATGGGACTAAGTTTCAGGTTTATCTTATCACAACATTATGGGTGTCAGGTCCGAGCATTCCTAGATGAACAGTTTCCTGGAAAGTGGATTGGTCATTGTGGGCCAGTTGAATGGCCCCCAAGGTATCCCGATCTGACCCCCTTAGACTTTTATCTTTGGGGTCATCTGAAGGCAATCGTCTATGCTGTGAAGATACGAGATGTGCAGCACCTGAAACTATGGATACTGGAAGCCTGTGCTAGCATTTCTCCTGCGGTGTTGCTATCAGTGTGTGAAATGTGGGAGAAGAGGGTTGCATTGACAATCCAACACAATGGGCAGCACATTGAACACATTTTATAAGTGGTCAGAAACTTGTAAATAACTCATGAAAGAATAAAGTGATGTTAAAACCAAGCACACCATTGTTTTTCTTGTGAAATTCCCAATAAGTCTGATGTGTCACATGACCCTCTTCCTATTGAAAAAACAAAAGTTGGATTCAAAATGGCCGACTTCAAAATGGCCGTCATGGTCACCAACCATCTTGAAAAGTTTCCCCCCTCACATATACTAATGTGCCACAAGCAGGAAGTTAATATCACCAACCATTCCCATTTTATTAAGGTGTATCCATATAAATGGCCCACCCTGTAGATCTAATCCCAGTCACTTTTATGGGGTGATAACAGTGCTTATGCATCATCACCTTGTCACATACCCCCTAATGAAGACAACAAGCAGCTGTACTGACCCATACTGCAAAGGCATAGTTCACTGATGTGACTATTAGAAAGCTGGTCCTGAGCAATGATGTGCAGCCAACACTTAAATGGATGCTTGTAGACAGGAATGGGCTGAAAGAGGCCGGAGAAGAGCATCGTGATCTAAAAATGGAAGAAGAATGGTTAAAAATGTATTTTATGGAAAATACAAGAAAGTTGTTTATAACACACAGTTCTTTACTAAATTATGCGGTTAGGGTTTAGATCTGCTCTGGAATTCCCATTCCCTTAAATTATATTCTAGAATTATTCAGTTTGGATTGCAGCTGTTTTAAGCAATGCAAAGTTTTGTTTTTATTGCACCCTCCATTGTACCCACTGATCAGAGTTAAAAACCCACCCCTTCCTCCCAATGCCAAGCTCCTCCAGGGGGGTGGCAAAGGAAAGGCAATGCAGAAGCATCCCTCATGCCACCTCTAGAAGGCACCAGCTGATCCAAACTATCTCATGGTAGCCTTGGCTCTGTAAAGAATAAGGGTTCTGAAAAAGCTAAAACCATACCTTATAGCAGTGGTTCTCAACTCCGGTCCTCGGGACCCCCCAACAGGCCAGGTTTGCAGGATAACTGAAATACATCACATGTGATATCATTTGCTGCTCAGTGATTGCAGTGTTCTAGTCTGCATCTCCCCAAGGTAATACTTAAAATCTGGCCTGTTGGTGGGTCCCGAGGACCGGAGTTGAGAACCACTGCCTTATAGGAAGATTTTACAGAGCTGTTGTTTCAAGCTCCTCCTTAGCCACTAAAGTTTATACACATACTATAACCTGATTAATTGTATATAGGATCTGTATTAAATGTTTGTGCTTCTTTTCCGGCAGAATCTGCTATAGACCTACGCCTGGTCAATGGATGGCATAGATGTGCTGGCCGTGTGGAGCTGTTCTACCACAATTCTTGGGGCACTGTATGTGATGACCAATGGGACATTAGAGAGGCAGAAGTTGTGTGTAGGCAGCTTGGTTGTGGGGCTGCAGTTTCGGCTCATGGGATGGCACGCTTTGGTGAAGGAAATGGGAATATAGTCCTGGATGATGTGAACTGTGCTGGTAACGAATCTCTCCTAGGTCAATGCAAACATCGGGCATGGGGAGAACACAACTGCCAGCACAGTGAAGACAGTGGAGTCATCTGCTCAGGTATGAAAATATGTAACTGGTTACAGAGCTGTAGTATCTCACAAAAGTTAGTACACCCCTCACATTTTTGTAAATATTTTTTCACTCAACTCCTTTGGTCAACCATGGCGAGGCCGGTACTGAGTGGAACCTGTCCTGTTAAACTACTGTATGATCTTGGCCACCATGCTGAACCTTAGTTTCAGGGTCTTGGCAATCTTCTTATAGCCCAGGCCATCTTTATGTAGAGCAACAATTCTTTTTTTCAGATCCTCAGAGAGTTTTTTGCCATGAGGTGCCATGTTGAACTTCCAGTGGCCAGTATGAGAGAGAGTACCGTTTTTTGAGAGACTCCTAGACTTTTTTTCTTAACAACGAGATGTATTTCTACCGGACCCGATATTCTTCTAACGGTTCTGGGACTTTGATTCCAAGTCGTACCACCGGTTCTAGTATGTCATCAAATTGTCCTGTCCAAGGTGAGTCATGGCCGGAGCGGTACCAACTGGTTTCCTCAACTCACTTTTTTATAAATGTTTTTACACTCCCCACATGATTGAAAACACTCTATGATGTCGAGACATTGGTCAATGTATAAAAGTATGGACTCGTCTACTGAGGTGACAGAAGTGACACGACCGTCAACACAAGAGGGGTACGGGCTACAAACGTAACTGGATCCTCTCTAAGCAATGGT
>BLSH010475184.1:540345-551212 GCA_018402905.1 Glandirana rugosa | reverse complement strand
TTTCAGATCCTCGGAGAGTTTTTTTGCCATGAGGTGCCATGTTGAACTTCCAGTGGCCAGTATGAGAGAGTGAGAGCGATAACACCAAATTTAACACACCTGCTCCCCATTTACACCTGAGACCTTGAAACACTAAAGAGTCACATGACACCGGGGAGGGAAAATGGCTAATTGGGCCCAATTTGGACATTTTCACTTAGGGGTTTACTCGCTTTTGATGCCAGCGGTTTAGACATTAATGGCTGTGTGTTGAGTTATTTTGAGGGGACAGCAAATTTACACTGTTATACAAGCTGTACACTCACTACAAAGCGTCATTTCTTCAGTGTTGTCACATGAAAAGATATGATAAAATATTTACAAAAATGTGAGGGGTGTACTCACTTTTGTGAGATACTGTATATAGGTTAAAAAGAAGCATTTGGCCATCAAGTTCAACAAAGAAAAAAGTATCTATAGCCTTGTACACACGGTGCAACGGTTGTGTGAAAACGGTCGTACGACCGCTCGTTGTACTTTCATCCGACTGTTAGTACGCGTGATTAGAACTGCCGACGTACGACGGTCGTACAAAAGAAGTTGGATGAGCAAACTAGAAAACTTTGGTTGTACCAACAAGCGGTCGTACAACCGTTGTATCGTGTGTTCAGAGAAGTTGGTCCAACAAGCTGTACTGTGCAAAACACGCATGCTCCGAAGTCAGGAACGCCGGAAGTGTCAGTTTGTGTAAACCTACGTTCCTAATTCACAAATCACATTCACCTGAACTTTCTCATTATACATTCGGCTTGGTCATGTGATCACTTAGTGCATGTCAGTACGCGAGATACATGAGCCAACATACGATTTGGGCGTTCGGTCGTACGACCGTTGCACCGTGTGTACAAGGCTTATCTCTCAGGCAAATTATTGGGAGCCATTTTATGTAAAATAAAATTCTTTTGTTCTAATTTCCCAAATCTTTATACTCATAAATTCAGACTGGACGTATGATGCATGCACAGCGGTTATCTTCAGTGGAAACCATATGTCAAAACAACTATTTGATCCAGAGATCAGCTAAAGTTATGACTTTTCCTGCAATGGTTAAGCTTGGCCTACCCACCCAAGATTCTCAGTTAACCCTCTGTATGCCATTACACACTCCAGGCAAGCTTTGCATAAAACAGGGATTAGAGGTTGATATTTAACACAATGCATGTTCAAACCAGCCAAGTCATACAAAGTGATCCCTCTCTGGGCAATCTCTGTTCTACTAGATAAATGCCAAAAATGAGTTACCTTATTGGACATGCAGTGTCAATGTACAGGGTGGGCCATTTATATGGATACACCTTAATAAAGTGGGAATGGTTGGTGATATTAACGTCCTGTTTGTGGCACATTAGTATATGTGAGGGGGGGAAACTTTTCAAGATGGGTGGTGACCATGGCGGCCATTTTGAAGTCGGCCATTTTGAATCCAACTTTTGTTTTTTCAATAGGAAGAGGGTCATGTGACACATCAAACTTATTGGGTATTCATACATCTTGACATTTTCCACATTTTGTCACATTACAACCAAAAACGTAAATCTATTTTATTGGGATTTTATGTGATAGACCGACACAAAGTGGCACAGAATTGTGAAGTGGAAGGAAAATGATAAATGGTTTTCAACATTTTTTACAAATAAATCTGTGAAAAGTGTGGGGTACATTTGTATGGCGCCCCCCCCCAAGTCAATACTTTGTAGACCCACCTTTCACTCCAATTACAGCTGCAAGTATTTTTGGGGGTCTCTACCAGCTTTGCACATCTAGAGAGGACATTTTTGCCCATTCTTCTTTGCAAAATAGCTCAAGTTCTGTCAGATTGGATGGAGAGCGTCTGTGAGCAGCAATTTTCAAGTCTTGCCCCAGATTCTCAATTGGATTTAGGTCTGGACTGTGACTGAGCCATTCTAACACATGAATATGCTTTGATCTAAACCATTCCGTTGTAGCTCTGGCTGTATGTTTAGTGTTGTTGTCCTGCTGGAAGGTGAACCTCCGCCCCGGTCTCAAGTCTTTTGCAGACTCTAACAGGTTTTCTTCTAAGATCGTCCTGTATTTGGCTCCATTCATCTTCCCATCAACTCTGACCAGCTTCCCTGTGCCTGCTGAAGAAAAGCATCCCCACACCATGATGCTGCCACCACCATGTTTCACAGTGGGGATGGTGTGTTCAGGGTGATGTGCAGTGTTGGTTTTCCACCACACATAGCGTTTTGCTTTTTAGACCAAAAAGTTCAATGTTGGTCTCATCTGACCAGAGCACCTTCTTCCACATGTTTGCTGTGTTCCCCACATGGCTTCTCGCAAACTGCAAACGGGACTTCTTACGGCTTTCTTTCACCAATGGCTTTCTTCTTGCCACTCTTCCATAGAGCATGACTAATAGTGGTCTCTGTGGACAGATTCTCCCATCTGAGCTGTGGATCTCTGCAGCTCCTCCAGAATCACCATGGGCCTCTTGGCTGATTCTCTGATTAATGCTCTCCTTGCCCGGCTGGTCAGTTTAGGTGGACGGCCATGTCTTGGTAGGTTTGCAGTTGTGCCATATTCTTTCCATTTTCGAATGATGGATTGAACAGTGTTCCATGAGATGTTCAAAGCTTGGAAGATTTTTGTATAACCTAACCCTGCTTTATACTTCTCCACGCTTTATCCCTGACCTGTCTGGTGTGCCCCTTGGCCTTCATGATGCTGTTTGTTCACTAAGGTTCTCTAACAAACCTCCAAAGGGGTTCGCAGAACAGCTGTATTTAAACTGAGATTAAATGACACACAGGTGGACTCTATTTACTGATTAGGTGACTTCTGAAGGCAATTGGTTCCATTAGATTTTAGTTAGGGGTATCAGAGTAAAGGGGGGGGGGGGCTGAAGACAAATGCCCCCCATACGTTTCACATATTTATTTGTAAAAAGAAATTGGAAACCATTTAGCATTTTCCTTTCACTTTATGTGCCATTTTTTGTTGGTCTATCACATAAAATTCCAATAAAATACATTTATGAATTTACATGGTCATTGCAGAAATTATGTACACCAGGCATCCTCAAACTACGGCCCTCCAGCTGTTGCGGAACTACACATCCCATGAGGCATTGTAAAACTCTATAAATAAGAAAAAGTGCTCCGTGCTCAATCAAGTGCCAAAAATACAACGTGGTGCTCGGTGACAATCCCCCGTTGTGACCCCACTCACCAGAACAAATGGATCCCCAGCTTTTCAGTCTGGGGATCAAACAAGCCAAGTCCTGGTGCTGGTCAGATGGATATGAGGGTGATGGTGACGAGACCCCTGCTTTAATCAGGACTCAATTCCAGAGCCTTAAGATCCTCATGAAGTTGGATAAAAGAAGAAAAGAATGGCTTCCATAGTGAAATACCGTTTAAAAGATTTATTGGGCGCAAAAACAAAGATCGCACTTACAGGAAGTTTCGCTTTCAATCAAGCGTCATTATGGTCTGTGATGACGCTTGATTGAAAGCGAAACGCGTTGACGTCATTTCAGGCTCCCCGTATCCGTTGACGTCACATCCTGCCGGTGGTGGAACGCACGCCGCAAGTTGGAGACCACGCCACGCTGTACACCTACATGAGCATACCCATGCGAGTTTTTAACCAACTTCCTGTAAGTGCGATCTTTGTTTTTGCGCCCAATAGATCTTTTAAACGGTATTTCACTATGGAAGCCATTCTTTTCTTCTTTTATCCAACTTCATGAGGATCTTAAGGCTCTGGAATTGAGTCCTGATTAAAGCAGGGGTCTCATCACCATCACCCTCATATCCATCTGACCAGCACCAGGACTTGGCTTGTTTGATCCCCAGACTGAAAAGCTGGGGATCCATTTGTTCTGGTGAGTGGGGTCACAACGGGGGATTGTCACCGAGCACCACGTTGTATTTTTGGCACTTGATTGAGCACGGAGCACTTTTTCTTATTTATGGACTTTTTGATTATTGATGTATTACACTATCTAAATTAATTGAAATGTGAATCACATTTACTTATTATGTTATTTTGGCACTATCATTATTAGGTGGCGCTGCGATTTATGTTTTCACGTTGTTTATGAGTTTATTCACTTGTGTAGCAGCAGCCTCTCACACATGCATTGATCCCTGGATTGATTTCTCTTCAGGGATCACTGGGTGTATTATCATTATTTATTATCCACAAGCGCAGATTTTGTTAGCACATATCATTGTAAAACTCTGACATTCACAGACATGACTAGGCATGATGGGAATTGTAGTTCCTGAACAACTGGAGGGCCATAGTTTGAGGACCCCTGATGTACACGCTTGCTCCTGACAAGTGACAATAAATCACGAAACGCGTTGAGCTAACATATGCCGTGTTTCTTCTAACCAATCACGTGTCATTCACCCGATAACTCACTGTGGAGCTTATCTCTGAATCATGTACTGAGATATTTATATCAACTGTTCTGTGCAAAGACCCAATGTTGATCGTATGTTTTAAAGATTTACCAATTATCCATGAATTATGTATTGATATGCTAAATAAGGCTCCTATTAATTTTATTCTGCTCTTTGTCTATATCAGAGATGTTTTAGAATCTTAGAATATGCAAGTATTTATTTTTATTTTCAACTTTGACGACCGTCACTGAATATGAATTAATCCCCTAGAAAATAGTAATATGTGAATCTATGGTTTAGCTCATTTTTTTTATATAGACCTATAATTATATATAATTCTATTGCCAGTGCCCCCTTCGTGCATTTCATTTAAAGTCCCGCCCCTTCGAGTTTCCTAAAATAAATTTACGTTTTTGGTTGTAACATGACAAAATGTGGAAATTTTCAAGGGGTATGAATACTACATAAAAACATTCTACTCTACAGTGCCTTGAAAAAGTATTCATACCCCTTGAACATTTCCACATTTTGTCATGTTACAACCAAAAACGTAAATTTATTTTAGGAAACTCGAAGAGGGGGGACTTTAAATGAAATGCACGAAGGGGGCACTGGCAATAGAATTATATATAATTGAGCTGTTTCTAAAGGCAAAATGCAAAAATTGGAAATTTTCAAGGGGTATGAATACTACATAAAAAATTCTACTCTACAGTGCCTTGAAAAAGTATTCATACCCCTTGAAAATTTCCAATTTTTGCATTTTGCCTGTAGAAACAGCTCAAAAATGTAAAACTCTTGTAGAAGCAGTGTTTTTTTTTTTTTTAGAGCCCGGAATGCATGGACCCTGAAAACAGCCCCAAGTTGGAGAGCTGTTAGAATCTCTTTGGTGTAATCATGCTTGTGATGTTTTTTTTTTTCTATTGAAATACGTGATGTTTATTGCCTTTTTCTCTGCAGTAGTTGGAGTTCCGGTACCAAAGGCTCCAGGTAATTGTTTTATTACTACAGACTTGCATAACCAAAGTGCTCACTGTGCATTATCGGGACCTTACTGTATATGTTGGATGGTTTCGTCAGCTTTGTTAAGGATTGGCCAAAAATCGAAATATTGGACTGCTTCTCAATGCAGTGAGCATAATTGAGAAGATATCAACCAAACATGGGTCCTTCTATTATAAAACCAAGCAAAAACGCAAAAAAAAAGTTAGCATAGTTCAGAAGTTGTCAGCCAAATATACAGTAGCCCCTGCTATTATACTATTATACTTCTCTTCACAATACATGCGACCTTCATGGAAACCCACCTTGCTGTCCACACTCCAAACATTAGTAGTTTGTTAACCACTTCAGCCCCGGAAAGATTTCCCATGTTAGGACCAGAGCACTTTTTGCGATTCGGCACTGCGTCGCTTTAACTGACAATTGCGCGGTCGTGCGACGTTGTACCCAAACTAAATTGGCGTCCTTTTTTCCCCACAAATAGAGCTTTCTTTTGGTGGTATTTGATCGCCTCTGCATCATTTCTGATCACCGCTATAAACAAAAGAAGAGCGACCATTTTGAAAAAAAAAAACAATATTTCTTACTTTTTGCTAAAATACAAATCCAAAAAAAAAAATAAATAAAAAAAAAAAAAAAAAAAATTTGTCATCGGTTTTGGCCAATTGATATTCTTCCTAAAAAAAACCCCGCAATCGGCGTTTATTAATTGGTTTGCGCAAAAGTTTCCGTGTTTATGAACGATGAGAATTAATTTTTGTATTTTTTACTAGTTATGGCAGCGATCTGCGATTTTTAGCGGTACTGCGATATAACGGTGGACATGTCGGACCATTTTAACACTTTTTTGGGACCATTGACATTTTTACAGCAATCAGTGCTATGACAATGCACTGATTATTGTGAAAATGTCCCTGGCAGGGACGGGGTTAACCTGGGGGTGCTCTAAGGGTTAACTGTGTTCCCTGTGTTTGTTACTAACTGTATGGGGGCTGGGCTGAGTGGTGGAGGAGAGAGATCGCGGCTCCCATATACAGGGGACATACGATCACATTCCTTCCCCCTGTCCGAACGGAGATCCGTGTGTTTACATACAAGGACCCCCGTTCTGTCACTGCGGGGGAACGATCGTGGGTAGATGGCAGAAATTGAGTCCATCCTACCTGCTTCCTGGCTCCCCCGGAACACAGTGATCCCGCGAGCGCACCCACAATCCGTGATCTCGCAGCCGCCGCCAGATGACGGTGGTTTGCAATATCAAACCACTTTGCTGCCATCATGCGACGGTGGGCGGTTGGCAAGTGGTTAAAGTGGAACTTTAGTTAAAAGATTAAGTCCTGCTAGATCACTTCAGGCTGGCCACTTTTGCAGGTATAGCTATTAAAAAAAAAGAAAATAAGTAAATCCATTAATACACTGTCTCTCACCTTGTTCTGCACATGCTCAGTTGCTCTTCAACTGCCATGGTGCTGCACATGTGATCAGTTATGACACTGGCCATTTGATGGTTTGACAGTTTGGGTGAGGACACAAGCAAATGTGACCGTTAGCAATCCCGGCGTTCCAGGAATGTAACTGTTTTTTGAAACCGTTAAATTGATGGGTTTAGTCCTGCTTTGTGATTTACTGCTGTTCAGGGGCTCTGGGCTTCAACAAAATGGCAGCCTTCAGCAAGAAGGAACAGGAACACTGCTGGAGGAAATTTGCAGCACACACTCATTTTGGTAGCATAATTATTCATGTGGAATGTATGTTCCTTGCTGAAGAACATTCTTTTTTATCAAGTATCTATGGGTAAAGTTCCACTTTAAGTATGTTTCAAGACATTGAATTTTTATAAATTGATACGGGCGCTGGTATTAATTTGGCAATCATACGGGGGCTGCTGTGGCCAACTAAAACAAGAGTTGTCAGGCTGATCAAAAATAGAATACTGTATCTCTGGGTTACATAAACTATAGAAGTTAACTGATTTCAGCGCTATATTTTTAAAACAGTAAAGGTTGCATTCTGCAAACATTTGCTGCAGGCGCAGCTTCCTGCTGCATGCGTTTTAAATTGCAATGATTGATTCATCTGCAGTCAGTTTGGTTAATGTCACTTTTACTGCTTTATAAATATGCCCCTTTTGAACCCTTGAGTAGGGATGAGCTCACACATGTTCGGAATCTAGTCCAAACCAACGTGAGCGATTCCATCAGAAAGATGTCATGTACTTGGCATATCATAAGTGGCTGATGAATTCCCTTTCCTGCAACCACACATATACAAGGGGCCTGTATACACTATATTACCAAAAGTATTGGGACGCCTGCCTTTACAACGCACATGAACTTTAATGGCATCCCAGTCTTAGTCCATAGGGTTCAATATTGAGTTGGCACACCCTTTGCAGCTATAACAGCTTCAACTCTTCTGGGAAGGCTGTCCACAAAGTTTAGGAGTGTCTATGGGAATGTTTGACCATTCTTCCAGAAATGCATTTATGAGGTTAGGCGCTGATGTGGATGAGAATGCCTGGCTCGCAGTCTCCGCTCTAATTCGTGCCAAAGGTGTCCTAGGTCAGGCCAGTCAAGTTTCTCCACCCCAAATTCGCTCATCCATGTCTTTATGGACCTTGCTTTGTGCAGTTGTGCGCAGTCATGTTGGAATAGGAAGAGGCCATCCCCAAACTGTTCCCACAAAGTTGGGGGCATGAAATTGTTCAAAATGTCTTGATATGCTGACACCTTAAGAGTTCCCTTCACTGAAACTAAGGAGCCAAGCCCGACCCTGGCAAACAACCCCATGCCATAATCCCCCCTCCACCAAATGATTTGGACCAATGCACAAAGCAAGGGCCATAAAGACATGGATGAGCGAATTTGGTGTGGAGGAACTTGACTGAGTCCTGACCTCAACCCGATAGAACACCTTTGGGATGAATTAGAGCAAAGACTGTGAGTCAGGCCTTCTCATCGAACATCAGTGTCTGACCTCTCAAATGCGTTTCTGGAAGAATGGTCAAACATTCCCATAGACACTCCTAAACCTTGTGGACGGCCTTCCTAGAAGAGGTGAAGCTGTTATAGCGGCCAATGGTGGGCCAACTCAATATTGAACCCTACAGGCTAAGACTGGGGTGCCATCAAAGTTCATGGGCGTCCCAATACTTTTGGTAATATAGTGTATGTGTGACTGTGGGGAATGCCCTGGCCAGTTATCATGGCCAAGTACAGTGATAGTTTCCAGGTGGGATTGCTCAGATGGGTTTGGACTAGGATTCGAACACGCCTAAGCTCATCCCTACCCTTGAGTATGTCATTTGACTAAATGTAAAAAATAAATATACTATTTTTTAATACTTTGCAGGTTCTAATACAACAGCAAAACAAAACACAACCGGTGAGTTCCTGCAGCATATTAATTGAGTCTGCTATTTCTCATCTGGCCAATAAATGTCTCTTTATGTTGGACTATGTTGGGCACTATGTACAGACGAGAATCTGGCACCTGCGTTGGAATGGTGGTCCACCTTCAATCAAACCACTCATCATGGGGTAGCAACATTTTGAAAAGTCTGATCTTCATCCCAAACATACCAAAAATGCTTTGTTTTTTGACACATTTAGCTTCTCAGATGTCTACATAATGTCCTTTTTCCCTGCTGTTTTAGAAATTCCCCCCAGCATAAGACTTGTTAATGGAAGTCATCTCTGTGAAGGTCGTTTGGAAATTTCTTATCGGAGTGTATGGGGTACAGTGTGTGATGACCTATGGGACATGGCAGCGGCCACAGTGGTGTGCAGGCAGCTTGGCTGTGGACAGGCCCAGAAAGCTCCAGGAATGGCATTCTTTGGTCAAGGAACTGGCAACATTTGGTTGGATGACATATACTGTAACAGCACAGAATCTACTTTATGGCAATGTCGCCACCGACCATGGGGCACCAACAACTGTGACCACAATGAGGATGCAGGGGTAGTGTGTGAATTAGGTAAGGCACCTTAATTTTTATTATCTTCCTCTTCCTTTTTTTATCACAAATATGAGGAAGAATATAAATCGGCCAAAACTGATGAAAAAAATGTTTTTTTTATATTTTTTTTGGATTTGTATTTTAGCAAAAAGTAAGAAATTTGGTTTTTTTTGCAAAATTGTCGCTCTTCTTTTGTTTATAGCGGCGATCAGAAATGACGCAGCGGTGATCAAATACCACCAAAAGAAAGCTCTATCTGTGGGGAAAAAAGGACGCAAATTTCGTTTGGGTGCAACGTCGCATGACTGTGCAATTGTCAGCTAAAGCGACGCAGTGCCGAATCGCAAAAAGGGCTCCGGTCCTAAAGCTGGAAATCCTTCCGGGGCTGAAGTGGTTAAAGTGGTTATCATAAGTTGACAACCACTTTAGAGCGGAGTTGCACCCAAAAGTGGAACTTCCGCTCATCTGATTCCCTCCCCCCTCTGGTGCCACGTTTGGCACCTTTCAGGGGGGAGGGGGGAGCGGGTACCTATTTTTGACAGGTACCCTCCCCCACTTCCGGGGGAAAGGGCAAAAACAAAAAATGGAGCACCAGCCGCCACTGGGCAGGGGTGCTGACATTGCAGGATTACTGTACCCAAATCAATTCAGTCAGTGACACTAATTATGCCCGATTGTTGGTGTCAGTGACGCTAATTATGCCCGATTGTTGGTGTCAGTGAAGCTAATTATGCCCGATTGTTGGTGTCAGTGGAATGAATAGTGCCCCAAGGGCCAGATAAAGGCAAGTAAAGGGCCACATCTGGCCCCCGGGCCACAGTTTGGAGACCACTGATATAGAAAATGAAATGAGTGCTATGTGGGGGAGGTGAAGATTGAAAAATATTATATTTATATCACTTTCTCTTTGCAGGTTAATGCTACATTGAGACCAGGCTGAAGACTGTACAGGTGTGACGGAATTCTAACAAAAGAACAGCCAGCCATTCAGGAATATTTGTATCCATAGAAAAACAAAACTATAATGTAATTTTTGTAATGTAGATGCTCATAGAAGCTCATTGAATTATCAGTGCTTTCAGAATATGCATATAGGGTTTACAAGTACAAATAAATTAGGCAAGATAGCCCAAGCTGATCTGTATACGTGCCCTATGTAACACAAGTGCACATTTATTTTGGTAGGTGAGGTGGAAAAATGTAATATCAAAACAAAAAGATACCTATGTTTATAAGGACTTACCGACCGACAAGAAAACAATCTTAAGGCAGTGTGGACATGTCAGAAGTCGGACCAGAGTTACATCGTAATTGGACGTTTCTCTTTCACTATATTTATATTATAAAAAGTTAGAAGTGGAGGGGGTGTATCGTGAGTAAAGTAAAAGATATAGTCACCAGAGGTTTGACACCGGGCCCCCGGTCTACACCGGGAAATGAACGGAAATAGACCGGGAACCCCGTGATAAGTAAGGTGACTGTGGTTGTT
>BLSH010475184.1:527450-538047 GCA_018402905.1 Glandirana rugosa | reverse complement strand
TGGGATAAGTATTATAGCAAAAAGTAAGACATTTTGAAAAATTGTTGCACTTTGTTTATAGCACAAAAAATAAAAACCGCAGAGGTGATCAAATATGACCAAAAGAAAGCTATATTTGTGGGGAAAAAAGGACGTCAATTTTGTTTGGGTACAACGTCGCACGACCGCGCAATTGTCAGTTAAAGCGACGCAGTGCTGAATCGCAAAAAGTGCTCTGGTCCTAACATGGGAAATCCTTCTGGGGCTGAAGTGGATAAATGTCAATGGTCCCAAAAAAGTGTCAAAAGTGTCTGACATGTCCACTGCAATATCGCAATCCCGTTAAAAATTGCAGATCACCGCCATTACTAGTAAAAAATAAATAAAAACCACATAAATGAATTCTCATCGTTCGTAAATGCGGCAACTTTTGCGCAAAACAATGTACGCCGATTGCAAAGTTTTTTACCAAAAATATGTAGAAGAATATATATCGGCCAAAACTGATGAATACATTTGTTTTTTATATTTTTTTTTGGGATATGTATTATAGCAAAAAGTAAGAAATATTGTTTTTTTTTTTTTTGCAAATTTGTCGCATTTTGTTTGTTTATAGCACAAACAATAAAATCAGCAGAGGTGATCAAATACCACCAAAAGAAAGCTCTATTTGTGGGGAAAAAAGGACGTCAATTTTGTTTGGGTACAACGTCGCACGACCGCGCAATTGTCAGTTAAAGCGACGCAGCGCAGAATCGCAAAAAGTGCTCTGGTCAGGAAGGGGGTAAATCCTTCTGAGGCTGAAGGGGTTAATAATGAATATTGGAAACATGGTTGCCCCTTGAAAGAAAAGTATTATTCATAAAAAAGTAAAAATCGTACAATCTGAATAATAGTTTGTCTGGTCCCTGTAGGACCGAACCGCTCACAATCACACTGACGCAAGGTTGTCTGTTTATTCCCCTTCCCAGAGGCGGCTCTCTAATTAGGCAAATTAGGCAGTCACCTAAGGCCTCACACTCACAGGGGCCTAATTTCACACTGACACCAGCACTTTACAGCTCTTAATTTATGCAATTTATAAAGTTAATATTTTTATCGCTTGAATTATTTTTTCCATAATGGGCGTGAGTGGGGCCTCGTGTCTAGGTTTTGCCTAAGGCCTCACAAAGCCTTGAGCCGCCTCTGCCCCTTCCAAATGAAAATGATCATGGGGACAACTGCAAACTTCTCACGCACGACTCAACCAAAAAGTAAACCGGTCAGCTTGTTCAGTATTGTAATCCCTTGCAGTTGCACTCTGCAAGGGCATTTGCTCCAGAGCTTAGTAAATAAGGGGAAGCTCTGCTGACTTCCTTAATCCAATCATGTGCAAGCAAAAATTGGGTTCTTTTAAATTTTCCTTGCATGTGATTGGGTATTCTTTGCAAAGTGAAGCTTGGCCTCATTCACTAAGCTCTGGAGCAAATGCCATTGCAGAGTGCACAATCTATTTGCCTTTAGTACATCACCCCCAATATATTTAATAAGACGTCTATATATTCAGTTAAATCTGATTTACATGGTTAATCTAAATGTCCATCTCCTTGCTCCACAAAACTGAACTACAGGCAGATATAAAAACTGAAAATTATTCATTAATACATCAAAGGTCTTTTTTTTATTGAAGCACGGAGTGTAAGTATCTAAACTTAATCTGCTTTCAGCCTCTTGCAATGCCCTTTTAACCTCTTACCAACCGGAAGGTTTTCCAGCTTTAGGACCAGAGCACTTTTTGCGACTCGGCACTGCGTCGCTTTAACTGACAATTGCGCGGTCGTGCGACGTTGCACCCAAACAAAATATGCATCCTTTTTTCCCCACAAACAGAGCTTTCTTTTGGTGGTATTTGATCACCACTGCGTCATTTCTGATCACCGCTATAAACAAAAGAAGAGCGACCATTTTGCAAAAAAACCCAAATTTCTTACTTTTTGCTAAAATTCAAATCCAAAAAAAAAACATTTTTTTTCACAGTTTTTGGCCGATTTATATAATTCCTCATATTTGTGATAAAAAAAAAGCAATCTGCATTTATTGATTGGTTTGCGCAAAAGTGGCCGCGTTTACGGATGGTGAGAATTCATTTCTGGGGTTTTTATTTATTTATTTTTTTTACTAGTAATGGCGGCGATCTGCGATTTTTAGCGGTACTGCGATATTGCAGCGGACATGTCGGACATTTTTGACACTTTTTTGGGACCAATGACATTTATTCAGCGATCAGAAATTTAAATGTCCACTGATTACTGTATAAATGTCATTGGCAGTGAAGGGGTTAACCTGCAGGGGGAGAGCTAGGGGTTAACTGTGTTCCCTGGGTGTGTTCTAACTGTGAGGGGGCTGGGCTAACATGGGCATGAGAGATCTAACTGATCCCAGTGTGTTTACATCGGCGGTTCCCTGTTCTTTCCCTGTAGCCGCTCATCGCGGCTCGCCGGCGGACATCGGGTCCGCCCGAGCCGCGGGCAAACTCCTCAGGAGTGCGCGTGCGCCCCCTAGTGGCTGATTGCAGATTGGCGTCTTTTTACGGACGATTCGCGCTCAGCATCCCGACTGCGGTCGGGAACTAGTTAAGCAGGGCTCCGACTGGCACTGGGAGAAGCAGCACAAGGAGACAATCAATTGATACGCAGCATGTTGATTGAAGGAGATAGCAGAGTGACAGAAATGTGCTTATTAATCTGCTGCTTCTTCACTGTCAGTCACTTACCAGTTCCTCTTTACACTGATGTGCCTGGATTGAGGCAAACTGCAAAACAAATGCAGAATAAGCCTTCCAAAAACTTTAAGTGGTTGTAAAGGCAGAAGGTTTTAAATCTTATACCTTATAGTGATTGTAAAGTCTCTTTTTTTTTTTTCAATAAAAATAACAAACCTTTTATACTTACCTGCTCTGTACAGTTGGTTTTGCACAGAGCAGCCCTGATCCTCCTCTTCTCGGGTCCGTCTTCAGCTCTCCTGACCCCTCCCTCCCTTTGAGCGCCCCCCCCCCCCCCACAGCAAGCAGCTTTCTATGGGGGCACCTGAGCCAAACTGCAGATCCATGTATCCATTCAGACAAAGAGCTTCAGTTCGGCACCACCCCTTCTCTCTCCTCATTGGCTAACTGAGTTTGATTGACAGCAGAGGGAGCAAATAGTGCCGCTACTGTGTCTTAGCCAATGAGGAGGGGAGTTCCAGGCAGTCGAGGCAGTCGTTGACATTGCTGGAAAGAGAGGGGGCTCAGGTAAGTATTGGGGGGGGGGGGGGGTACTACACACAGAAGGCTTTTTATCTTAATGCATAAAATGCAACCTTCTGCTTTTACAATCGCTTTAGGTTTATTCACCTTAATGCATCCTATGCATTAAGGTGAAAAACCTTTGGTGCTGCAGCTCCCCCCAGACCCCCCCCCTTTTCTTACCTGAGCCCGATCCGATCCAGCAATGTGCATGAGCACAGCGGCTCCAGCCGCTATCTCTCTCCGTATAGGACGGACTGATAGCAGTGGGAGCCAATGGCTGTCAACCAAATACATGGGAGGGGGGGGGGGGGGGGGGGCTCTGAGTCCTGCTGTCTGTGTCAATGGAGCACACCCGCACGGGTTCCCCCATGGAAAGTGGCTTTCCGTGGGGGTACCCAATGAAGAAGAGGGGCCTGGAGCACTGGTGGAGCACCTCAGAAGAGGAGGATCAGGGCTGCTCTGTGCAAAACGATTGCACAGAGCAGGTAGGTATAACATGTTTGTTATTCTTTCAACAAAACGAGGGTTTACAACCCCTTTAATGCATTCTCTGCATTAAGGTAAAAAAAACTTTTGTGTTCAGCTCTCCCCTAGCCCCTTTAACCGCTTCCCGAGCAGCCGCCGTCATGCTAAAAATTGCTGATCGCCGCCATTACTAGTAAAAAAAATAAAAAATAATTAATAATATTTTGTAGAAGTGATAACTTTTGCACAAACCAATCAATATACGCTTATTGGGATTTTTTTCTACCAAAAATATGTAGCAGAATACATATTGACCTAAACTGATGAAGAGATTTGATGCTTTACATTTTTTTTGGAAATGTTTTATAGCAGAAAGTAAAAAATGTTTTTTTTTTTTTTTCAAAATTGTCACTCCTTTTTGATTCATAGCGCAAGTAAATAAAAACCACAGAGGTGATCAAATACCACCAAAAGAAAGCTCTATTTGTGGGAACAAAAGAACGTCAATTTTGTTTGGGTACAACGCCGCACGACAGCGCAATTGTCAATTAAAGTGACGCAGTGCCGAATCACAAAAAATGGCCTGGTCAGGAAGGGGGTAAATCCTTCCGATGCAGAAGTGGTTAATACTTACCTGAGTCATATCTCGATCCAGGGCTGTGCTCGAGAACAGCGGTTTCACTGGACATGGAGATAGCAGTGGGAGCCATTGGCTCCTGCTGCTGTCAATCCTGGCCTGTGAGGAGGGAACAGGAGGCAGGACTAAGACCCCATACACACTATTAGATTTTCTGCAGATTTTTGTCTTCAGATTTACCAAAACCATATAATATGAGGTCAAACCTTAAGAGTTTCAATTTGTATGCAATCAGGCAGGCCCTTGTATTACACGGTTTTGGTAAATCTGAAGACAAAAATCTGCAGAAAATCTAATAGTGTGTATGGGGTCATCAATGGACACACAAAGCCCGGCTCGGGAATGAGCCCCCGCACGAGTGCCCCTATAGCAAACAACGTGCTATGGGGGCACTTGGAAGTTGGGGGGAGTGCCAGGGAGGGACCCGAGAAGAGGAGGATCGGGGCTGCTCTGTGCAAAACCATTACACAGAGCAGGTAAGTAGAACATGCTTGTTCTTTTGGTCAAGAAAAAAAAGTATTTGAAATAAACATCCATGTCATAGACAACGTAGTGTAAGACATTTTTGCCACCATAGCACATAGGGATGAGACAATTAAACAAAACATATAAGCATATAAGATGAACTTATTTACGATATCCAAAATGAAAAGAACCAGCTACTTCCAGACGTACAGAATCCCTCCCATATGTAATATATAAATGCCAACACCACATCAGAATTGGTTATTTTAAAAACATGTTTACCTTTACAGTCACTTTTAGGCCTCTTTTACACTTGTGCGACCTGGCCGCGATTTTTACTGCAATTTTTTTTCACGATTTTGCTTCGACTTTGACGCGACTTGAAGCAAAGCCTGTGTAACCCTGGGGTCTATGGGCCTCAAGTCGCATCAAAGTCGGACCAAAGTAGTGCAGGGACTACTTTGAAGTCGCACCGATATGAACGGTACTCATTGAAAATCATGGGGTACGACTCGTCATGCGACTTTCCAGTCCCAAAACGCAGGACAAGTCGCACAAGTGTGAAAGGGGCCTTACAAGAACTCCAATTTTTTTTTTTTTTCTCATGACAAAATATGCAAAAAAAATAAAAAATCACTATAAAAAAGAAAAGGGGAAGAAGAAAAACAAAAACAAACCAACACTATCTGCTTGCTAAATAGATGGACTATTCATGACCATAGGATATTCGTCTTAAGAAAAAAAAAAAATCTATACAAACTTAGTCCAGTATATTCATATACATATAGATGTGGCCGAGGGCATAGCTTCATGCCATTGTGACCAGATATCCTCAAATCTCTTCATAGAATTCATTAAGAAATCTGTATGTTTTTCAAAAGAAACAATCCTATTTACATCAAAAATCCAGTAAGATAAGGTTGGAGGGTAAGGAGAGGTCCACTCAAGGGCAATCTGTCTACGGGCCACAAAGAGGGCACGTCTGATAATATCTACTATAGGTGGAGAATAACTAGAAGAATCATGGTAACCCAGTAGGCACGTAAGAGGTTCAACCAGGATGTTGACTTTTAATATCCCCTTTAGATTACCAACCACCTCCGCCCAATATCTCTGGAGTTTGGGACATCGCCACAAAAGATCCCACACCTTGCACAAGTTGGCTCGGACCTCAAGCCCCTATTGTGCAAAAATTCGGGAGTTCTATATACCCTATGAAGGATAAAAATCTGAGTTAGTCTACGTCAGTGGTTCTCAACTCCGGTCCTCGGGACCCACTAACAGGCCAGGTTTGCAGGATGACTGAAATACATCACAGGTGATATAATTTGCTGCTCAGTGATTGCAGTATTCTAGACCATCTCCCCAAGGTAATACTTAAAATCTGGCCTGTTGGTGGGTCCTGAGGACCGGAATGAAGAACCACTGGTCTCGGTGATGGGGAAAGAGAAACTGTCACATACCTGAGCTGAGACTGAAATGACGAGGTCGGCCTCTCTTGTATCTCCAACCCAGGCCCCACTGGAAGTGAAACGGAGGGCGCTAAGGGACAGGAGAAACACGTGCCTGTAGATGTAGGTCGGGGAACTTGCAGCAGGAGATGCGGTTCCAAGGCAGCAGGATACTCATCAGACCAGGAACCGTAGCCATGTACAGTAGTTCAGCTGTGGCTAAGGGGGCACTCCACTTGCGCTGCGGGGGCCAGGGTGTGCGGCTGGTCAGAGATCTCAGCAGACTTGCAACAGGAATGTTCAGCGTGGTGCAGCACTGCAGCAGACAGCCGGGCAGACACTTGAGCGGGCCATTAAGTCAGGATCAGAGTCAGGAGCGAAGTCATTGGATAGCCAGAGTCATCAACAGGCGGGCAATGAGGTACCAAACATAGGCGTGCGCAGGGAGTGTGCCTGGGCACACCCCAATTCACTGCGTACTGTGCAGATTCCCCCTATTGCCCAGGCTTCCCCCATGTTGCGCTCCCCCACGGTGCTGCTGTCTTCCCACCTCTCCCCCTGGCTGCTGCATGGGATGTTTCAGAATGATGAGTGGGGGAAGGAGCTAGTAAATATGTAATTTTTACTGGCCCCTCACTCACTGTGTTCATTCATAACTGAAGCATAATAAACTGTGTTTACTATGCCTCGGTTTGTGAATGAACAGGAAGCCGCTCAGCACAGAGCACCACTCATTCATTCACTGCCCCGTGCAGCTGAAGCTGCAGAGAAAGGCAATGTGTGTTTGAGCTTTGGGGTGCACACCCCTAATGTAGTAGGCTACGCACACTTATGGTACCAAATCAGGAGCCGAGCCAAAGTCAGGAATGAGCCGGGTCAGGAATGAGCCGGGTCAGGAATGAGCCGGGTCAGGAACAAGCCGGGTCAGGAACAAGCCGGGTCAGGAACAAGCCGGGTCAGGAACAAGCGACAAGACAGAAGCAGAATTCGAGATCGGGTCAGGAGTAAGCCGGGTCAGCAACCAAAGGAACTCACTGGAGGAACACAGGACACAGGGAAAGCTGAAGACCAGTCAGCATAGAGCAAAGGCAGAAGCAACCTTAAATAGCCTGGCCGGTGCCAACATACATCTCGTGCGCGCCCGTTCACGTGCACGCCTACGCATTTCTGTTAGCCAAACGTCTTCTTACTTGCACATTTCTATTAGCCAAACAGCTGGTTGGTATTCTCTGACAGAAACACGGGTCAGGGATCACAGGATGTTGTCCCAAACCTCTTCAGGAATAGCGCCAAGATCCCATCCCCACCCATCCCTAGATCGAATGGGAAAGTTCAATAGGAACTTAACTAACAATACCCTGAATGTCACAGAGGTAGGACCTTTAGCTGACCTGGCTTGTACTATTTTATCCAAAACAGGGGTAGAAACTCCATCTTTGTTATCCCTGGGCACCCCAGCTTTACGCCGCACCTCTGGGGTTTACTTCTTATTCTGAACAATGCCATGATCTACCTGCTTGATCATTTTGCCATTAAACAGTCTGCAATGTCAATTATATTACAGCATGTCCAGTTTATTAAAGTTGGATACAACGCAACTAACATACTGTATATCCATTTAACAAACAGAAAAAAAAACATCTTTTCATGCGTCTTTTTTATTCTCCAGTATTAAGTCATCAGCATTCTGGAATAGTCAACGTCATTCCTTTTCAGAATAATGGTTTTCTTCACGGCCTACAAATAAAACATAGGAGTAATAATATACATATAAATCATCCAATGAGTAAAGAAACCAATTGAGCCTTCGCAACCCATAAGGCTCGGTTCACACCACAGCGAATTGCGCTCCGACTTGTGTCGCCCCAAGTCGCTAGACATCAGAAATCCCATTGAAGTGAATGAGAGCCGTCTTAATATACACTACTGAAGTCGCTCCGACTTCAGAAAAGGTTCCTGTACTACTTGGAGGCGACTTCTATCCAACTTGTGCCCATAGAATTCAATGGAAGTCGCCTCCAAGTTGGATCCCCCATCTACATGGAAGCGACTTTACAGGAAAATGAAAAGAATTTACAATGAATTACCCAGGCAGCCCCCTCCCTCCCTTCTCTGATTGGCCACAGGCAAAATCGCCTGTCATGGAGGTCGCTTTAAGTCGCGTTGTAAGTTGCACTGAAGTCGCTTTAAAATCGATTTGCAAAGTCGCACCTGAAATGGGATCGCCCCTGTGTGAACCGGCCTTTACATGCCAATATGTCTGTGATGGGTGGAGAAGGGCCATGTTTAGGCATCCTGGTGCTGCATACAAACCCACCAATGGAATATCCTAAAGCTGGCCTTACGTCTGTAGACTTTTATTAGAAAATTGCTGTTTTTAGAAGGTTCATTCGATTATCTAAGACTTAAATGGGTTGATTTACTAAAACTGGAGAGTGCACAATCTGCTGCAGCCATGCATACTAGCCAATCAGCTTCTAACTTCAGTTTGTTCAATTAACCACTTCAGCCCCGGAAAGATTTACCCACTTTATGACCAGGCCATTTTTTGTGATTTAGCGCTGCGTCGCTTTAACTGACAATTGCGCGGTCGTGCGACATTGTACCCAAACAAAATTGACGTCCTTCTTTTCCCACAAATAGAGCTTTCTTTTGGTGGTATTTGATTATCTCTGTGGTTTTTATTTTTTGCACTATAAACCAAAAAATACAGACAATTAAAAAAAAACAATATTTTTTTACTTTCTGCTATAATACATATCCAAAAAAAATATATATAAAAAAGTGAATTTATTCAGTAGGTCAATATGTGTTCTTCTACATACTTTTGGTTAAAAAAAAAATCGCAAAAAGCATTGATTGGTTTGCGCAAAATTTATAGCGTCTACAATATAGGGGATATATTTAGGAATTTTTATATTTATTTTTTACTAATGGCGGAGATCTGTGATTTTTAGCAGGGCTGTGACATTGCGGCGGACAGATCAGACACCTAACTGACATTTTTGACACTTTTTTGGGAACCAGTGACATTATTACAGTAATCGTTGCTATATATATGCACTGTTATTGTACTAATGACACTGGCAGGGAAAGGGTTAACATCAGAGGCGAATAAGGGGTTAAATGTGTTCCCTGTGTTTTCTAACTTTAGGGGGGATGGGTTGCCTGGGGAAACACACAGATTTGTCTTCCTGCATAGCAGTCAGACACATCTCAGCGTCATCCCCTGACAGAACGGAGATCTGCCTTGTTTACTTCGGCAGATCCCCGTTTTGTGACCGTGGGGAACAATCGCGGGCGGCCGGTGAACATAGAGTCCACCCCACCCACTGGTTGGCTTCCCTGCTGGCCAATCGGCGTATGCTCACAAATGCTAGTGCACGAACTGCAGTATAACTGCGACGGGTGGATGGCAACTGGTTAAGCTTTGATAAAAAAAAACCTGGAAGCTGTTTGGTTTCTGTGTAGAGCTGCACCAGATTTTGGTCTCTCCAGTTTTAGTAAATCTGGACTATGAAAAACTCTCATTACCTGCTAAATAACAGAATGTACACACTCACAAAGCAGCTAAAGCATTCATTTGGTTTAGATTGAAATATACCTGGTTGATCCTCCCTCCCATCTTCTGTGTCCGCACTGCATTGTGTAGACCAGCTGTTGTCATCTACTGAACATGCTCCAGTTCCTTTCTAAGCTCTTCATTTTCTCCTTTTTCTTATCTGTGCAGCCCACGTGACTTTAGAGTCACCCATGTGGGCGTATAAACAGGGATAAATTACACTTCTCTCCCTCCCTCCTCCTCCATGTCCTCCTATTGCTTAACACTAAGAAGACTAGGAACTATGCTTGAAATGATGCTTTGTTGGACCTGGTAATCTCAAACCATGCAGAGCTTATTACTAGAGTTGAGCGAACCTCTGGAAGTTCGGGTTCTGCTGGTCCGTCCGAACTTCGGGACAGAGTCCGGGTCCGGGTCCGGACGGAACCCGAACGATCGCACGGACAACGATTAATTATGAAAAGTCTGTGTCAAACTTCTACTAGGTGTAAGTGGAGGTAAAAACGAAAAAAATTCAAAAATAAAAAATTTTTTATAAATGTCAATAAAGGGACAGGGGTAAAAAAACATCCTGTGAACGGGATGGGAATGGGGGTAAAATGAAGGAAAACGTCGGGAGATCCCGAAAGGTACTGAAACAATGTCGGTAAAAACACGTATTTTCAAGCCCAGGGGTAACTAAAGTTACCCCAAGCAACAGGCACGCTAGCAAGCCCAAGGCAGGCCTGGGCCTGGGCCTGAGACAGGGCTTCAAGCCTGCCTGGTCGTCTTGG
>BLSH010475184.1:495104-520104 GCA_018402905.1 Glandirana rugosa | reverse complement strand
TTATAATTTATGATTTCGTTGTTTCAAACTTTATCATACCCGGGATGTCTACTAGACTCTTGTTTGGACAGATTTAAGTGAGTTATTCCTAAGAATTGCAGGCCTACAATATAAAACGCCAAATTTCTATGTGAATCAATGTACTGCTTTGAGATGCAAAAATCTGACATCATCATCCCGCCAGGGAGGTGAATATCACTAGCGCGGTCACATTATTGTTTACAAGATTATAATTTTTTTTAGTAGGAGGCTGGTTGTGTAGACGTCTATCTTCTTACAGCCTGTGTACTGTTCTAGATTGATAACCCTACATACATACAGCTGATGCTCTGAAGAATATTTTCTAGAAATATTCATAGCAGCGAGAAGTCACAAAAATGACAGAACAGAAGTATATTCTTACCAGGTACAGGGTGAGCTATAGTCCACAATGGCATATTCATCTGAAGAAAGAAACAGATTTCTTGTGAAAGCAGCTGGGCAGAAAGTACATCAGTTGGTCAGAGAGTGAAAGCAGCTAGGAAGAAAGTATGTCAGTTGGTCAGAGAGTGAAAGCAGCTAGGAAGAAAGTATGTCAGTTGGTCAGAGAGTGAAAGCAGCTAGGAAGAAAGTATGTCAGTTGGTCAGAGAGTGAAAACAGCTGGACAGAAAATATGTCAGTTGGTCAGTGAGTGAAAGCAGCTGCAGAAAGTAAGTCAGTTGGTCAGTGAGTGAAAGCAGCTGGGCAGAAAGTACATCATATGGACAGTGAGTGAAAGTGGCTGGGCAGAAAGGACATCATATGGACAGTGAGTGAAAGCAGCTGGGTAGAAAGTACATTATTTGGTCAGTGAATGAAAGTGGCTGGGCAGAAAGCACATCAGTTGGTCAGTGAGTGAAAAAGCTGGGCAGAAAGTATGTCAGTTTGTCAGTTAGTTAAAGCAGCTGCAGAAAATACGTCAGTTGGTCAGTGAATGAAAGTGGCTGGGCAGAAAGTACATCAGTTGGTCAATGAGTGAAAACAGCTGGGTAGAAAGTATGACAGTTGGTCATTGAGTGAAAGCAACTGGGCAGGAAATACGCCAATTGGTCTGGGAGTGAAAACACCTGGTCAGAGAGGGAAAGCAGCTGGACGGAAAGTAGAATAGCTGGCCAGAGAGGCAAAGGATTTGGGCAGAATGTAGAGCAGCTGGTCAGACAGTGAAAACAGCTGGGCAAAAAGTAAAGTGACTGGTTGGAGAGGGAATATGGCAGAGCAGAAAGTAGAGCAGCTGGTTGAAGGAGGAAAGGATCTGGGCAGAAAGTGGAGCAGTTGGTTAGAGAGTGAATGCAGCTGGGCAAAGATGTACAGCAGCTGGTCAAAGAGGGAAAGCAACCGGTCAGAGAAATAGCTGGAAATAGCTTAAGGGAAAGTAGCTGGGCAGAAATTAGACCAGCTGGTCAGACAAGGAAAGGATCTGGGTAGAAATACAGCAGCTGGTTACAGAGTAAATGCAGCTGGGCAAAAATGTAGAGCAGCTGGTCAGGATCTGGGAAAGTAGGGTTAGAGAGTGAATGTAGTTGGGCAAAAAAGCACAGCAGCTGGTCAGAGAGAGGGAAAATAACTGGTCAGAGAGTGGAAATAGCTAGAGGGAAAGTAGCTGGGCAGAAACTAGAGCAGCTAGTCAGAGAAGGAAAGAAGCTGGGCAAGAAGTAGAGCAGCTGGTCAGAAAGGGGAAGGATCCAAACAGAAAGTAAAGCAGCTGTTCAGAATAATAAAAAGTCTGGTTAGAGAGTAAAAACAGTGGGGCAGGGTGTAGAACAGCACAGCAGATTGATTTATGCAATGTAGGTTCCCATACATGTCTGTTTGTTGAGTGTCAGACAAAACAGAATCTGAGACGAAAACCCCAACTGCAATAAAATACAATTTTCTGATAGAGCGAGGAAGAAAATAATTCAGGATTGGATTGTTGTCTGCATCCCCATGAGTATCAAACAAAAAAACCCAACAGGCTTGGATCCATGGATCGACTTCAGTACAACCGGCCTGCCCAAAGATGGAATGAAATTCAGCTGGCTCCCTTTCGATCCATCTATGGCCAGCTTAAGATTTTCCCTTTCTTTCTGTTCAGGAAAAGCATTCCAGACAAATCAGGAACAGAAGAGAAAACTCCTCTTTGGAGACACAGGCAACTTTTAACTAACCAACTCATTTAATCTAAAGCCTCGTACACACGGGACGACGATCGCACGTACGACCGCGTCGAATCGTACGTTGGCTGTTGTATGCAGCATACTGACTGCACTACACAATCGTAAGTCCGGGGAAAGAACGTTCAGGTGATTGTAATTAGCATCCGGCCGTTCCTGACTTCTGAGCATGCGTGTTTTGCACAATACAACTTTGTTGTACCAACTGCTCTGTACACACGATACAACGGTCGTATGAGCGCTTGTTGGTACGACCAAGTTTTCTAGTCTGCTCATACAACTCCCTTGTACGACCGTCGTATGTACAACTGTTCAAATCGCGCATACGAACGATCGATATCGCATACAAGGGTCGTGAGTACGACCAGTTGAATGCGATCGTCATCCCGTGTGTACGGGGCATAACAGAACAATCTCCTCTACAAGGGCAGGATATAAAACCTAAAAAAATATGTGAAGTGAGCGCTAAACCAAAATAAAAAGCTGCTAGCAAAAAGGCAATATACCGTAATCCTTCAAATCAATAAACATACAAAATGTGCAGCGCTGTGATAAATACAAATCTCAAAAGTGAAAATAAACATAAAAGTAGAAATAGTCCTTCTGTGTTAATCCAAAAAAGTCCAATGATCCAATTCAGCAAGTGCAAAAAGATCCAGCCAATATAAGGATTGAAGGCTTACCGGAATTAATGGCTACACAACTAAAGCCCCGTACACACGGGACGACGATCGTACGTACGATCGTCTTAAATCGTATGTTGGCTGTTGTATCTAGCATACTCACTGCACTACACGATCGTACGACCACAGAAAGAACGTTCAGGTGCATGTAATTAGCATCCGGCCGTTCCTGACTTCTGAGCATGCGTGTTTTGCACAATACAACTTGTTGTACCAACTGCTCTGTACACACGATACAACGGTCGTATGAGAGCTTGTTGGTACGACCAAGTTTTCTAGTTTGCTCATACAACTCCCGTTGTACGACCGTCGTATGTCGGCTGTTCTAATCGCACGTACTAACAATCAATTTCGCATACACCGGTCGATCGTACGACCTGTTGTATACGATCGTCGTCCCGTGTGTAAGAGGCTTAAGTGCAGCAAACACGCATTGATAATGCCAATCTTGGGGAGTTGCTGTGTCCTCTCCTTTATCCTTATTATTGAAACTCCAGATATGTCGGGAGAAAAGAAAAAACTTGTATGGTGTAATATTGTTACAATTCCGATAAATTGCACCCAAGTGGATAACACTCCATGCAATATTTGTGTAAACATCGGTCACCAGCCTTCACCAGCTATCACCTCCATGCAGTGCGCACTCCAAAGAAATGATCTTTTAAGGCAACATGGGTAAAGTTAGGAATATCCACAGACTTCAATATAATTCTTCCCAATCTGTCTCACTTTACAGGGTAGAGCTCCATTCATTTCTCCCCAAATACCAAAGGCAATAAACAAAAAATATGCATCATAGTGCAGTATTTATTGGAAAGGTCATACAATAAAAAAAACAGGTATAAAATACATAAAAACAATGTAACAAGCCGCTAGACCAGTGGATCTCAACTCCGGTCCACTGGACCCACTAACAGGCCAGGTTTGCAGGATAACTGAAATACATCACAGGTGATATCATTTGCTGCTCAGTGATTGCAGTATTCTAGTCTGCATCTCCCCAAGGTAATACTTAAAATCTGGACTGTTAGTGGGTCCAGAGGACCGGAGTTGAGAACCACTGCGCTAGACTTACATTTAACACCGCCACCCAGACCTCCGTTGGGGTGGCGCGATGTTCTGGCTCTTAAATCCGATCCTTCGCGATTGGCATAAAAATGTATCCTCGGGTGCCCCTGAGGAGGATAGCTGGTGATCGATGTTCACACAAATATTGCATGGAGTGTTATCCACTTGGGTGCAATTTATCGGAATTGTGACAATATTACACCATACAAGTTTTTTCTTTTCTCCCGAAATATCCGGAGTTTCAATAATAAGGATAAAGGAGAGGACACAGCAACTCCACAAGATTGGCATTATCAATGCGTGTTTGCTGCACTTAGTTGTGTAGCCATTAATTCCGGTAAGCCTTCAATCCTTATATTGGCTGGAGCTTTTTGCACTTACTGAATTGGATCATTGGACTTTTTTGGATTAACACAGAAGGATTATTTCTACTTTTAGGTTTATTTTCACTTTTGAGATTTGTATTTATCACAGCGCTGCACATTTTATATGTTTAAGCCTATATAACCCGGCACAGGTTCCTTTTACATCCAAAAGTAAAAGAGAATGATTTGTCTGGAGTTAGGGTTTAATTCCCCAACATTTTCTGATCCACAAGTAGATAGCGTACAGGGGAGGGCTGGCAGCCTTAGGCCTGGGGGGCAAGTCCAGTCAAGTGGCCCAATGAACCACCGAATCAGCTCACCATCCATGCCCACCTGGTTTTATAACGGATATTGAGGTTATGAAGTAAGACAAATATGATACAATGTAGTAACATAATTTAACCACTTCAGATCCGCGCTATTGCCAAAGTACGGCTCCAGCGCGGATCTGAAATGCCCGGAGGACGTCCATGGACGTCCTCCACTGCGCATGCTCCTGCGCGCCCACTGGCGGCGGCGCACGCGCGCCGCACGCTGCGCGAGCGTGCCCGTGGGTCGGGCGGACTCGATGTCCGCCCGAGACCCGCCGATCACTTTTAGGAGCCTCAGAACGGGGAACCGCCGTTGTAAACACGGCGGTTCCCCGTTCTGTGACAGGGGACATAACAGATCTACTGATCCCTGTCACTGGGATCAGTTAGATCTGTTATGTCCCGGCCAGCCCCGCCCCCCCCCACAGTTAGAACACACCCAGGGAACATATTTAACCCCTTCACTGCCCCCTGCTGGTTAACCCCTTCACTGCCAATGACATTTATACAGTAATCAGTGGACATTTAAATTTCTGATCGCTGTATAAATGTCATTGGTCCCAAAAATGTGTAAAAAATGTCCGACATGTCCGCCCCAATATCGCAGTCCCGATAAAAATCGCAGATCGCCGCCATTACTAGTAAAAAAAAAAAAAATAATAAAAACGCCATAAATCAATTCCCAGTTTGTAGACGCAATAACTTTTGCGCAAACCAATCAATATACGCCGATTGCGATTTTTTTTTTTTTACCAAAAATATGTAGAAGAATATATATCGGCCAAAACTGATGAATAATTTTTTTAATGGATTTGTACTTTAGCAAAAAGTAAAAAATATTGTTCTTTTTTGCAAAATTGTCGCTCATTTTTTGTTTATAGCGGCGATCAGAAATGACGCAGAGGGGATCAAATACCACCAAAAGAAAGCTCTATTTGTGGGAAAAAAAGGACGCAAATTTTATTTGGGTACAACGTCGCACGACCGCGCAATTGTCATTCAAAATGCGACAGCGCTGAAAGCCAAAAATTGGTCTGGGCAGGAGGGGGGTTTAAGTCCCCGGTAAGGAAGGGGTTAATAGCAACAAAGGAGCTTTAACAAAAATAATGCATCAATGCAGCCTCACCACCCACCAATGCAGCCTCACCAGTGCCCCCCCCCTTTTGCCTGGCCCCTACTTCCTTCCTCCACAAGAAGAAAAAAGTGTGAGCGTCAGCGGGCGTCAGCCTTTTTGAATGTAATTTAGGGTGGCATGGGGGGCAATTGCCACCCTGCCCCTCGGCCCAGCCCTCCCCTGATAGCGTACGTAATGGATCTTGAGATATTTTATCTCAGATAACATCATTGCCTTCTAACCACACAAGGGTACTCACCTGTCTGGTAGTAGTCATACACTTTCACTGTACTTGGTTTAAGGTTTAATATTGGAAATTCTTGCTCCACCATAAAGGCAAACCTGATTGGAGAACGTCCAATCTGCAGGTAGAAGCGAAATGCGCCATGAAGAGCTATAGAAATCATTTTAACAAATTAGCATAGTGATGTGTAGTAGTGTATATCCGTGGTGGGTTCTTCTTTTAGGGGGGGCAACAAACATGCACCACACCCCCCCCCAGCATGGCACTGAGCACAAACACCCCCCGACGCTGGGCGGCGCTGACAGTACCGACCCCCCCCCCTCCGCTGGTCCGACGGCACTTACCCACTCATGTGGCAGGGCTCTCCTGCAGTGGCGGGGCTCCTCTTCTCCTCTCCTGCAGTGGTGGGGCTGTGGTGTCCTCTCCTCTTCTCCTTGAGTGTGGACAGTGGCGGCTCCGGTGTCTGCTCCTCAAGCTTCCTCCGTGTGTTTCCTCTTCCGCCAAAGCGCTAGGCATACAATAGGATCACCTGACGCTTTGGCCAATTGGGAAACAGGTCTCATGACCTGCCTCCTGATTGGCGGGGAGGAACCTTAGTGTCACACAACAGAGATCACAGAGCGCACCACCCAGGCACCACAGGGGTCGTGCGGGCAGCGCGATCATGAGAGGAGTCCATGTATGCCCTCTAGTAAGCCCGCGATGTAGCCGTCTTTTGGCTATATGCACACGGAAACTGGTTAATGGTATGTATACTCTTGTTCTTAAGTGCTTACAGTGACTTTCATTTAGCCAGGTGTGCCTGAGGGCCTGAGGTTGTTCATTGTGGCTCCTTCGGGGGGGAAGCGCTACACATACAATTGCTACACAAGACATATTGTAATCTAATGTTATTAAAAATTACCTCTCTTTTTCAATAAGTGGCGCTGTCATTTTATGTAACATTCAAAGCAATATGGCAACCCGGAGGGGTTCTGTACACAGTTAGTGTATGGAACCCCCACTAGAATTGTTATTTACTGATTTTTCCAGAAGTTTGCACTAATATACAAGTCAGATTTTAGACCTCTCTTCTCCCAAAGGGTTAATTATTTCTAAAGGGAAAAGGGATACAGACACTGCAACTTTCCTCATTAGAACACTGAAAGTGCAGCGGCTGATTAAAAATGAACCAGACCTTCCCATTAAGATCCATTCTACATACAACAAATATCTATTTCAGGTAGGGATCTGCAAGAAAGTTTGTTAAAATCCCTGCAATATGCATTGATCACCCAGAGGGGATTGTTTTTCATCAACAAACATGGAGTTACTCTTTATAGTGGTTGTCGACCCTGGACAACCACTTTAACCTACAGGTAAGCCTATAACAAGGCTTACCTGTAGGTTCCCTGCATACAGTGCCTTGCGAAAGTATTCGGCCCCCTTGAACTTTGCGACCTTTTGCCACATTTCAGGCTTCAAACATAAAGATATAAAACTGTAATTTTTTGTGAAGAATCAACAACAAGTGGGACACAATCATGAAGTGCAACAAAATTTATTGGACATTTCAAACTTTTTTAACAAATAAAAAACTGAAAAATTGGGCGTGCAAAATTATTCAGCCCCTTTACTTTCAGTGCAGCAAACTCTCTCCAGAAGTTCAGTGAGGATCTCTGAATGATCCAATGTTGACCTCAATGACTAATGATGATAAACAGAATCCACCTGTGTGTAATCAAGTCTCCGTATAAATGCACCTGCACTGTGATAGTCTCAGAGGTCCGTTTAAATCGCAGAGAACATCATGAAGAACAAGGAACACACCAGGCAGGTCCGAGATACTGTTGTGGAGAAGTTTAAAGCCGGATTTGGATACAAAAAGATTTCCCGAGCTTTAAACATCCCAAGGAGCACTGTGCAAGAGATAATATTGAAATGGAAGGAGTATCAGACCACTGCAAATCTACCAAGACCTGGCCGTCCCTCTAAACTTTCACTCATACAAGGAGAAGACTGATCAGAGATGCAGCCAAGAGGCCCATGATCACTCTGGATGAACTGCAGAGATCTACAGCTGAGGTGGGAGACTCTGTCCTTAGGACAACAATCAGTCGTATACTGCACAAATCTGCCCTTTGTGGAAGAGTGGCAAGAAGAAAGCCATTTCTTAAAGATATCCATAAAAAGTGTTGTTTAAAGTTTGCCACAAGCCACCTGTGAGACACCAAACATGTGGAAGAAGGTGCTCTGGTCAGATGAAACCAAAATCGAACTTTTTGGCAACAATGCAAAACCTTATGTTTGGCGTAAAAGCAACACAGCTCATCACCCTGAACACACCATCCCCACTGTGAAACATGGTGGTGGCAGCATCATGGTTTGGGCCTGCTTTTCTTCGGCAGGGACAGGGAAGATGGTTAAAATTGATGGGAAGATGGATGGAGCCAAATACAGGACCATTCTGGAAGGAAACCTGATGGAGTCTGCAAAAGACCTGAGACTGGGACGGAGATTTGTCTTCCAACAAGACAATGATCCAAAACATAATGCAAAATCTACAATGGAATGGTTCACAAATAAACATATCCAGGTGTTAGAATGGCCAAGTCAAAGTCCAGACCTGAATCCAATCGAGAACCTGAGGAAAGAACTGAAAACTGCTGTTCACAAACGCTCTCCATCCATCCTCACTGAGCTTGAGCTGTTTTGCAAGGAGGAATGGGCAAAAATTCCAGTCTCTCGATGTGCAAAACTGATAGAGACTTCCCCAAGCGACTTACAGATGTAATCGCAGCAAAAGGTGGCGCTACAAAGTATTAACTTAAGGGGGGCTGAATAATTTTGCACGCCCAATTTTTCAGTTTTTTATTTGTTAAAAAAGTTTGAAATATCCAATAAATTTCGTTCCACATCATGATTGTGTCCCACTTGTTGTTGATTCTTCACAAAAAATTACAGTTTTATATCTTTATGTTTGAAGCCTGAAATGTGGCAAAAGGTCGCAAAGCTCAAGGGGGCCGAATACTTTCGCAAGGCACTGTATCTCCTAAACCAGCATGGTTTAGGAGATATACAGTGTAGTTGCATGTGCCAATGTCATTGGGCATGCGCAGTGGAGAAACGGCCTCTGTGCCAATTCTTCACTGAGATCGTGCCGCGATTGGCGGCTCCCACGCACGTGTGCGGGAGTGGCATCACGCGACTGCGGCCAGTCACAGTGGCGGAGTCCGCGGTCCTGGAAGGAAGAGAGGTGGAAGATGGATGCGGTCTGGAGCGGGGACATCGCGGGCTTCCAATGCAGGTAAGTGCCACATAATGGGCTACTATGCGATGCATAGTAGCCCATTATGCTTTTACATTGCAGGGTAATAAAGAGGAAGTAAAACCATCAGGGTTTACTTCCTCTTTAAAGTCTGCTACAGTAAAGAATAAAGTTAAACAGAATCAATACACAGACAGAATCACAGAACAAGACAAAGGTCTGACCTCATCCAGGTAAAGGTTTATGACATCATCCCCGGTCTCTGCTCTCTGTATAACTCTAGTCATCTTCAGCTATAAAAGACACAAAGGCAAGGAGATTAGATATGGAATGATGCTAAAGATCTTCTACATTATACAATGAATCTTTAGAGCTCTGTCTGGATTTTTTATGCTTTCTGTACCAGTTCTGCTGACTAATTAATATGGGATGTTGCTGGTAAGCAGCAAAATGGGCCCTATGGGGTGTACTGGTAAAAGAGTTATTTGTTCTGTGAATCTGTGCTCGATTTGTGTGAATGGTGGCATAATCCAATGTTATTAGGCTATTTTCTCTTCTCTTCAGGTTAAATGTTAATCATTCATACAGAATAGAATGTATCAGGAAAAAAAAACACATTGTGACCACAAGATGGAGCTGACGATCACAGTGAATACTTATTTACTGTGATTGTCAGCTCATCTAGTGGCTATAAAACAGTATCCTTCACCTTACACAGGGCTTATTGAACTCACCAGTTCTATTGAGCTCTTTTCTGCTGTAAAACCAGACAACATGTTCACGTCTATAATAGCCATGTTAGACCTCTGACGAGAGCCTACGTATCTGCAATTTACAAAAATATAGGGAATGTTAAAATACATTTGTCAAAATGCATGAAGACAGGAAGTCCTTCATAAGATCTAGGTTGGAACCCGTAGTTTATAAAAGGCCAAGGACCTTCTACGTCTCAACTTGACAGAACCGGGTACCTGAGCAACCAATTACAAAGCACCAGCCTTAACACACAGGAAAAAGAGTGGTCACATGCTCTCCATACCTAGAGGTACACGATGGTCACATGCTCCCCATGCCTAGAGGTACAAGATAATCACATGCTCCCCATGCCTAGAGGTACAAAATAATCACATGCTCCCCATGCCTAGAGGTACAAAATAATCACATGCTCCCCATTCCTAGAGGTACAAGATGATCACATGCTCCCCATGCCTAGAGGTACAAGATAATCACATGCTCCCCATGCCTAGAGGTACAAGATGATCACATGCTCCCCATACCAAGGGGTACAAGATGATCACATGCTCCCCATACCAAGGGGTACAAGATGATCACATGCTCCCCATACCAAGGGGTACAAGATGATCACATGCTCCCCATACCTAGAGGTACAAGATAATCACATGCTCCCCGTATCTAGAGGTACAAGATGGTCACATGCTCCCCATTCCTAGATGTACAAGATGATCACATGCTCCCCATACCTAGAGGTACAAGATGGTCACATGCTCCCCATTCCTAGAGGTACAAGATAATCACATGCTCCCCATACCTAGAGGTACAAAATGGTCACATGCTCCCCATTCCTAGAGGTACAAGATGGTCACATGCTCCCCATACCTAGAGGTACAAGATGATCACATGCTCCCCATACCTAGAGGTACAAGATGGTCACATGCTCCCCATGCCTAGAGGTACAATATAATCACATGCTCCCCATACCTAGAGGTACAAGATGGCCACATGCTCCCCATACCTAGAGGTACAAGATAGTCACATGCTCCCCATTCCTAGAGGTACAAGATGAACACATGCTCCCCATGCCTAGAGGTACAAGATGATCACATGCTCCCCATACCTAGAGGTACAAGATGGTCACATGCTCCCCCATGCTTAGAGGTACAAGATGATCACTTGCTCCCTGTACCAAGGGGTACAATATGGTCACATGCTCCCCATACCTAGAGGTACAAGATGATCACATGCTCCCCATATTTAGAGGTACAAGATTGTCACATGCTTCCCGTTTTTAGAAGTACAAGATGGTCACAGGCTCTCCATACCTAGAGGTACAAGATGGTCACATGCTCCCCATACCTAGAGGTACAAGATGGTCACATGCTCCCTGTGTTTAGAGGTACAAGATGGTCACATGCTCCTCATACCTAGAGGTACAAGATGGTCACATGCTCCCCATGCCTAGAGGTACAAGATGGTCATTTCATCCCCATACCAAGGGATACAAGATGGTCACATGCTCCCCATACCTAGAGGTACAAGATGATCACATGCTGCCCATATCTAGAAGTAAAATATGGTCACATGCTCCCCATACCTAGAGGTACAAGATGGTCACATGCTCCCTGATTTTAGAGGTACAAGATGGTCACATGCTCCCCATGCCTAGAGGTACAAGATGGTCACATGCTCCCCATACCAAGGTGTACAAGATGTTAGCATGCTCCCCATATCTAGAGGTACAAGATAATCACATGCTCCCCATATCTAGAGGTAAAAGATGGTAACATGCTCCCCATACCTAGAGGTACAAGATAGTCACATGCTCCCCATACCTAGAGGTACAAGATGGTAACATGCTCCCCATTTGTAGAGGTACAAGAAGGTCACATACTTCCAATGCCTAGAGGTACAAGAAGGCCACATGCTCACCATGCCTAGAGGTACAAGATGATCACATGCTCTCCTTACCTAGAGGTACAAGATAATCACATGCTCCCCATACCTAGCGGGAGAAGATGGTCATATGCTTCCCATACCAAGGGGTACACGATGGTCACATGCTCCTCATACCTAGAGGTACAAGATGATCACGTGCTCCACATTTTTAGAGGTACAAGATGGTCACAGGCTCTTCATACCTAGAGGTACAAGATGGTCACATGCTCCCAACACCTAGAGGTACAAGATAGTCATATGCTCCCCATACCAAGGGGTACAAGATGGTCACATGCTCCCCATGTCTAGAGGTACAAGATGGTGATATGCTCCCCATACCAAGGGCTACAAGATGGTCACACGCTCCACATACCTAGAGGTACAGGATGATCACATGCTCCCCATATCTAGAGGTACAAGATGGTCACATGCTCCCCGATTTTAGAGGTACAAGATTGTCATATGCTCCCCATAACAAGGTGTACAAGATGGTTGCATGCTCCCCATACCTAGAGGTAAACGATGGTGACATGCTCCCCATACCTAGAGGTACAAGATAGTCACATGCTCCCCATACCCTTATCTAGCAGCCTAACTGTGCATGATTAGAAATCCACACAATCTGATAACATTGGCCTATGTAATACAATGAAAAGCTGGAACAATGACTCACACTACAGCTATGTTCATCTCAAGTTTTGTCGGCAGGTCTCTGGTGCATTGGGTTGACTTTACATCCAGCGTGATCATGAAGGCAGCGTGGCTCCTCTTTGCAGGGATATTGTATCTCAGAACTGCCTGGTGAGAAAGCAAATTTATTAAGTCAGTTAATGTGGGCCTTGCAATAAATAAACTCTAAAATATCATCCGTGTTATATGACCCGCATCATTCACCCCCTCTTCTTCTGAGCCCAGTTCATTCTGGATCCGCCCCAGAGATAGTAAAAGGAGGAACAGCACAGTGATGAGCTCATCCCTCTATCACTCTGCTTTCTCTTCCTATCAACGTGTTTCATTTTAGCACAGGAACTTCTTTTATTGCTTTGGCCTCACACTCCAGAAACTACAAAAGGCTGATACCATGTTAACCCCTTCCTGCCTAAGTCTTTTTATGACATTTGTTGCTTACAAGTTAAAATCCATATTCTTTGCTAGAAATTACTTATAACCCCCAAACATTATATATATATATTTTAACAGAGACTCTAGAGAATAAAACGGCGGTCATTGCAATATTTTATGTCACACAGTATTTGCACAGCGGTCTTTCAAACGCAATTTTTTTGGAATAAAGACAGTTTCATGAATTAAAAAAAAAAAAAACAGTAAAGTTAGCCCAATTTTCTTGTATAATGTAAAAGATGATGTTACACCAAGTAAATAGATACCTAACATGTCACACTTTGAAATTGCGCACACTCGTGGAATGGCGACAAACTACGGTACTTAAAAATCTCAATAGGCAACACTTTAAAAATTTCTACAGGTTACCGGTTTAGAGTTACAGAGGTCTTGTGCTAGAATTATTGCTCTCTCTCTGATGATCACGGTGGGACCTCACATGTGTGGTTTGAACACCATTTACATTTGTGGGCGTGATGAGAACGGAGGGATGAGGCGCTTTAAATTTTTATTTATTTATTTATTTATTTTTACACTGTCTCTTTAATTATTTGTTCTGATCATTTTTATTGCTGTCACAAGGAATGTAAACATCCCTTGTGACAGTAATAGGCAGTGACAGGTACTCTTTATGGAGGGATCTGGAGTCTATAAGACCCCAAATCCCTCCTTTGCACTTAAAAGCATTCAGAACACCATGTTTGGCTGTTTTGAATGCGGTCATTTTTTTAAAATCTGGCGCCTTTAAGTCTTCAGTAAACCGAAGTAATGTCATGACATCGCTTCCGGGTTACTAGATCTGAGACCCGATCAAAGGCGATTCTGGCATCGTTCCGGTCTCCGGCCAGTTGGTCGCTCAGGCCTCCCGGTAGGACGGGAGAGCCCGGGCGAACCACGGAAGGTGGCAGGAGGGGGGGGGGGACAAAGTCATACCGGGGTGATGCGTGCAGCTGCAGGCCGAGCCCACATATTTGCGTATGATCAGCGTGAAGGGGTTAAAATCAGCTATTTACACTACTTGCATATAATGATGTATTAATGATTACAAAGCCTAACAACTTTTTGTATTTTATATGTGCATAGATTTCAGATTTACAAGGCATTTGTTGCCATGACCTTCTGTTTTGCGAGTTTCTTGGAGAATGCAAAAAAATCTACCTCTGTGACATACAGTACAGTGCAAAATTTTTATGTGGGTGTGAAGAAGTGCTGTAAAATAAGAATGCTTTCAAAAATATATATTTTAATTGTTTATGTTCATCAATTTACAAAATGCAAAGTGAGCGCACAGAAGAAAAATCTAAATTAAATCAATATTTGGTGTGACTTCCCTTTGACTTCAATCCAGTATCAATTGTTAAATTTTCACACTTTGTACACTTGCAAAAAGTCAGGGAATTTGTAGGATATGAGTCAGGTTTATGATTAAACTAGTATGCCAAGCAGGGGCTAATGATCATCAATTTCATATGTAGATTAAAACACACTTACATTATGATAGTGTTTGTTACCCTTAAAAAAGAAAAAGGCTCCTGTTCCTTTAAGGCATGCTATACAGCACAGTGCTTCTGCTGTGTAATTTGGCCCCCTGTATCACCTGAAATACCTGGCGGATCCTGCCTGGCTATACCCTCCCCCCTGTAAACTGACCACGGTTTATCATGGCTGCTGAGCCCTTAAACCGTGGTCAGTTTACGTGCCTCCGTCATCTGCAGCTCTGCTCTCCTGTATCTCCTCTGTCCTCCTCCCCCCTCCCTTCCCGGCCTGTCAGCTCATGACAGTGCCCATCCCTCTGCTCCTGCTAAATTAACTTTTAGGCCCCTTTCACACCGGGGTGTTTTTCAGGCGCTTTTGGGCTAAAAATAGCACCTTTATAGTGCCTGAAAAACACCCCCCCCCCCAATCCATCACAGTGTGAAAGCCTGAGTGCGCTTGCAGGACGTTACAAAAAGTCCTGCAAGCAGCATCTTTGGGGCGGTGCGGTGAGCGGTGTTTACACTGCTCCTCCACCACCCCGGCCATTGAAATAAGGCAAGCGCTTCCAAAGCGGCTGCACACTGCCTCGGAAGCACAGTACGCTAGCATTTTCAACCCCTAGTGGGGGGATAAAAGCACCGCTCTCCCGTCTGCATAGTGGCGCCATAATGCCGCTATAACAGCGGAAAATCGCAGCTGAAACTAGTGGCGATTTACCGCTACTGCCTGCCCTCCCCAGTGTGAAAGGGGCTTTACTGTTTTATACACCCTCTATGGTTTTTAATCCTGTGTGCCCCTGTGCACATGCTTCTTAGAAAAAAATCAGTTTATACCTGATTTTCAAATGCAGCTTGGCGCTCATGTGACCGTCCACTTCTCTCCTCCTCCACGATGACGTCAGCGGGGGATTCTCGGGGTCTCCCCCTGCAGCTGTCAGATCGAGATAGGGGAGAGCCGACCAGTCATGTGAGCGCTGAGAGGCGCTCTGAAATAAGGTATAAACAGCATTTTTTCTATAAAGCATGTACACAGGGGCACACAGGATTAGAAACCATAGAGGACTGTATAAAGTGGGCAGAGTGGCTTAAAGGGGTTGTAAAGCCTAGTGGTTTTGCGCCTTTATGCATTAAGGTGAAAAACCTTTTCTCAGTAGTGACCCCCCCCAGAGCGCCCCTTTTACTTACCTGAGCCCATTAGTTCCAGCGGCGGCTACGAGCAATCCGCTCCAGCCGGTGTCTCAGATCTTCATTGGCTGGATTGATAGCAGGGGAGGCATTGGCTCCCGCTGTTGTCAATCAAGTCCAGTGATGCGGAGGCCGAGGGGCGGGGAAGAGTCCCACTGTTTGTGTGAATACACGCAAACAGCGGGACACGGGAGCGCGTACACACGGGTGACCCCAGGGTAGCTCTTCCCTGACGGGTCACTCGATTCGGAGGAGGAGCCAGAGGCGCCCCTGGAGGACCCCAGAAGACGAGGTTCGGGGCCACTCTGTGCAAAACCACTGCACAGGTGAAAGTAAGTATGACATGTTTGTTATTTCAAAGAAAAAAAAAACCAAAGCTTTACAATCGCTTTAATAACCACTTTAACTGAAACAGAAACAGCTGTCTAGGAGGCTTAAAGTGATATGAAAGGCATTTTTAAAAAATAACAAATATGTTATACTTACTTGCTCTGTGCAGTGGTTTTGCACAGAGCAGCCCTGATCCTCCTTTTCTTGGGTCCTCCGCTGGCGCTCCTGGCCCCTGCTTCCTGCCGAGTGCCCCCAGAGCAAGCAGCATGCAATAGGGACACCCAAGCAGGCTCGCTCCTGAGCTGCTGCTATGCGTGTCCATTCACACACTGAGCCGTGGCTCAGCCTAGCCCCCTCTCTCTTTTCATTCGCTCACCGGCCAGGACTGATAACAGCAGCAGCCAATGAAGAGGTAAAGTACCCAGAGAGCCGAGACTCTTCTGCACATTGCTGGATCGCGATGGGCCCTCAGGTAAGTATTAGAGGGGGCTGGGGGCTGCTGCACGGAGAAGATTTTTTTTCTTTCATGCGTAGAATGCATGAAGGTACATTGTTACATAGTTGATAAAGTTGAATAAAGACAACAGTCCATCCAGTTCAAACTGTGTAGGTGTATGTGTGTGTAGAAAAAAAATAATTTCCCCTATCCCCTTAAATTGTTTTCGCTAAGATGCATGTCCAAGAGTCTTTTAAAACTATCCAGACTTCCTGCCGACACCACCGATTGTGGAAGAGAGTTCCACATCCTTACCGCCCTGACGGTGAAAAAACCCCCTACACAGCTTAAGGCTAAACCGCTTCTCTTCCAGTCTCATTGTGTGGCTCTGTGTCCTCTTGTACCCCCTAAGACTGAAAAGCTTCATGTTTACATTGGGATCAACGATGAGATATTTGTATATCGCAATCATATCTCCTCTCAAGCGGCTCTTCTCCAGGGAGAACAAATTTAGTGCTTGTAGTCATTCCTCGTATTTGAGGTCCTCCAGTCCCCATATTCATTTGGTTGCCCTTCTCTGGACTCTCTCCAGCTCCAGCACATCCTTTCTGAGGATTGGTGACCAGAACTGGATGAAATAATCCAGATACGGCCAAACCAGAGTTTTGTAAAGTTGCAGAATAATCATTTTATCTCCCGTTTTTAATGCATGCTAATATTCTGCTGGCTTTGGTAGCCGCTGCTTGACACTGCATGCTATTGCTCAGCCTGTCTCCTACTAGGACCCCTAGATCCTTCTCCATCTTGGAAGCCCCTAGGGGTTCTCCTCCTAATGAGCAAATTGTGTTTATATTTTTACTCCCCCAAGTGCATTATCTTACATTTTTCAATGTTAAACTTCATTTGCCATGCAGTAGCCCACTCCATTAATTTATTAAAAAACATTGAGCCTTTAGAACCACTTGAAAGCTGAGTGAAGAAAAGCCAAACTCTGCTACTAAGAAGAGGTTGTGGAATACAGTTTCATGTCACAGGTCATACACCTAAGGTTGCCACCTGTCCGGGATTCACCCGGACAGTTCGGGCTTTGAATGATGTGTCCGGGTTTCAGACAGACTGAAACCTGGACACATTATTCAGACCGGACTATGGCTTCCCAGCAGGGTTGCTGGCTGCAGTTGTTCAAGCTGAGAGTGTCTGTTACACTCTTTCACACTGGCCAAAGCCAGCACTAACAATTACCCCGTCCCCCCACATTGACGAAGAGAAGAGAGGGTGTGATTTGCTCCTCTTCCTCCCACCCCTACTCCTCTGTGTCTGCCCCCTTCTCTTTCCTGCCTCTGAGTGCGTACACTAAGTTAAATCAGGGTTCTCAGACCACCCCTTACATCAGAGTTCCCCTTTACACCAGAGGCCACAGTGTTCCCGGTTACATCAGAGTCCTTTCCATACATTAGAGTTCTCAGTGTTCCCCCTTAAATCAGGGTTCCCAGAGCATTCTTTATGCCAGAGTCACCAGAGTTCTTCCTTACATCAGAGTCTGCAGAGTCCCCCCTTACAGTGTAAGAGAACTCTGCGGATTCAGGTGTAAAGGAGGAACTCTGTGGATTCAGATATAAAAAGGAAACTCTGTGGACTGTGATGTAAAGGGGGACTCTCGTGATTAACTTTATATGATTAGAAATGTTATTTAATTGCAAAATATATGTATAGTTTATGCTATAAAAAAAATTGCTGTGCGCCGCAAAAATGTTCGGGTTTGACTTGAAGAAAAGGTGGCAACCCTACATACACCATGGCAGCAGCAACAAGACAGAAGGTAGGTATATTCCATCTGCAAGATCTCTCCCAGGCAAAGATTTCAAAGCAGACTGGGGTTTCAAGATGTGCTGCTCAAGCTCTTTTGAAGAAGCACAAAGAAACAGGCAACACTGAGGACCACAGACGCAGTGGTTGGCCAAGGGAACTTAATGCAGCAGATGAAAGACACATCATGTTTACTTTCCTTTGACATCAGAAGGTGTCCAGCAGTGCCATCAGCACAGAACAGGCAGAAACCAGTGGGACTCCCATCTACTGTCTGGCCAGAAGTGGCCCCTTTAATGCAAGAATTGCAGCCAACATTACAGAGGTTGTAACCCTCCCTCACTCCGTCCAAAATTAAATGGAAAAGAACACATGTTGCTCATATCTCTTATCACCCACAATTAAATTTCCAGCTCCTAGAAAGTTTTGGTATAATCATATATGCTTGATATCTCTCACCTGTACATAGACACAGCCACTCCCTGTAGTTGTCACAGTGTAGTTTCCGGGAATGCCAGGTACTGTCGCCCTCTGGAGGAGGAGTCGGTTACTGTTATTGACATGGAACTTCTCCAGAAATCCTGTCTTGGAAGTGATCTTCACTGTCACATCTCTCCTACCACTATACACCGCCTCTGCATACTTGGAAAGAGCCTGGAGAGCCACAACTGTGTCCTGGGTAGAGGAATCAGAGAAGTTGGCAAATTGCTTAAAAAAAGAACTGTCTAGCCAAAATGAAAAACAATTTAAAAGCAGTTATAACAGCCATTATAAAATACTTATATAGGTTATGTCGCACCCTCTACTTTAGGTAGGTGCTAGAAGTAGTGAGTTTTTGGTAGGTTAGGTAAATTCAGGCAGGCCTAGCTGGCAGCTAGGACTGAATGTTTTGATTATGGGCTGAGAGTGGTTTAGGGAGTGCTGGTGACTCGCAGGCGGTGACACCTCTCGGTTACCTCCCCTTTGCTTCTGGAAGGTTCTAGAACAGGGATATGCAATTAGCGGACCTCCAGATGTTGCAGAACTACAAATCCCATGAGGCATAGCAAGACTCTGACATCCACAAGCATGACACCAGGGGGCATGATGGGACTTGTAGTTTTGCAACAGCTGGAGGTCCGCTAATTGCTTATCCCTGTTCTAGAAGAAAGGATGGGAAAGAGAGGTGGAGCTGCCTGGGGTGTTGTGGGGAGCACTGACCAATCCCCAATCTGGATTGGCAGGGGGCAGGTCTCCTCAAATACCCAGAGTCAGCCCAGCTGGGGAGGAGTTGTCGGGTGGAAGAACTGGGAGATTGAGCACTAGTTGCTGGGACCTTTGAGGGAGCTTCCCAGTCTGGGGAAGGGGGGGGGTGACCTTGGGTCTGGAGGCTCGGGAGTGGAAGGGACCCCTGGTACAAACCCAAGGGGGTCCTTACCTGGAGCAGGAGAGAGCAATGGAGTGGTGCTGCCGGGCAAGTCTCCAGGAGAGATCCACCAGGTGTGGACCCAGGGATGCTGGAGAGGCACACCGGAGAAGATTGGGGTGAGAGACAATATGGAAAGGGTGTAGAGACAGCAGGGACTGTGGTGTTATGGGCAGTGGAGTTGGGCAGCTGCAGCCAGGAAGGCTCACAGGGCCTGAAGAGGACTTACTGGGGGCAGAAGTCCACCAAGGCCAGCTAGCACAGAGACTTACTAATTTTTGCTTCACAATAGGGGCCTCCGGTCCCTGCCTGCAAAGGGCGGTTCTCCAAGGTCTGGCCAGAGTCAGAGGCAGGCCTCACCATGTGCTAGCTGGGCCATCATAAGTGTTGTGCAGGAGAGAGAAAGAGAGGAGTTCGTCAAGCAAGTGTGTACAGGGAGATGTACATAGTTGTCCCATCTACTAAACTACAATTCTTCTGGGCATCTCATAATTCCCACCCCCATCCAAGTTCTATCCCCTAATACAATAACAAAAACACAAGTTCCAGCCTGCTGTATCTGACTCCAGATGTGGGAATCTGTGTGACTGGCTGGGCAGGGTGACAGGTGAACCACAACACTCAGCACTGCCTATGGGGGTACCGCTACAGTTATAAGCTAAGTAGAGTGTTTTAAAGAAAAATCAAAGGACCGTTTCACCACAAAAAACGCACTTCAGATGCGTTCTGGATGTGTTTTTGCTTACAGCTCACACCACAAAAGCTCACTCTGAATGCATTTCAGCATGCATGTTTTCAATGCATTGCAGTGTATTTTTTCCCTTTTTGTTTTTGCTTTTTTTTCCAAGGTTTTCCGATATATTTATTTTTTTGCTGCAAGGCATTCTGGTGCATTTTTTTAAGTTTTTTGCTGCATTCCAGTACAGTGCAGTGCAGAAAAAATGCAGCATGTTCTATTTTTTTTGATTGTACTGGACTGCACTGCACTTTGCCACTGGAACCCATATGACCCACTGCCCATGCGTTTTTATTGCAGAAACAAAACGCACTTTACTGCATCCGGTGTGAACTGGACCTAAATGTGTTGACAGGAAATTAGAGATGCCTGCATTATTGAAGTTGCCTATGGCCAGAATAGTGAGACTGAAGCAAGCAAGCAGATTAGTGTTTAGTGTTAAAGAAATTCCACGGTGTTAAACCAATGGGAGGTACGCTTCTCAGGGGTTTGTAAACTCATCAACTTGCTTGGCAAACACAAGGGCTGTCTGAAATCTAAGGCCTTATCTGAGATCAACTTTGCAGAAATGGATTGATTGTCAAGGCATTTGTTCTCATAGATATTTATTATATTCCCCTAACCATTGCTCATCTCCATGCAGCTGATATCAGCTAAGGGCTCAGACTTCGAATCTGAAGACTTTTACTCCTGAACAGATCCAAGTTCTAAAAATTGTCCTGAAAAAACTTTTTCAGATCGTTTCTACTTTATTACCTGGGTGGATGAAAATCCTCCAAATGCATTTTGTTGTTTGCTCAGCCATCTGACAATTTGAGAAGCTCCCCGGAAGTCTACTGAGGGTGCTGAGAGCAAAGCCAGAAGCACGTAGGATGTCAATTCCACCTCCGTAGAAGAAGCCCGGTGCCAGAATGGATCAGAGGGAGAGGTGGGCTTTGGTTGCCAGTACAGTTCCCCCTCTGGATGAGGAGTGCAAAGATGACACAAGAAAAGTAAAAACATTTGGGATGGTTTTAACTTCTTTCATGAAAAGTAGAGATTGCAAATAATAAGTAAACACCTATTTATGTTTAAATTGTATATTTCAACATGCCTGCAAACATGTATGTATAGCAAGTGTGTGTATATATATATATACAGTCTAAACCACTGGCCATTTTCCCTCCCCAGTGTCATGTGACTCATTAGCGTTACAAGGTCTCAGGTGTGAATGGGGAGCAGGTGTGTTAAATTTGGTGTTATCGCTCTCACTCTCTCATACTGGTCACTGGAAGTTCAACATGGCACCTCATGGCAAAGAACTCTCTGAGGATCTGAAAAAAGAATTGTTGCTCTACATAAAGATGGCCTAGGCTATAAGAAGTTTGCCAAGTCCCTGAAACTGAGCTGCAGCATGGTGGCCAAGACCATACAGCGGTTTAACAGGAGAGGTTCCACTCAGAACAGGCCTCGCCATGGTCCACCAAAGAAGTTAAGTGCTCGAGCCCCAACGTCATATCCAGACGTCTTTGAGAAATAGACGTATGAGTACTGCCAGCATTGCTGCAGAGGTTGAAAGGGTGAGAGGTTAGCCTGTCAGTGCTCAGACCATACGCCGTACACTCTATCAAATTGGTCTGCATGGTCGTCGTCCCAGAAGTAAGCCTCTTCTAAAGATGATGCACAAGTTTGCTGAAGACAAGCAGACTAAGGACATGGATTACTGGAACCATGTCCTGTGGTCTGATGAGACCAAGATAAACTTATTTGGTTCAGATGGTGTCAAGCGTGTGTGGCCGCAACCAGGTGAGGAGTGCAAAGACAAGTGTGTCTTACCTATGGTCAAGCATGGTGGTGGGAGTGTCCTGGTCTGGGGCTGCATGAGTGCTGCCGGCACTGGGGAGCTACAGTTCATTGAGGAAACCATGAATGCCAACTTGTACTGTGACATACTGAAGCAGAGCATGATCCCCTCTCTTCGGAGACTGGGCCGCAGGGCAATATTCCAACATGATAATGACCCCAAACACACCTCCAAGACAACCATTGTTGTGCTAAAGAAGCTGAGGGTAAAGGTGATGGCCAAGCATGTCTCCAGACCTAAATCCTATTGAGCATCTGTGGGGCATCCTCAAATGGAAGTTGGAGGAGTGCAAGGTCTCTAACATCCACCAGCTCCATGATGTTGCCATGGAGGAGTGGAAGAGGACTCCAGTGGCAACCTGTGAAGCTCTGGTGAACTCCATGCCCAAGAGGGTTAAGGCAGTGCTGGAAAATAATGGTGGCCTCACAAAATATTGACACTTTGGGCCCAATTTGGACATTTTTACTTAGGGGTGTGCTCATTTTTGTTGCCATTGGTTTAGACATTAATGGCTGTGTGTTGAGTTATTTTGAGGGGACAGCAAATTTACACTGTTATACAAGCTGTACACTCACTACTTTACATTGTAACAAAGTTTCATTTCTTCAGTGTTGTCCCATGAAAAGATAGAATAAAATATTTACAAAAAATTTAAGGGGCGTACTCACTTTTGTGAGATACTGGGGTTGATTTACTAAAGCTGGAGAGTGCAAAAACTGGTGCAGCTGTGCATGGTAGCCAATCAGGTTATAACCTCAGCTTGTTCAATCAAGCTTTGACAATAAAACCTTGAAGCACTTTCAAGCTTTAGTAAATCAACCCCACTGTATATATTTTATACATGCAAAATTCAATACCTTTAAAACATTTTTTTTTATTCAAAAAAAGTCACTAATATCTTTTATGCACATAACCTAAAGCAGAGATCCATACACAGCTGAAATATATATAGTTTCCATAGCGTTTGTAATTTTATTCAGTTGGGCATGTAGTCCTTTGTGACACAGAGCCATCATTCTTATGATAGATCATTTTTACCTATACTTTCTAAGGTTCATTGTCACAGGTCTTACCTCTCCTCACAGCTCTTTGCTCCAGTCTGTTCAGCATGATCTGGCGGTTGTACATGTCACCATATAAAGTGAATGCATAGGCCAACAATGCCTGGGTGTACATATTAGTCACACTGATTGCCAGCTGTCGCAGACAAGTCACTGAATCCCTGACAACCGGACTCTGAAAAAAGAAATCATGTCAGTACAACCCTACTAAATTGCATGTATTTGCAGAGAACATGGTCATGTTATAGTACAGCCTTTTTCAACCAGGGTGCCTTGAGGTTTCTTCAGGGGTGCCTTGGCAAAAACCCTAAAAATTGCCCCAAATTTGTATACAAGCCGGTGGATGGATGAAACCTGCCTTTTAGTTACACAAAGCCATGGGTTTTCATTGTGCACCATTACAACCTTGTAGCTGCCAACCTCCTAATGACCAAACACATCATCAGTTGATAAGGAGGATGTCAGTTGCCTGCATATCATCCTTGTTTGGCCCTCCCTTGCCTCTCTCCATCAGCTTTGGGGTCTCATTAGCTAAGTGATGGAGAAAGACTGAGGGAGAAGAGAAACATTGGAATACTAGTCAGTACCAGTTTGAAAAAGTGTATTTGCTTTGGAAGAATAAATCACCTCCAACGTTGGGTGTCCTACATGTATTGATGTTGCTGCATTATGTAGAACTATTAGAATAGTTTTTACATTTTCGAATGGGGAGCCTCAAGACTGTCCATAATTTTGGAGGGTGCCTTGAGATTGTCCATAATTTTAAAGGGTGCCTTGACTGAAAAAAAGGTTGAGAAACACTGTTATAGTATACGCATGGTTACAATAAAAAAATGCTTGGCATATCTCATACATGTACGATTCCCAATGTTTTGTCACTGTACCGGTGGACTTACACTATTATGACATGAAAACCTAAATAATTGATTCCGATGACTATTTCTCTATTCAGAGTTAATGGCACTTACATCTTTTGGTACATCCGCCTCTAGCAGTGCTATGGTCACATATGCAGACAAAGAAACATCATCTTCCACTCCTCCCTGCAACACATATATCACTGGCTCAGAGCACACATAGAAAAGAGGGACACATATAAACTAGACATGTGCAATATGTTTCGTCCCAAATTTGTTTTTTAACAAATTTTGACAAATTCATTAATTCGGAAATATCCGAATTTATGAAAACCCGTTTAACCACTCCAGATCCGCGCTATTGCCATAGTACGGCTCCAGCGCAGATCTGGAATGCCAGGACGACGTCCATGGACATCGTCCCCTGTGCACGCTCCTCGCGCGCCCCCTAGTGGCAGCAGCGGCGCGCGCGCGCCGCACGCTGCGCGAGCGTGCCCGTGGCTCGGGCGGACTCGATGTCCGCTCGAGACCCGCCGATCCCTTCTAGGAGCCTCAGAACGGGGAACCGCCGATGTAAACACGGCGGTTCCCCGTTCTGTGACAGGGGACATAACAGATCTACTGATCCCTGTCACTGGGATCAGTTAGATCTGTTATGTCCCGGCCAGCCCTGCCCTCCCCACAGTTAGAACACACCCAGGGAACATTTGTTAACCCCTTCACTGCCCCCTGCTGGTTAACCCCTTCACTGCCAATGACATTTACACAGTAATCAGGGACATTTAAATTTCTGATCGCTGTATAAATGTCATTGGTCCCAAAAAAGTGTAAAAAATGTCCGACATTTCTGCGGCAATATCGCAGTCC
>BLSH010475184.1:481202-492746 GCA_018402905.1 Glandirana rugosa | reverse complement strand
TATGTCGAGTCTTGTCTGTGAGCAAAGTTATCTCCACTCACAGTACAAGTAAAGTCTGGGGAGAGAGAGAGGGATATGGGAGCGTGTGATAGGTAACTGTGGGGAAGGGGGGGGTTAGCACTTTCACTGTCATGGCCACCAATACAAGGGGGTGGGGGTGGTTACCATTTTCACTGACATGACCATCAATATGGGGAGGGGTTAAATTTCATTGCCATGACCATCACCTTCTATAAAGACTTACTTAGGAACTTCTAATGTACATTTTCTAGTTTATTTTTATAGATTTATTTTGATTCTGGCACCTTATATTTAGATATATGTTAATTAATAAATGTTTATACATGTGTTCAAACACCTTGGATAAGTGCTTAAGCCCTTTCTCTATATACAGTGCTCAGCATAAATGAGTACACCCCAATAGATTTGTCAGAAAACCTTTACTTTCCTTTCTGAATCAACATTTGCCTTGGGACCCTATACCACAAAATACTCCCACAAATGGGGGCTATTGATTGCAACCAAGACTTGTTAATTTGCACACACAAAAAGTATTTTTCCTAACAAATTCATTCAAGACCATGTTACAAAAAAAAAAAATACACCCCAATGAAAGTCTTAGGAGCAAAGCTAAATTTTAGACAACTAAATCCTAATTAACATTTGACTGCGGGTGAGTCTAATTATTAATTAAACAGGCGCCCAGCAGAAAGTTGATTATAAAAGGGCGTCACTTAACAAAGAAAACCCCTCCCCATTTCATGCTGTCAGAAATGGCACCACATGGAAGAGAAATGTCACAAGGCCTGAGAAAGGTGAAGCCTACAAGAAGATCAGCAAAGCTTTACTTATCAGTCAGAATACTGGAGCAAAAGTGATACAAAAATGTAACAAAGATGGAACTGCAACCATCTCACAGAGCTGTCCAGGCCATCCATGGAGGTTAGCACCTCGACAGGAGCATCTTCTGATAAGAAGGGTTGAAGAAAATCGCCATGCAAGTTTACTGCACTTAGTTATCCACTTCAGCCCTGGAAGGATTTCACACTTTAGGACCAGAGCGCTTTTTGCGATTCGGCACTGCGTCGCTTTAACTGACAATTGCGCGGTCGTGCGGCGTTGTACCCAAACGAAATTTGCGTCCTTTTTTTCCCACAAATAGAGCTTTCTTTTGGTGGTATGTGATCATCGCTGCGTCATTTCTGATCGCCGCTATAAACAAAAGAAGAGCGACAATTTTGCAAAAAAACCCAAATTTCTTACTTTTTGCTAAAATACAAATACAAAAAAAAAATACAAAAAAATTTTTTTTTCACCGTTTTTGGCCGATTTATATTCTTCCTCATATTTGTGATAAAAAAAATCGAAATCGGCGTTTATTGATTGGTTTGCCCAAAAGTGGCCGCGTTTACGGATGATGAGAATTAATTTCTGGGGTTTTTATCTTTAGATTTTTTTTTACTAGTAATGGCGGCGATCTGCGATTTTTAGCGGTACTGCGATATTGGGGCGGACATGTCGGACCATTTTGAAACTTTTTTGGGACCATTGGCATTTATACAGCGATCAGTGCTATAAAAATGCACTGATTACTGTGTAAATGCCATTGGCAGTGAAGGGGTTAACCTGCAGGGGGCGCTCTAAGGGTTAACTGTGTTCCCTGGGCGTGTTCTAACTGTGTTTGGGCAGCCCTAGCAGTTGAAGGGAAGTGATCACAGCTTCCATGTAGAGGAAGGCTGTTATCACAGCCCTTCCCCCCTCACAGAACGGAGGTCCGTGTTTACTTACACGGACCTCCGTTCTTTCAGTGCGGGGGGGGCCATCGCGGGTAGCCAGCGGCGATCGAGTCCACCGCACCCGCTCCCTGGCCTCCCCCGAACACAGTGAGCGTGCGGGCGCGCGTCTCCGGTGGCGCGCGCGCGCTCACAGTGCGCGATCTCGCAGCCGCCGTCATATGACTTTGTCGCCGGTTGACGGTCGGCAAGTGGTTAAAGAAGTAGAAAGCCAAACTTCCCCGTGACCGTGACACAATACGGCGTACACTGCAGAGGATGCATGGGTGTCGTTCACGAAGGAAGCCCATGCACAAAAAAGACTGCCTACAATTTGCCAGGGTCAATGCTGAAAAAGAAGACTACTAGGACTCTGTACTCTGGAGTGATGAGACCAAGATAAATGTTTTTGGAACTGATGGCTTCAAAACAGTATGGTGTTGCAAAGGTGAGGAGTACAAAGAAAAATGCATGGTGCCTACAATGAACCATGGTGGTGGCCTTGACCTTCTGTGGGGCTGTGTGAGTGCTGTTGGTGTCTGGGAACCGCATATCATTGATGGCATCATGAATTCACAGACGTACTGCTCTATATTGAAAGAGAAGATGCTACCATCATTCCATGCCCTTGGTAGTCGTGCACTTTTCCAACATGACAATGATTCAAAACACACATCTAAGGCCACTATTGCATTTCTGAAGAAGACCAGGATGAAAATGATTCAGTGGCCAAGTATGTCTCCTGATCTGAACCCAACGGGGAATGCCTATGGGGAATTCTGAAGAGACAAGTTGCGCATCACTTTCCATCCAGCATCCAGGCTCTTAAAGAGGTCGCTCTTGAAGAATGTAAAAAGATAGATGTTGTAATTAGAGTTGAGCGAACCCGGACTGTAAAGTTCGGGTCCGTACCGAACTTTGGGGTGTCCGGGACCCGGACCCGGACTTTTCAAAAAAAGTCCGGGTTCGGGTCCGGGGTTCTGGTAATTTTAATGCAAAATCTTAAAAATGCTGTAAAAAAGCCCAGGAAGGTCCTAGAGGTCTGCAAAAGGAAGGAAATGTGGGTAAGGGTGGGACAAGTGCCCTACAAAGAAATAGGGACAGGGAAATAACTTTAAATATTTTTAAAAAAATAAAAACATAAAAAATGCAAAAATGGAGATCATCTTCAAAATGGGTCTGAAAAGTATTAATTAACATTAGAGGCCATAGAACTGTTCTAAAATCATCTTCAAACTGTGTCAAAAAAGTATAAATAAGCCGGGAGTATCCATATCACTGTTCTGCAAAATGTGTGTATCACTTTAAATTAAATCCGGAAATCAGTGAACATCTCTTCTGCACAATTATTTCAAGTCTGTGTGTCACTTTAAATCAAACCGTCAATCATTGCACATCTTTTATTCACACTTCTTTTTAAAATGTGTGTATCACTTTAAATCAAACCGTCAATCATTAAACATCTGCTATTCACACACATGTGTTCTGCACCATAACAGATGTCCTTCACACATTACATCTTTTCTTCATACATCTGGAAATAGAATAGAACACTTTACCTAAAACCGGGGAGAAACCATACACATGCACTTGAAACATCTGGATAGTGTGTTTGAAAATACAGCATAGAGAAGAGCATGCATATGGTTTCGCTCTTCACACACAGTTTCCAGATGTTTTCAGAACAGTGATATCATGTGTAATGGCTGAGTCCCTGTGTTCTGGCTACAATACCTGTGTAATGGCTGAGTCCCTGTGTTCTGGCTACAATCCCTGTGTTCTGGCTACAATCCCTGTGTTCTAGCTACAATACCTGTGTAATGGCTACAATACCTGTGTAATGGCTGAGTCCCTGTGTTCTGGCTACAATCCCTGTGTTCTGGCTACAATCCCTGTGTTCTAGCTACAATACCTGTGTAATGGCTACAATACCTGTGTAATGGCTGAGTCCCTGTGTTCTGGCTACAATACCTGTGTTCTGGCTACAATACCTGTGTGATGGCTACAATTCCTGTGTTCTGGCTCCATGTCCCTGTGTTCTGGCTGCTGCATTTCCCACCCTAGGCTTATACTCGGGTCAATAACTTTCCCAGTTTTTTGTGGTAAAATTAGGTATTATATTCGGGTCGGCTTATACTCGAGTATATACAATATAAAGGGGGAAAAAAGCAATTTAATATGACTTAAAGCCCCAGGGTGAGCATTTCAGTACAAGTTGTTTTTCTATTTTCAGATGCCCTGGGCTTTAATTTTTTTTAAATTAAACCCTGGAGTTTGGCTTTAAACTAAAAGAATTTGCAACACAGGTGGAAGAAATGTACTGTTTAATGAATCACTGTAAGTGTTTTCATTCTGATATGATATGTCTCATGATATCATCAACTAAACTCACCATGTGTTTCCATCCTCGCTGTTTCCAAATGCACTATATGATCCATCGGCATGTTTGTACTTGAGCTGCCTCTGATACCCTGCACCCAAAACACAAGTGACAAATCTAATGACAAACATTATGGACAATAAATTTGCAGAAGAGATTCTACTAAAACCAGGTTGAATTGCTACAATTATCACACCATCATATATACACTATATTACCAAAAGTATTGGCACTCCTGCCTTTACACGCACATGAACTTTAATGGCATCCCAGTCTTAGTCCGTAGGGTTCAATATTGAGTTGGCCCACCCTTTGCAGCTATAACAGCTTCAGCTCTTCTGGGAAGGCTGTCCACAAGGTTTAGGAGTGTCTATGGGAATGTTTGACCATTCTTCTAGAAGTGCATGTGTGAGGTCAGGCACTGATGTTGGATGAGAAGACCTGGCTCACAGTCTGCACTCTAATTCATCCTAAAGGTGTTTTATCGGGTTGAAGTCAAGACTCTGTGCAGGCCAGTCAAGTTCCTCCACCCTAAACTCGGTCATCCATGTCTTTATGGACCTTGCTTTGTGCACTGGTGCACAGTCATGTTGGAACAGGAAGGGACCATCCACAAACTGTTCCCACAAAGCAGTGTTGCCAACCTCCAGCAGCATTTTTTACTGGCAAAACATAGACAATTTACTGGCGGAGCACATTTTTTACTGACAACTTGAAAAAAAGTAGAACTCCTTTTAAAAACGAAGACAATAGATATTTAGACACAACATGGGAACACTGACAATACCCATATCAAATACAAACACCCCCGGTTCACCTGAGCCACCTACCATCAGACTCGGCCTGGACCTGGGCTCAGTCAGTGGGCTGTGATTGGGAAATTTCCTGGGCCTGCTGCACAGTGCACTGCACATACATCACACACCCCTGGACCGGTTCACCTGAGCCAGAGCCACCCACCCACCCATCAGATTCAGCCTGCCCTGGACCAGGGACTCGGAGGTAACTGACTGAGAAAAAGTTAGAACTCAACTCACGACTGCAGTGCAGTACAGCCCTGCATGTCCGACTCCGTTGTCCCCCCTCTCAGTCCTCCACATGTCAGTCCCATCTCCGGCGTCTGCTGCTCTGTCAGTGTGTCAGCGTTGCGCTCCAGGCAGCCCGCTCTGTCCCACATCCACGAGGCTCCTCCGCCCGCTCTGTTCCTGCCTTTTTATAGGCTGGCGGGCAAAATCCAATGACATCATGTGCTGCGTGCCACCACGCGACTCGGGCATCTCAGGTCAGGATCGGAAGTTCTCGGACGGTTGGCAACACTGCCACAAAGTTGGGAACATGAAATTGTCCAAAATGTCTTGGTATGCTGACGCCTTAAGAGTTCCCTTCACTGGAACTAAGGGGCCAAGCCCAACCCCTGAGACACAACCCCACACCATCTCCCCTCCACCAAATGTTTTAGACCACTACAGTGGTACACATTCAACACTTTGGGAAACACAATCATGTCTAAATGGTAATGAAAAGTCTCTTACCTTTCTCCATGAACTCAGTGGCTTTGCTCTTGATCTCATCAGTCAGCTGATTAGTCTTCTCCAGATACTGCAGAACAAAGATATTGGGGGCAAAATTGACCATGTTCTGCTCCCCACACCCATAGGGCATAGCCAACAGTCTGTCCAAATTCTGCATGGCTGTACCCATTATATCTCCTGCAGGAAATAGGACATGCAAAATATGGGTTTGAAGAAATGCTAACAGATATTGTGTGTACAGAGCAGCCTTTCTCAAGCTGGGTTCCATGGAACCCTAGGGTTCTTCCAGAGGTTTCTAAGAGTTCCTCGAGCAATGAGTGACTTCTTCCTCACAGATGAATAACCACTGATAACCACAATATTTTAAGCTATCTGTAAGGGGGTTTCCTTCCAATGACCACACATGTAAAGCGCTTTCTTCCTGGTAACTATCACACATGTACTGTGAGCTGTAGATTTGGTAATTATTACAAGGGGTTTCCTGAAAAAGTTTTTTCAAGGGTTCCTCCATGTTAAAAAGCTTGAGAAAGGCTGGTATACAGCAATAACATAAGTTATCATGTCTGTCTGTCTGCAATTCAAAGTACAAGCATTCATTCAAATCTAAAATATCTATTTGGATTGGCCCTTTACGATATTCTGTCAGATATCCTTCTTCTGAATACGCCATGAAGTGACATTTTGACACTATGGGGTTGATTTACTAAAGCTTAAAAGTGCAACATTTGGTGCAGCTCCACATAGAAACCAATCAGCTTCAAGGTTTTATTGTCAAAGCTTGATTGAACAAGCTGAGGTTAGGTACTGATTGGCTACCATGCACAGCTGCATCAGTTTTTGCACTCTCCAGCTTTAGTAAATCAACCCCTATGTGACCAAAAATCACTGATTTATGAGATTGTCGGAAATCCCATTTCTAAAGCATAGGCATTCATTTGGACCCCCTCTCCTCCACCCCTACACACTTTTCGGCTTTAACAGTTTCCACTCTTCTGGGAAGTATATCTATGGGATTTGGGTCCATTCACCTAAAGGAGAATTATATGAGAGAAGGTAATGATGTTGGATAGGAAGGCTTGGCTCACAACGGGCATTCCAATTGATCACAAAGGTGTTTAATAAAGTTGTGTTTAGGGCTTTGCGCAGGCCACTTGAGTTCCTCCACACTAAAATGATCAAACCATGTACAGTATTTATGGAGCTAGGACTTTGTGCACAGTGGCATAGTTGTTCTGGAACAGAAAACAACCTTTCCCAAACTGTTGCGAAAAAGTATGAAGACCAGAGTTGTCTAAAATATATTTGTATGTTATAACATTAAGGCTCCATGCACACTGTATCTCAAAAATGACCGTTTTTGGTCGTTTTGGCGTTTTTTTTTTAACAGTCCAAAAACGCCACTTTATTTTATCCTATGTGTCCATACACACATGGTCGTTTATTGTCTTTTATCAGCAGTGGCATTTTTGGGCTGTTATCTGAACACCCTGAATTGGCGTTCAAAAGTCGTTCTCCTGACCACAAAAAACGTCAGACGCCGGTAAACGCCGCTAAACGCCGGTATATCGGCGTCTGGCGTTTTTTGCAGTCAATGGTAACCAATGAAGAAAAAAACGCAGACGCCAAAAAACGCCGGTGAACACCGGAGTTTATCGGCGTTTGGTGTTTTTTGCAGTCTTCGATGGAAGCCAATTAAGTAAAAAAAAACGCCAAAAAACGCTGACGCCGAAAAACGCCGCTAAACGCCGCTTACAAAACACTGCAAATAGAACATTTTGTGAGCAGCGTCTCCTGCCCCACGCTGAAAGAGCCCTATAGCGTCCAGTGTGCATGGAGCCTAAGGCCTCCTTCACATGGGCATTTACCTTCATGCACCATATTCCAGTGACAAGAATCAGTGGGTTCCAGCAGTGGGAATGCCAGGTGCATGCGAATAGGGACAGCAATCATCACTATTCACATGTCGCCACACACCAAGCGGGTAACTGTGGTTAGGGATGGATTTCTGACCCTAAACGTAGTCAGATGCATCAGATATGTATAGTGTATTACTTCTATGGTGTATTTTTTTTATTACATTGTAAAGACTCACAACCACTGGCAAAAGCAGTCGGAATCAGACTTGGTAATTCAGCTCTTGGATTGGTTCATTGATGCTGCTTTGGTTTTGGGCAATTTTTGAATGCTCATTGCTAGTTTCCATATATGCACCATATGCAATTATGTAATCATTTAGAAGATTTTTTTTTTTACCAACAAGGGTCACATATGCTCTCTCAGAGTCCTCCAGAATATCTTCTGGGACCTTTAAGGAGAACTCCTCTGGGGTTGCCTGAACTAAGATAAAAGGACAATAAACAAAACAAAGTCAAAGCAGTGTCACACAGATTTGTAAATCTAGATACTAATGAGAATTCTTTACCTTGCTCCACTGGAATGCAAATCATGAAATTGTGAGACTTTTCTACCAAGATACCACCAGGCTGAAAACATAGCACAGTTAATGGACCTAATCAATCAATATATACGTTGGGCTAGATTTATCAAAAAACAAATCACATTCTTGATGTTTAGACAGACATTCATTGCACATTATTCTGGGTTTCGGGATAAGAAAAAGGCGTGTTCTGTTTTTGTATGTACTGTATTTCATTCCAGCATTATGTTTAGGACTAAAACAATATCAAATTTTTACTGCATGGTCCACTTATTTCCAGCTAACAGCTGGAACTGTAAGCTCCTATTTATGTGATTACCAGGCTGTCTTAGCTTATTTCCTAAAAAAAATGTTTTTGCATACAGAGCTCAATAGCTCAAGCTTAAATTTGACACACAACTGAAATACTCATCCCCCTCTCTCCAGGCTTTAGGTTTCCATACAGACAAGGACAACTAACAGGCTCTCTCTTTAGAAACCCGTTGGGTTATGTGACAAGTGTCATGAGTGCATCCTGTATTAAATGTTTATAAAATAAAGATTAAAAAGTTAAAAAACTACTATATAAATAGTATAGAAAGGATACAACATGCAGCTTTAACAATGTATCAACCTCAAAATTTTGTGATATTAATATTAGTGTACCAACCAATAATCAATTCCACAGTAGCGCAGTTGTGGAATTGATTATTGGTTGGTACACTAATATTATTGTCACAAAAGTTTTGGGATTTATTATTCAAGTAGCAGCTGGTGTTTTTTTTTGGGGGGTGGCAAACAACTACCCTACCCGGTCGGTTTGTCATCAAGCCTGGCACTTACCCCATCTAGGCGGTGGGTGGGTTGCAGGCCCCTAAGGGCGGCAGGGACAGGTTGCAGACTCCTGGGGGGGTTGGGAGCTCCTTTCGGCGGTGGGAGATTGCAGGTTCTTATGGGCGACGGGCAGGTTGCAGGCTCCTACGGGCGGCAGGGGCAGGTTGCAGGCTCCTGGGGGCAGGTTGCGAGCTCCTTTGTCCTCTCCTCCTCTTGCGGCTTCTGCCGTGCATCTTCTCCCTCCTCCTCCTGGGTGTCCAATAGGATTGCCTGTCCTTTCAGCTAATCAGGTGAATGGCCTCAAGACCCGCTTCCTGATTGGCCGGGAGGAGGATCAGTGTGGTAATAGCAAATATTAATTTGCCTTTGTCACACAACTGGGTGGGACCCGCGCCCACCCTTTTTTGAAGCCTATTAGAGCCTCTGGTTCTAATCACATGCTTAATAAAAAAAACACATTGGAATCCATGGTCTGGCACCCTACATGTATGTCAGGGGCCAGACGAATGGATAGACGGGCCGTCGCTAACTATAGGTGAATTCTGGAATACTAAGCGCAGAGAAACACACAAGATGTATCAACCATGCATTGCAGTGAGATAGCTTGTTCATTACAAGTGGGCTGTCAACATGCCCCAATGAAAGTTTTAACTGTACCTTTTTTTCCTAGTATGCTATGTACATGGTTCACATCTGTGCATTGTGATGCATACTGTATAAACACAGGCCTATGTTGGTGCATTAGGTATGTGCAATAATGTGCCGTTCAAATCAATTCGCATCACAGGGCATTACAGTTTGTGCATTACCGCAATCCAAAAATGTGTATTCCAAAAAGTTTCTCCTTTATTATGCCAGTTTGAACTGTGCAGACAGCACATGCTCTAGCGCAAAGAAAAGCAAAAACAAAAATGCAAATGGCCAATCAACTCACTTTAACAATAATTGGCTTGATGATGGTGTCGATATTCCCCCACTTTGGAACGATAGGAATCTCATTATCACACATGTCCTTTGTACTTATTGCCTCTGTCCTCACTGTGATGTTCACTTCCCCTAGATCAGGACAAAAAAGAAAATGGCAAAATATCGATCCGATGCTATCTATTACATTTGTTGGCTTTGTGCATAGTATTTGTGTCTGTGAAGCTCTGGGTTCCTGGGGTTGGCTGTTATTAGGAACACAGTCTGCATTAAAGTCCACCTCTGGGGAGAACACAAAAAATGCTCCCTTGCAGCGGGGCTTCCCGCACACTGCAATGGTTAAACCAGGGTTCCGTGGAACTCTTTGGTTCCTCCAGAGGTTACTAGGGGTTCCTTGAGCAATGAGCAATTTCTACCTCTAAGATAAATTCCCACTAAAACCATTGATCTTTTTTGCTATCTGTAAGATGGTGGGTCTTCCTAATGGGCATAAAAATAAAGAGCATTCTTTGCACTGACCATCACACTAATCTATCATGAATTGTAGGTATAGTCATTTTTAGCAGGGGATCCCTGAGACCAGAGAGTTATTTCAAGGGTTCCTCTGTGTTGAAAAGGTTGAGAAAGGCTGGGTTAAACACTCATTTAGGTCTAGAGGCTTTTTTACTTATCTGATGCTCCACTCCCCGGACAGCCTGCGCTCTATTCTACACTCCGGCAGTGGACTGTCCCTCATTGTCCTTACGTCTGATGCAAATCTATGGGTTCAAGCTTTGGGTTCCTCATTGGTCTTAATGATGCCGGAGGAACTGCGACTGCCGGAGCATAGGAGAGAAGATGCTGTGTGATAATGGATAAAAATTGATATCAATGCAGTTTGGAAATGGATTCAAATATGGTTTCTCCAGAAGCAAATTGTAAAGGGGCTACGTATTAAGGCAGTTGAAGATTGCGCATCCAGCCAACATCAAAGAGTGCTAGATGAATGCACGAGATTGTTACCATTTGACCTGTAGGGCCCTGAGGCTTTTCACTGCCTTTACACCTGTCCAGAAGGCTTTGAAGGGGGGATCATGTAGACTTCCTCTGTGATCATCTGTTTAAATAAAAATGCAACTCTGAGCCTGGGAGAGGTATGAACTTTTGTGATCTCTGATACAAGATGCCTTCCACAGAAGATCAAGCCTGTGATTCACAGGGGACCCATGAGGGAATGTCCTAAGACTTTACTTGAGGCCCTGATGTATGTAAGATCTCAGTGAGAAAGCGCGTGTTAGATTAGAGCAGTGGTTCTCAACTCCTGTCCTCGGGACCCACTAACAGGCCAGGTTTGCAGGATAACTGAAATACATCACAGGTGATATAATTTGCTGCTCAGTGTTTGCAGTATTCTAGTCTGCATCTCCCCAAGGTAATACTTAAAATCTGGCCTGTTAGTGGGTCCGGAGGACAGGAGTTGAGAACCACTGGATTAGAGAGAACAGAGCAAGTAGTGTCACCAGCACACCGGGATCTTCAAACGAGTCCAAACTTTAAAAAAATAATCACATCATTACAGCAAAAAGCGACGATTCGGAGCCGCACAAAACCCCTTCATCAGGCATGTGACGATGCCTGCTGAAGGGGTCCTGTGCGGCTCCGAAACGTCGCTTTTTGCTGTAACGATGTGATCATCTTAATAAAGAT
>BLSH010475184.1:465483-481192 GCA_018402905.1 Glandirana rugosa | reverse complement strand
ATGTCCTAAGACTTTACTTGAGGCCCTGATGTATGTAAGATCTCAGTGAGAAAGCGCGTGTTAGATTAGAGCAGTGGTTCTCAACTCCTGTCCTCGGGACCCACTAACAGGCCAGGTTTGCAGGATAACTGAAATACATCACAGGTGATATAATTTGCTGCTCAGTGTTTGCAGTATTCTAGTCTGCATCTCCCCAAGGTAATACTTAAAATCTGGCCTGTTAGTGGGTCCGGAGGACAGGAGTTGAGAACCACTGGATTAGAGAGAACAGAGCAAGTAGTGTCACCAGCACACCGGGATCTTCAAACGAGTCCAAACTTTAAAAAAATAATCACATCATTACAGCAAAAAGCGACGATTCGGAGCCGCACAAAACCCCTTCATCAGGCATGTGACGATGCCTGCTGAAGGGGTCCTGTGCGGCTCCGAAACGTCGCTTTTTGCTGTAACGATGTGATTATTTTTTTTAAAGTTTGGACTCGTTTGAAGATCCCAGTGTGCTGGTGACACTACTTGCTCTGATGTCATGCGGTTCCAGCCATTGATCGTTTCAGCACCCGCACTATAATTAAGCCATTTACGCAGGAACGTGTGCGTTGGCAAAAAACACAATTGTACCTTAGAGAGAGAAGTCCCCTTTCTTCCCCTGCCCCTCTTCTCCCTATTACCCTATTCCTATTTGTAAATAAGTACTACCCTTGTTCCAATATCTAGTGGTCCTTCATTGGAATTAAGGCACCCCAAATCTTAAAGCGGAACTAAACTAAACCCATCAATTTAACTGTTTCCCAAAACTGGTATGTTCAAGGCATGCCATAAATTATAGCTTCCTCTCTCAATCAAACTCTCAAGCTATCTGGGGTCAAAACTGATCACCTGTGCTTGCACCATGGGAGCTGCAGATCAAAATGAAGCTAAGATGGCAGCTTCCTTGGCTGTAAAGGATTGGAGGGTTTTGTTCTGCTTTAACCTCTAACCATAAAATGAATGCACTTTTAAATCAATGTGTAAATAGTGTTTGGGTAAAGAGAAGATGTCAATAAAGTACAGTACATATGACACTATATTATCAATGATTGGCACATGAGCCAGAGTATCTCACCCAGCTTGCTGGCTGTCACATTCCAGTAGAAAGTTTTGCTCTCCTCTGCACACAGGCAGCTGCTGTACTGACAATTGGAACACGGTTCTTGTTCCAGTTCCAAAGAAGGCAGCAGGACAGTTTGAACCTAGAACCAAAGAGATAGATCCATGATAGGGTATATTTGTCAAGCTGTCTGAAGCTTAACCACTTCCATACCGTGCAAATTCCAGCACTCCTCCCCTATATGTAAAAATCATAATTTTTTTGCTAGAAAATTACGCAGAACCTCTAAACATTATATATGTTTTTTTAGCAGACACCCTAAGGCAGCCTTTCTCAACCTTTTCAACACCGAGGAACCCTTGAAATAATTCTCCGGTCTCGGGAACCCCTGCTAAAAATTAAAAATCTACAACTCATGATACATTAGTGTGATGGTCAATGGTCCTTACCATTGTGGTCATTGGGAAGAATTACCCCCTTACAGATAGCTAAAAAGATCAATGATGTCATTGGGAATTTATCTGAGAGGTAGAAATTCACCATTGCTCAAAGGAGCCCCTAGCAACCTCTGGAGGAACCCTAGGGTTCCACGGAACCCTGGTTGAGAAACCCTGCTCTAGGGCATTGTAACTTTTTATGTCACGCGATATTTTGCGCAGTAATTTTTCAAATGCAATTTTTTTGGAAAAAAAAAACAATTCATGGATAAAAAAACAGTAAAGTTAGACCAATTTTTTAATATAATGTGACAGATGATGTTATGCCGAGTAAATAGATACCTCACATGTCACGCTTTAAAATTGTGCACATTCGTAGTATGGCGCCAAACTTTGTTACTTAAAAATCTCCATAGGTGATGCTTTAAAATTTTTACAGGTTACTTGTTTAGAATTACAGAGGAGGTCTTGGGCTAGAATTATTGCTCTCACTCTAATGTTCAGGGTGATACCTCGCACGTGTGGTTTGAACATCGTTTACACATGCGGGCACGACCTACATATGCGTTCACTCCTGTGTGCGAGCTCGCGGGGATGAGGGCCCTTAAATTTTTCTTTATTGTTTATTTTATTTAAATTTTTTTACATTTAAATTTCCCTTTAAAAACTTTTTTTACCACTTTTATTCCTATTACAAGGAATGTAAACATCCCTTGTAATAGGAAAAGTGCATGACAGGTCCTCTCCAGGCTGGAAAGCATCAGATAAAAAAAAAGGTGAATGATCTGATGCTTTCCTGCCGTGTTCCCGGCTTTGTTTACTTCCACCGGCCTGGACGTGACGTCATAACGTCGCGCCTGGGTCTCCGAGAGTCATAGAGATTGCCGGGGACCATCTGTCCCTCGGTTTTCTCTATGACTTCCTTCCGGCGCCAGCAGATTCCTTCTCCAGCTTGCCGATTGCCCGGGTGAGTCGGGAGAAGCACCGGAGAGCGGCGGGAGGGGGTAATGTCCCCTCCCGCCGCCGGTAAGGATGATCAAGCCGATATGATTGTTCTTATGGTGTAGGGAATCGCCGGCTGAAAAAAATGATATCTGGATGATGCCTGCAGCTGCAGGCATCATTCAGATATCACCACTGAAAGCCCAGGACACCATATGATGGCCTGCGGTATGGATGTGGGTAATGTAGGACTACACCTTCCTACCTTACATCCAAGGAAGCTGCCATTTAGCCCCTGTTTAAGTTGCAGTTATCAAGGTGCTGCACATGTGATCAGTTATGACACCAACCATTTGATGTCTTGATAGTTGGGCTGAGAACACAAGTAACTGTGGCAGTTATCATTCAAGTTTGACTATTTTGGTAAATGTCAAATGTACCTGTCAATGAATTCTGAATTATTTCAGAAGCATCTCAAACTAATGTTAAATTGATGCCATGGACACAAGGCCAGAGCCAGTTAACCAGGCTATGAGCGCAATGGATTTCTTGTTGGATCAACCAATTGGATTTTTTTTACACTTATTGAACAGATATAAAGCTAGTTTTCATGGCATCTGGGAAACTTATATTGTGCAACCATCGTGGCTAGACATATGCATTTGGTTGATTTTTTCAATTTGTATTCAGAATTCGTATTCAGAATTTTTTTAATCTTCTTTGAATTCACCAATTTTTTTTGATTCAAAACGTTCAAATCGATACATTTTCGAATTGGTTGAAATGAAGGGATGATGAAGGAAATCTGGTTACAAGGGATGGAGAGATGGCGAAGGTTTTAAACATATTCTTTTCCTCAGTATTCACCGGAAATGGGGGGCTCCAGTATCCAAAACTACAAGGATTGTCCTCACGGCACGTCACAGGAAGCACCCTCATGGCTAACTGAGGACACAAATTAGGAATAGACTTTAAAAACTTTGCTTTAATAAGTCACCGGGACCAGATGGCTTGTCAAGAAATTGCCAGACCATTGTTCCTAATTTTAATGAACAGTCTACTGACTGGTATGATACCAGCTGATTGGAGAAAAGCTAATGTAGCACCCATATATAAAAAAGGACCAATATATCCCTGGGAACTACAGACCGGTTAGCTTAATATCAATAATATGCAAGCTCTTGGAGGTAATGATAAGGGTTTATATACAAGATTATTGTAATGAAAACCGTATCATTATTGGTAATCAACATGGTTTCATGAAGAATCGATCTTGCCAAACCAATCTACTAACCTTCTATGAGGAAGTGAGCTGCCATCTAGATAAAGGAAGGCCTGTTGATATGGTGTATCTAGATTTTGCAAAGGCATTTGATACAGTCCCCCATAAACGTTTAATACAAACTAAGGTCTGTCGGCATGGATCAAAGGGTGAGTACATGGATTGAGAACTGACTACAGGGGAGAGTCCAGAGGGTGGTAATAAATGGCGTGTACTCAGAATGGTCCAGTGTGGAAAGTGGGGTTTCCCAAGGTTCTGTCCTGGGACCAATCCTATTCAATTTATTCATAAATGATCTGGAGGATGGGATAAACAGCTCAATCTCAATATTGTCGGATGATATCAAGCTAAGCAGGGCAATCATTGCTCCACAGGAAGTGAAATCCTTGCAAGAAGATCTGAACAAATTAATGGGGTGGGCAGATAAGTGGCAAATGAGGTTTAATGTAGAAACATGTAAAATAATGCATTTGGGTACCAAAAATATGAACGCAAACTACTCAATAGGGGGAGAGCCTCTGGGGGAATCTAGGATGGAAAAGCACCTAGGGGTCCTAGTAGATGACAGGTTCAGCAATAACAAGCTAAGCCAAGCTGCTGCAAGCAAAGCCAACAAAATATTGGCATGCATCTAGAAGGGGATTAACTCCAGAGATAAATCAATAACTCTCCCCTAGTATCAGAGCCAGATACACACAGGTTACATACGCTGCGAATGTTAGAGTGAGAGCAATAATTTTAGCACTAGACCTCTGTAACATTGTAAAAATTTAAAGCGTTGTCTATGGAGATTCTTAAGTACTGAAGTTTGGCGCCATTCCACAAGTGTGCGCAATTTTAAAGCTTGACATGTTACGTATCTATCTACTCGGCGTAACATCTTTCACATTATACAAAAAAATTGTGCTGACTTTACTTTTTTTTTTAACTCATGAAACAGTTTCTTTAAAAAAAAAAAACACATTTGAAAAATTGCTGCGCAAATACTGTGTAACATAAAAAGTTGCAATAACCGCCATTTTATTCCCTAGGGTTTCTGCTAAAACAATATATATAAAGTTTGTGGGTTCTGAGTAATTTTCTAGCAAAACAATGACAATACATGTAGGAGAGAAGTGTCAGAATTGGCCTGGGTGGCAAGGGGTTAATTAGCATAAGTAAGTAATATACAAATAATTATTATATATCGTTTTTACTATATTTTCAAAAACTGTACTCAAGCAGGTGGCTTAATGGACAAATTACTGAAGTTTGAAGTGATAACTTCAAACCAGTAATTTCACAGTAAATAGATAAATAATACATTATTATGTTATAACATATAGCATATTAACATATGATTTAGCTTGTACCTTTTCAGCAGCAGGAGATTCTAATTCTCCCTCTAAACTGTGTGAGAAAAACATGGAATTATGGGTAAATCTTATACACATAAACCCATATATTTCCTTGTAGTTAAGAGGGCTGGGCTGAAAGAGAGTATTTGTCTTTTATACACACCCCCTTCTGTGACACTTCAGTGAGGCATGCCTCCGCTGCAGCATTTGTATTGGACAGCTTGGACCAATGGTGCTTTACCATTGGATAAGGCTCCAAGCTGCCCATTGAGCTCAGTGCCTCTGATAAGAAGTGCGGAGAGGCACTGTGAGCTCATCCTCTTAGTCTGCATCAAACAGAGTGGGTATTTAAACTGGCCGCTCTGTATGTAGCTTCTGACAGGCTGCAAAATGAGCCCTGTATCTCCGGAACCATAGATGGTAGAAGCCCAAATTTTTACCAGTTGTGGGGTAGGACTTCAGCCACAAACCTACCAAATTCGGGGTCTCTGTGACCTTTTTTAAAAAATTGTTTTATGTTCATGGCAGGTGAGGCTCTGCCTCACCTGCCTCCCCTGACTGCAACGTCCCTGGACTGAAGGACCTTAGTTATGAGGAAAGATTACAAGAACTGAACTTATTCTATCCGGAGAAGAGACATTTGAGAGGGGATATGATTTCAATGTGCAAATACTGTACTGTGACCCTACAATGGGGACAAAACTCTTCCGCGCAAGGGAGCACACAAAGACACGCGGCCATTCATTAAAAATGGAGGAAAGGCAGTTTAACCATAAGCTGTGTAGAGGGTTCTTTACGGTAAGAGCAGTGAGGATGTGGAATCCTCTTCCACAAACAGTGGTTTCAGCTGGGAGCATAGATAATTTAAAAAAAACTATTAGATGGGCACCTAAGGGACCACAACATTGAGGGATATACATTGTAGATTGACTAAAAGCGCACACATAGATTGGACTTGATGTACTTGTGTCTTTTTTCGACCTCACAAACTATGTAACTATGTTATATTTTTTCAATTCAAATGCAGCTAAGTGAACAAACAAAAGAAAATCTTCATCAAATGATTACAATAACCCTTTAAATCACCTTTGGCTTAACAAAAAACAGCATTATTTTGAAATGGTACTCTAAGAACCCACAAACACTTTTATTTCAGAAATATGTTTACTGTTCAAATTCGAATGGAATGCGATGTAAAATTCGATTTGAATCTGCCGAATTTTGTTTAGTTATTTGGAACATTTGGTAAACTCTGTTTATACTGCAATTTGGGGATTCGGATATATCTGAATCTCAGAATCTCAGAATAATGAGAAATTAGTCCGAACATTAATTCGGAACGAAACAAACCGCACATGTCTAACCATGGCTGAGAAAGAGATGTTGCCCGTAGCAACCATATTCAACAGCAGGAATGAATAGGCCTCACTGTCCAAAAGACTGTGTCAGTGGTCCATAAGGACAACTTCACCGGACTGGAGAATGGCTTTGGTACAGCTTAGCTATCAGGGACAGCCAGCCACTGATGCCAAAGTGAAACAAAAAGAGAAAGGGGCACATCCTGTTTTCTGGCTTACAGTAGTAGTAGAGATCATGTGGTACCTGCTCTTAGGCAGGACTTTTATGTTTAAAGTTTAAAATAATGGATCCACTTTGAAAACAAATGTTTACATGCCATCACTTTCAGCCCCATGGACTGAGAGCTGTAGATGGTTAACATTAAAATGCAGTACCCGTTTATGTAAAATGAAATAAAATGAGTGCTAAATGAGACTAAGTAACTATATAAGAAAAAGTATATCATAAAATATTTGTAGAGGTCTGTCCTACATTACTTGACTTTCTTACATTAACATTCACACTATAATTTTTTTTTTTTTTTTGCCAATAAAGTTTTATTGATATAATTGACATTATAAATCATAATACAAATATTAATTAATTTTTAATGTCCCCTAATTGCAGTAACTTTAAAATGTTTGAATTACAGTTGATTCATGGTTAGTACTTACAACAGTAAAAACGTATTGGGAAAAGTTATTAGTTTCGATTAGTTGGGTCTTTCCCTTACACACAGCAAGGCAACAGGAATTTTCACGCTTTCTGCACAGGCTCAATAAACACTCTAAGGGTTTTGTTTTTGGTTTATTTAGGGGATAACTTGGATAGGGAATAGGGATGCATGGGATGACCAGAACTGAAAAACTTGAATTAACTCTTGAGGACTTGCTAATGTCTCTGGCTGCTAAGAACTGACTTCAAATGTGCTGTTCACCCATGAAAGTGAGGGTGCAGCTAAGATATCAACAAAAAAAGGTTCCAAACAGAAGATGTAGGTGCTGCTCTTTGCAGGAATGCCAAAGCACCTGACTACTGCTGTCCCGATCTAGAGATTGGGTTGCTTCTGGCTGGTTTGTTCCCCTGGTCATGGACATGTAAATTATTGCAGCCTTACTGTTCTCTCTGTACAGGTTTGGGATAGGTTGAAACGGAATTTACTCACTCGGTTCCTTTAAGTCAGTGGTTCTCAACTCCTGTCCTCAACAAGGACCCACCAACAGGCCAGATTTTAAGTATTACCTTGGGGAGATGCAGACTAGAATACTGCAATCACTGAGCAGCAAATTCCATCACCTGTAATGTATTTCAGTTATCCTGCAAACCTGGCCTGTTAGTGGGTCCCGAGGACAGGGGTTGAGAACCACTGCTTTAAATGATTCCTGGAATCCAAGAGACTGCTGTGTGGGCAAACTGCTATACAGTCCAGGTTTTGCTTTCAGCATGGCTTCAGCTGAGCCTACCTGAGGCTGAAAAGGGTGTGAGGCTTCCAGCTGCTCCTTCTCTCTTCCCCTCACTCTCCCCTTCTCCTGGTCTTCCTCCTGCCCTGGGACAGAGCCCCCCCGGCATAGGAGTCCCCTCCAGATGACAGGACTCTGGACTCTGCTCTCAGACTGGCAGGCTTCTGACTATTTATGGGTTGCTCCCCCACCTACTGAGCCTAGCCTACTCACGGATTGGTGGAAACTCTAAGTTCTAGAACTATCCAACGAATTCTAGAAGTCCACGGGGAGGTAACAGAGCCACAACCTTGAAGTACTGCACTGTCTAAAAACAAATTAACCCCTGCTCCTCTGCCTACTGAGGAGCCAAACTAAATTTACCTACACTTAGTAACTATGAGGGTGCATAGTTATGCAGGTTAAAAAAAGAAGACACAAGTCCATATAGTTCAACCAATAGAAAAAAAATAAAAATAAATAGAAAACCTCCATATACTGTACTCACCGCTGATTTAACGAGAAGGACCATGACATCACCTTCACCTAGGCTTTGGGTGCAGAAGTCAGATGTAATGTAAATATGATTTCTAACTTTCCTTATTAGTTTTCTATATGTGTTCTTTTTAATAGGTGGGCTTTGCATTTCTCCAGTAAGGAGTGGTACCAAAATGTGGAATTTTATACCCTTATAAGACACAGACATTTTTTTAACTCCATCTTTTATTAATTAGCCCTTTTTAACTCAAACCTGAGTTTATTAGGGAATAAGCATCATGACAGCAAGATTAACTGTGTGATTAACTTAATGGAGTAGACCAGCCATTCTCAACCTGTTTTACCCCAGAGAAAACCGAAAAATAATTTCCAGGTCTTGGGGAAGCCTTGTTAAAGTTAATTAATTGTGGCCAGTGGCAAAAATGTCCCTTGTATTGGAGGCCAGTGGGAAACATTGCCATGTTACATTGGTGGCATAATGTTAGCAATGTGAGTAATGACCCCTTGGACAGACAATTAAAGGATTATTGGTGAATTAAGCTCGGCCAAACGGTGTTGGCCCTGGAACTATGCAGGAACAATCAGATGGAGGAATCCTAGGCTTCCACAGAATTCCGGTTGAGAATGGCTGGAGTAGACTATACAGGCCTTTAAATATAAGTAATACAATAAGAAAAAATCTGTAAAGTTTTTAAACATAATCCTAAATGGTTTTACCTTTATACACTGCTGCAAGTAGTTGAACACAGAAGCCTTTAGAGTAAAGGACTCTCCTCTAACTACAGAGTATGGCAGAGCAAGCTCCACAAAGAATGGTTGGAAAACTCTGAGAGGCACAGAGGGAGACAAGCCAAATCCATTTGGTCCCATACACATAGCTCCTGCATTCCAGTCTGTGATGGTGTCTGGAACTGCCCGATGGAGCTCTACAATGCCAGAGTTTCTGAAACAAACAGAATATCATAATCACATTTTTTTCATCCTTTTTTTTTTTTATCCAGAACATTTTTTTATTGAATTTCACACAGTCCAGAAAAGCAAACAATGTTAGTAATATAATCCACCCATAATCCACCCATGTGGTACAGTTTCCTTATCAAACCCCCACATCTCTTTGTAATATACATTTTTCAACAAGCATTCATCCCCGGTCGTCCCCTATACCTGCTTTTCATAAGATGCATAAGGGATCTCACCTCTTACCCTCACCTCTCACCTTATGCATCCAAATCACAGCCTTATAGTATATTCATGCCCAAAAGCCTGTCCATAATCAAATCCACCGGGGGCAAGCCATGGTACCCCCAACCATCGTTCCCATATTTTCTCAAATTTAGAGGCACATCCCCTATGCTGATAGATGATTTTTTCCATGCGCAGTGTATTTCCTACCGCTGCTACCCACTCTCCAACTGTGGGAGGGGACTCAGACTTCCAGTGCACCATGATCATTTTACAGGCTAGAAAAAGAGTTCTAGTAAGAGCCTCACAAATATGGTGCTCCCACTGAAACCCATCCAAAAGGTTAAGTAGGCAATGTTTAGGATCTAATGCTACTGAAACCTGGAACATTGTGTTCACGGTATCAATCACCCCCTTCCAGTACACATGCCGTTTCGGGCAACGCCACAGCATATGAATCAAGTCACCGTGGTCTCTTTTGCATCTGGTACACGATGGGGTAGGGAGCAACCCCATATTATGTAACTTGTGAGGAGTGTAATAAACTCTCAGGAGAGTGTATAGCTGAGTCAGTCTCTGTGTCACATTTAAGGAGCAAACGGTCACTGCCTGTAGGGCCTCCTCTTACTGGTCCTCGTCAAGCGGGCCTATATCCAGTTCCCATTTCAGCCTCACACTCAAGGGATGCTTTTTAACCACTTCCTTAGTGGGCACTTAAACCCCCCTCCTGCCCGAACCAATTTTCAGTTTTCAGCGCTGTCGCTCTTTGAATGACAATTGCGCGGTCGTGCGACGTTGTACCCAAATAAAATTTGCGTCCTTTTTTCCCCACAAATAGAGCTTTCTTTTGGTGGTATTTTATCACCTCTGCGTCATTTCTGATCACCGCTATAAACAAAAAAAGAGCGTCAATTTTGAAAAAAAAACAATATTTTTTACTTTTTGCTATAATAAATATCCAAAAAAAAAAAATAAAAAAACTAATTTATTCATCAGTTTTGGCCGATATATATTCTTCTACATATTTTTGGTAAAAAAAATCGCAATCTGCGTTTATTGATTGGGTTGCGCAAAAGTTATAGCGCCTACAAACTATGGACATTGATTTATGGCGTTTTTATTTTATTTTATTTTTTTTACTGGTAATGGCGGCGATCTGTGATTTTTATCGGTACTGCGATATCGGGGCGGACATGTCGTACATTTTTGACACTTTTTTGGGACCAATGACATTTATACAGCGATCAGAAATTTAAATGTCCACTGATTACTGTATAAATGTCATTGGCAATGAAGGGGTTAACCAGCAGGGGGCAGTGAAGGGGTTAACAGTGTTCCCTGGGTGTGTTCTAACTGTGGGGGGGTGGGGCTGGTCGGGACATAACAGATCTAACTGATCCCAGTGACAGGGATCAGTTGACCTGTCATGTCCCATTCACAGAACGGGGAACCGCCGTGTTTACTTCGGCGGTTCCCCGTTCCTCCTCTCTGAATGGAGAACGCGGGTCTTCGGCGGACATCGGGTCCGCCCGACCCGCGGGCACGCTCCCGCAGTGTGCGGCGGCACGTGCGCGCGCCGCTCGTGCCCGCGGGAGCGCGCCCAGCGCGAGCCAAATGGGACGTCTATTGACGTCCTCCCGGTATTTTAGAGCCGCGCTGTAGCCGTCATTCGGCTATGGCGCGGGTGCCAGGTGGTTAAGGTATAAATGAAGTAAAGTGCTATAACTTTGAAATATAAATCCCTTAGAGGTGTCTGCCGCCTTAAGCTGTGCAAACAGTGGTGCTGAAGTCACCGACCAGTCTGAGGTATTTCCCTGGGCCTGAACCACATGTCTCAGTTGCATATAGTAGAAATGCATGGATAGCGGCAAATTGAACGCCTCCCTTAGGGCTGCAAATATAAGCAGCTTACTATTATGAAAATTTGCCTCAAGTATACAATACCATATTTTTTCCACCTGGTTGCATTTTGAAGCTTAGCTAACTCAGGGTAAGCAGCGTTAGACCAGATAGAACTGAATTCCGTTATTTCTGTCACACCCTGAAGGTACCTAGCCTTACTCCATATCTTCTGTATTACTTTATATGTTGGGAAAGCCTTTTTGGGCCTTCCAAACGTCAAAGCCTCGAGGGCGGTTGGGATAGAGCTGCCTCCCACCGTGTGTAGCATGACCGACTCGGAAGCATTGGGATTCCTATCAGTGCGTTCTCCCTCCGCAACCATGGTGCCTATCCGGTGTTGCATTTGTGCGGCCAGATAATACAGCCACGGATTTGGCAATGCTAGACCACCGCTATCCTTAGGACGCTGCAGGTGTTCCAGCTTTAGTCTAGGAGTTTACTATCCTAAACGTTTTTAATGGGATCACCACGGGTGAATTGTGAAGCATATACAGCAGCTGGGGCATAAGGATAATTTTAATAAGATTCACTTTGCCCGCAACTGACAAACATAGAGAGTTCCACGGTTTTACACGCGTCCGAAAACGCGCGAGAAGGGGGGCAATATTAACCACTTCCCGACCGCCGTATGCACAATGACGGCCGGGAAGTGGCTGAGTTATCCTGACTGGACGTCATATGACGTCCTCAGGATAACAAGCCGCCGCGCGCCCTGGGGGCGCGCATCGCGGCGATCGGTGGTGTGGGGGGTCAGTCTGACCCCCCGCAATGCCGATCTCGGTAAAGTGCTTCGATCCGAAGCACTTTACCATGTGACCAGCCGTGACCAATCACGGCTGGTCACAGTGTAATACAGGAAAGCCGTTTATCGGCTTTCCTGTACTCAGGTCTGCAGACCAGATGAGGGGAGAGCCGATCGGCTGCATCCCTGACAGGGAGGGTTTGTGCTGATGATTTATCAGCACAGCCCTCCCTCGGATCGCCACCCTAGACCACCAGGGAGCCTGCCCAGGGATGTGCCCACCCAGGTCCACCAGTGAGCCGACCATGGACCACCAGGGAGCCAATCTTGACCACCAGGGAGACCCCCCTAGACCACCAGGTAAGTGACATACTGCTCAGGTCCACCTTCACTCAGTGCCACCTTCAGATGCCACCCTAGACCACCAGGGAATGAGCCCCTATTAATGTATATGCCCTCCAGTGCCCCTATCTGTGCCCACCAGTGCCCCTATCAATGCATACCAGTGCCACACATCAGTGCCCACCATTGCCACCTACCAGTGCCCACCTATCAGTGCCCATCAGTGCCACCTATCAGTGCCCAGTGCCGCCTATGAGTGCCAATCAGTGCTGTCTATTAGTGCCCATCAGTGCCGCTTAGCAGTGTCCGTCAGTGCTGCATATCAGTGCCCATCAGTGCTGTATATCAGTGCCACCTCTCAGTACCCGTCAGTGCTGCTTATCAGTGCCGCCTAACAGTGCTCATCATCGCTGCATATAAGTGCCTCATCATCAGTGCCACCTCATCAGTGCCGCCTCATCAGTGCCAATCAGTACTGCCACATCAGTGCCCACCAGTGATGGAGAAATTTACTTATTTACAAAGTTTTGTGACAAAAATAGAGAATTTTTTTTTTTTTTTCAAAATTGTCGGTCTTTTTTTATTTGTAGCGCAAAAAATAAAAACCACAGGGGTGATCAAATACCACCAAAAGAAAGCTCTATTTGTGAGAACAAAATGATAAAAACTTTGTTTGGGTACAGCGTCGCACAACCGCGCAATTGTCATTCAAAGCGCAACAGCACTGAAAACTGAAAATTGGTCTGGTAGTAAAGTGTTCTAAGTGCATCGTATTGAAGTGGTTAAGCAGACTATATTCCCTAATCCGTGGGGTCACCCAGATCCCAAGATATTTAAGGGAAGCTGCTGCAGGGATGTCTCCCACCAAACCTCTCTGCTGCAAATGATCTCCATCAATTGGCATCAATGCAGACTTGGTCCAATTTATTTTTAAGCCTGAGAACTTCCCGAATTGTGTGATAGTCTCCATTGTCACCTTTAGGGATTGTTCCGTGTCTCTTAGCAGAATCATGGTATCATCAGCGTAGAGTATCGCCTTCTCCTGTCTATCTCCATAGCAGAAGCCGGTGATACCCGGGTGATCTCTAATTTGAATTGCCAGGGGCTCTATGGCCAAGGCAAACAGCAGGGGTGAAAAAGAACACCCCTGCCTGGTGCCCCTCCCCAAATTAAAGGAGAGGGACGTTCTGCCCGCCTCTCTTATAGCTGCCCGAAGGCGATAGTACAGTAATCACACCCAGGAGATATATATTTCCCCAAAGCGCCTCAGCACCTCCCACAGATAAGGCCACTCTACGCTATTAAAGGCCTTCACAGCATTCAGAGAAAGCAAGGCTCCTTGACCAATATTGTCTGCTTGTGACTGCATGTTAAGAAACAGCCTTCTCAATTTCACCGCCGTGGATTTGTTCGGCATAAAGTCTGCCTGGTCAGGATGTATGATAGCCGTAATAACCTTATTTAACCTGAGGGCCAGCATTTGAGCCAGTATCTTGATGTCTGTTTGTAACAGCGAAATTGGCCTATACGAGGCCGGGTCCACTGGGTTCTTACCTGGTTTTAATATCAGCACTATGTTGGCCTTAGACATAGAGGGCGGCAGGGTATGTTGTTCCCATGCTGCATTGAACACCCCTAACAGTCTGGGTAGTAGTGTCTCAGAATATTGTTTATATTCTTCATAGGGATACCATCTTCCCCCGGGGCCTTACAATTAGGAAACACCCCCACTGCCACCTGCACCTCCTCAAGTGTAAATGGGGAATCTAACTCCCTGCATTTGACCTCAGTAAGTCATGGGAATTCTATCCCTGCTAGATATAAAGCCAGATCCTCTGGGCCATAGTTTGAGGCTGGTAGATATAATGCCTTGTAAAAACCTGCCACTGTCTGCAGTATCTGGTCCAGTGAATGCACAAGTTTCCCATTTTTTACCGCCCCAATGGAGGAGGAGCACTGTTCTGAACTAGCAATTCAAGCAAGAAGGTGACCCGTTGTCTCCCCCTCCTCAAAGAATGCCAGTTTTGAGAAAAACCTCTTTTTATCCGCCGCTGAGGCCAGCAGATGCTCATAGGCAGATTGAGCCGACTGCCAGGCCTCTCTAGCGACATCAGTAGGGTCCTGCACATACTGCATCCCCAGGGAGTGTACCTGTGCCTCCAAGTCTCCCCTAAGCCCCTCCGAGTGGTTTTTAAGCTTAGTAATCTCAGCACTGAGCATTAAGTATACCTTAAACGCCTCCCACCCTTCAAGGGCAGACCCATGTTGGCGAGTAAAGAACATTCAGACACTCCAGCTCCTCATGTGAAGTAAATAGTTTGAGCCAAAAGGCATTCAGTTTCCACGGGGCTTTAGGCAGCATGGATATTAGCACAGCCGTAAGGCACACCACCATATATGAGTGGTCAGAGACGCATCTAGGTTTATATGAGATTTCCGAGACTGAAGGGAGTATTGCCGAGTTCCCCACCGCCAAATCAATCCTAGAAAGGGAGCCATGAGACTTAGAAAAACAAGAAAACTGACATTTTTTTCATCCTTAAAGTGGCTGAAAACCCTTACATATACCCTGGAGTGACTAGTCTCTGCTGATATAACGAGATAAAACAAATCCTCATAAATAAGTTGTACTTGTTTATCTGTGGCACCTGTCCTCTACAGTCTTTACACCTAATTTAAATCTGGCAGCATCTCTCAGCAGCACAAAGCAGGAAGTGGAGATCTAAGACCACGCACTGCACAGCTATGAACTCTGAGCCTGACTGGTGGAAAGGGAAACACTCTCCTCTTCACACTACATGGAGAACAACCACAGCCATGTCTGTCAATTGCAGGCTGTGTGCTGGAGCTCTCCTCCCTCACAACCTTTTTTCTTTTGGTGTTTGAAAAAAGCTGTCAGAGACAGTGGCGGCTGGTGATAAATATTTCAGGAGGGGGGGGGTTGCAAACTAATGCCACCGCGACCCCCGCAACGGTGGGAGATGGATAGGAAGGCAGTGATCACCACAAGCACAACGGGAGATTGATGGTGGGCGGGAAGACAGCGATCATCACAAGCAAGCCCCCATCCCCCTGGCGTTAGATGGATGAGAAGGTGGCCCTGATCCATCGCCACCCCCCCTCTGCAGGAGATGACCTTAACTTAGGAGGCAGGGGGAAGGAAGACCTAGTCCCGGTGGAA
>BLSH010475184.1:431844-443038 GCA_018402905.1 Glandirana rugosa | reverse complement strand
CACACTGAAGCAGAGCATGATTCTCTCCCTTCAGAGACTGGGCCACAGGGCAGCATTCCAACATGAGAATGACCCCAAACACACCTTAGAAATGACCACTGCCTTGCTAGAGAAGCTGAGGGTAAAGGTGATGGACTGGCCAAGCATCTCCAGACCTAAACCCTATTGAGCATCTGTGGGGAAAGGGTCTACCCTTTGAGAAAGACGTGATGACAAAACGCGTAAGGGAGTGACTACATGGCTCACATATGAACTGTCAGCAACCTGCATCTCATCCAAAATGCCGCAGACAGGAATCAACGTAGCAGTGAGAGGTAGCAGTATAGCAGAGCAATATAAGCCAACGGATTTATGTGATATGCAATGTTTAAAGAAATTGTGATGTAAGCATATTTTAAAGGGAGAGGGGGTTTGTTCATAATAAAGCAGTTTTACACTATGTAGTGTCCTCATTATCCTTTACATATCCTAACTGTGGCGAGAGCATTCCACCGAGAATGAGAGGAGAGCGATGAAGGAAGTCTAAGTGAGATTACAAAGACCACCCTGGAGACCACAGACCGAATAAACACTGCCACTATTGAAAAGGCGACTTTAAAGACAATTTCTGGTGAGTGCATTTACTTAAGGGGGATAAGCGCAGGAGGTGGAGAGGTGAAGGAATTTACTAGAAAAACATACCTGGGAAGCACCATCTGTTTTCACTGAACACTTGCTTGAACCCTGAATGAACTAACATTGAGCACACATCAGAGTGCCAGTGAAAATTACAATGAGGAAACGATTTAGAAGCGCTGCTAACTCCTAGATCAGTGGTTCTCAACTCCGGTCCTCGGGACCCACCAACAGGCCAGATTTTAAGTATTACCTTGGGGAGATGCAGACTAGAATACTGCAATCACTGAGCAGCAAATGATATCACCTATGATGTATTTCAGTTATCCTGCAAACCTGGCCTGTTAGTGGGTCCCGAGGACCGGAGTTGAGAACCACTGTCCTAGATGAACTTGGTTGCTTTTAGTAGTGTGTGTTAATTGTTGTGTTTGATTATAGCAGCAGCTGATCTTATTAGCAATCCTAAGCGCTGGGTTTAGTGACGGTTATGGAAACACTGACTGAACAAATTGATTAGATTAATGGCTGTGTGTTGAGTTATTTTGAGGGGACAGCAAATTTACACTGTTATACAAGCTGTACACTCACTAATTTACATTGTAGCAAAGTTCATTTCTTCAGTGTTGTCACATGAAAAGATAGAATAAAATATTTACAAAAATGTGAGGGGTGTACTTACTTTTGTGAGATATTGTATATTAGTTTATAGAGTGAGTGCTTAAACTGGCTCTAAAGTCAGAAGGTTTTTTTTATCTTAATGCATTGTGTGCATTAAGGTAAAAAAACCTTCTGAGTTTAGCTCCCAGCCCCCCCCCCCCCATACTTACCTGAGCCTGATCTCGATCCAGCTCCATGCACGAGAGCAGCAATGCTGCTTTCTATCTCCCTCCTCATTGGCTCAGACACAGCATAAAAAAAACATACTTGCCTGCTCTGTGCAATGGTTTTGCACAGAGCAGCCCCAATCCTCCTTTTCTAGGGGTCTCCTGCTCTTAGCTCCTCCTCTTCTTGGTGTGCCACCATAAAAAGCGGCTTCCTATCATGGCACACCTCCGGCTTGATCCCGAGCCGCGCTGCCTGTGTCCATAGACACAGACAGCATGGCTTGACCCTGCTCCCTCATTAGAGGATTTGATTGACAGCAACAGGAGCAATTGGCTCTTAATCCTGTAAGTCACAGCCAGTGAGGAGAGAGCAAGGTGAAGCCACACTCTGTGTCTATGGACACAGGCAGCGTGGCTCAGGATCAAGCCTGCATAAGTGGCCCCATAACAAGCAACTTGCTATGGGGGCAGTCGGTGGCGGGAACGCTGGCGGGGGACTCAAAAAAAAGGAGGATCGGGGCTGCTCTGTGCAAAACCAGGCATCTCCATGGCATCCTTGTTAGACCCTCCTCTGCCCCTCTCCCTCAGCACTGGGGTGACAATAGCTGACTGATGGAGAGAAATTAAGTGAGAAGAGAAACATTGGAATACTAGTTGGTACCGGTGTGCAAAAGTGTATTTTCTTTAGAAGACACAAATTATTATTGGGAAATCTCACCACTGGGGTCAAATGAAATTATAGGAGAGCAGGCGACTCAAACAGACACAGGTTACTACTCAATACTGAAATCTAATTGTTGTGTGGAGTTGGCTTTAATGTGAATGTGGCATCTGTACAGCAAAGTCACAGCACTGGAGAACTTGCCCTTTTAAATTCATGTTTGCACAGGGTAGTAGTTGGGTTATACAGTATCTCACAAAAGTAAGTACACCCCTCACATTTTTGTAAATATTTTATTCTATCTTTTCATGTGACAACACTGAAGAAATGACACTTTGCTACAATGTAAAGTAGTGAGTGTACAGCTTGTATAACAGTGTAAATTTGCTGTCCCCTCAAAATAACTCAACACACAGCCATTAATGTCTAAACCGTTGGCAACAAAAGTGAGTACACCCCTAAGTGAAAATATCCAAATTGGGCCCAATTAGCCATTTTCTCTCCCCAGTGTCATGTGACTCGTTAGTGTTACAAGGTCTCAGGTATGAATTGGGAGCAGGTGTGTTAAATTTGGTTTTATCGCTCTCAATCTCTCATACTGGTCACTGGAAGTTCAACATGGCGCCGCATGGCAAAGAACTCTCTGAGGATCTGAAAAAAAGAATTGTTGCTCTACATAAAGATGGCCTAGGCTATAAGAAGATTGCCAAGACCCTGAAACTGAGCTACAGCATGCTCTCGCCCCACTCGAATGCCAAGTTCGTACTGCGCATTGCCTTATATTGGCATGAGGCGGGGCCACCCGCTGACGGCATCCCGAGGCCCCGCTCCCTTATGACATCTCATCCCGTGCCGGGCAGTGGCATCATGAGGGGCGGGGCTTCATCCCATGCCCATAAAAGGCAACGCGCAGTATGGACTTGGCATTCGTGTAGGAGAGAGCGACGAGTCGACATCTCCAGAAGAGAGAGGGAGAAGACAGCGGCAAAAGAGCAGAAGACAGGACACCCAGGACAAGACCCCTTAGAAGACATAAACCCCACAAAACAGCAGAAGACAGGAGACCAAGGAGAAGACAGAAGACCCCTCAGAAGACAGAAATCCCGCAAAAGAGCAGAAGAAAGAAGAGCCAGAGAGGGGAGAAGAGCTGGAGCTGATTTAATAAAATATTTTAAAAAACTGTGTAATGTGTTTTTTGGTACACTTTTTTTTCAGGTGAATGGGTAGGGGTACAATGTACCCTATATTCATTCATATAGGGCGGGGGTCCATGATCTGGGGGGATTCTGTTAAAGGGGGCTTCCAGATCCTAATAAGCTCCCGCCCGCAGACCCCGACAACCAAGGGTCAGGGTTGTTGGGAAGAGGCTCTTGTCCTCATCAACATGGGGACAATGTGCTTTGGGGTGAGGGGAGCAGGGCCCCCCTTCCTCCAAAGTACCCGTACTCCCCATGTTGAGGGCATGCGGCCTGGTATGGTCCAGGAGGGGGCGCTCGCTTATCTCTACCCCCTTTCCTGGCCTGTCAGGCTGCGTGCTCAGATAAGGGTCTGGTATGGATGTTGTGAGGGACCCTACACCATTTTTTCGGCGTGAGGGTTCCCCTTTAAATCCATACCAGACCGCAGGGGTTCCCCTTCAAGATCCAAGTTGCACCGCAAGTCGGATTATCATGATCCGACTTCTGGTGCGACTTCCATTCAAATCAATGGGCTTCCATAGGGAACCATTGATTTTGAATAGAGGCAGAGAAACGCCTGACGCTGTGTATACGACGTTAAGCCGCGTTTTTTAGCATTTTGCCGGCTCAGCGTCAAAATAGCTCTAACACTGCAGCTTCAGAACGCGCGGGTCCTGCGTTAGATTTACAGCTTAAGAATGCCGACACCATCTACAGCTCAAAAACGTCAACGTATATATGAGGCCATTGAAAAACATGGGGTGGCATTCTTAACCACTTAAGGACCGGAAGGATTTCCAGCTTTAGGACCGGAGCCCTTTTTGCGATTCGGCACTGCGTCGCTTTAACTGACAATTGCGCGGTCGTGCGACGTTGTACCCAAACAAAATTTGCGTCCTTTTTTTCCCACAAATAGAGCTTTCTTTTGGTGGTATTTGATCACCGCTGCGTCATTTCTGATCGCCACTATAAACAAAAGAAGAGCGACAATTTTGCAAAAAAAAAAACAAATTTCTTACTTTTTGCTAAAATACAAATCCAAAAAAAAAATATAAAAAAACATTTTTTTTCACCGTTTTTGGCCGATTTATATTCTTCATCATATTTGCGATAAAAAAAATCGCAATCGGCGTTTATTGATTGGTTTGCGCAAAAGTGGTCGCGTTTACGGATGATGAGAATTCATTTTTGGGGTTTTTATTTTTTTTTAATTTTTTACTAATAATGGCGGCGATCTGCGATTTTTAGCGGTACTGCGATATTGGGGCGGACATGTCGGAACATTTTGACACTTTTTTGGGACCATTGGCATTTATACAGCGATCAGTGCTATAAAAATGCACTGATTACTGTGTAAATGACATTGGCAGTGAAGGGGTTAACCTGGGGGGGCGCTCTAAGGGTTAACTGTGTTCCCTGGGCGTGTTCTAACTGTGTGGGGACTGCCCTAGCTGGGGAAGGGAAGTGGTCACAGGCTCCATGTACAGGAAGGCTGTGATCACAGCCCTTCCCCCTTCACAGAGCGGAGGTCCGTGTTTACATACACAGACCTCCGCTCCTTCACTCCGGGGGGGGGGGCATCGCGGGTGGCCGGCGGCAATCGAAGCCGCCGCACCCGCTCCCTGGCCCTCCCCGGACACAGTGAGCGCACGGGCGCGCCGCCGGCGGTGCGCGCGCGCTCACTGTGCGCGATCTGGCGGCCGCCGTCGTATGACGGCGGTTTGCCTTACAGAGCCACTTTGCCGCCGTCAATTGCCGATTGACGGTCGGCAAGTGGTTAAGCTTTAAAAACAGCTCAAAAATCTGGCGTTAATAATGCCCATGTGTATATAAGGCCTTATTGTGACCTGGAATCCGCCGATAGGATGTGTAGATCAATTCTAACAAAAATGTCTTCCTATTTGTGTGCAACAGGAATTTATAGTAATCACCTGGATTCTCATTCTGATACCAAATAACAGCCAACTTTGGTCCTCCAGATCATATTTCAGTATAATTGGATTAAACACGCATACTGTACAGTAAGTAAGGGATTATTAGGGCTAATCAAATGCTGATCGACTACAATACTATATCCTCTCACCTTTATTAGGCCCGCTGAAAGGTATATCCTGAGAACCGGAGTTCAGTATGGTGCTCTTAGAAGTGACCTGAAGAAAACATAACAAATATTTCCAATTGTAAAAACATTAAAGCAATACTGATGATTTATGAACATGCAATTAGGAAGCAGAAAAGGCATTTTGTGGTCAGTAGGTACGCCAGCACCTCTCTGCTAGAATGCTCCCTTTCTGGTGGGTAAAGTACTGACATTCTGAGAATTCATGGCTTTGTTGGAAGTCTTGAAAATATTTGAAAATGGATTTGAAAGGAGATAATTGGGATTTCAGGGTGCCAATACACATATATAAAGGATATCTTAAAAAAAACATTTTATTTAGAACAATTTGTAAAAAGCACATACAAGTAGCCAGACAATTAAAAACAGTTCACCAGTGAATCATACAACATATTTTGTTGGCGTGCGCTCTACATGTTTCGCCATACATTCCGGCTTCTTCAGGAGCCCCGAATATACAAGCACAATATTTGGGGAATATATGTATACTTCTGTTCATGATATCTATTTTTATTAATTGCAGTGAATAGTTAACATATGGTGTCACAAAGGATCCTGAAGAAGCCAGAATGTATGGCGAAACATGTAGAGCGCACGCCAAGTGCTACCTCACCGCTTGTGCAGCCTGACAGATGCTACATACAGAGCGGCCAGTTTAAAGTGGTTGTCAAGTCAATATAAAAAAAAACACCTGCAAGAGAAAGACATAATGAACTAGTATGCATCGCATACTAGCTCATTCTGAAATGCTTACCTTAGATCGACGCTGTAGCAGCGGTCCCCGAGCACCGCTGTGACTGTTGACATGCTATTTCCATCATCTCCGGGATCCCGGGCTCCGACCAATCACTGTGCGGACCCCAGTCTGGCCGTTTCTTCACTGCGCGTGTACCGACGTCATCGGGGCATATACTCTAAGCGGTGCAAGTTTAGGAGATATACCAGAGACCCACAGGTAAGCCTGGATATAGGCTTACCTGTAGTTTAAAGTGGTTATCATGACTTGACAACCACTTTAAATATAAGCTGGCACACTGTGTTTGCAGCACATTGAGAGGATGAGCTCACAATGCCTCTCCTCACTTTTAGTCAGAGGCACTGAGCTCAATGGACAGCTTGGAGTCTTGGACCAATGGTAAAGTACCATTGGCCCAAGCTGTCCAATAAAAAAGCTGCAGTGGAGGCACACCTCTCACTGCAGTGTCATAGAAGGAGGAATGTGTCTAAAAGACAAACGCTCCCTTCAAGCCCAGCCCTATTAACTATAAGGAAAAAACATGGGGTTATGTGTATAAGGTTTACCCACAATCCCATGTTTTTATCACACAGTTAAGAGGGGGAATGCGAATCTGCTGCTGTTGAAAGGGGACTGTTTTAATCAAGCTAAATTATATATTGATATGCTATATGTTATAACATAATAATTTACTATTTATCTACAGTCAGGTCCATAAATATTGGGACATTGACACAATTCTAATCTTTTTGGCTCTATACACCACCACAATGGATTTGAAATTAAACAAACAAGATGAGCTTTAACTGCAGACTTTCAGCTTTAATTCGAGGGTATTTACATCCAAATCAGGTGAAAGGTGTAGGAATTACAAAAGTTTGTATATGTGCCTCCCACTTTTTAAGGGACCAAAAGTAATGGGACAATTGGCTGCTCAGCTGTACCATGGCCAGGTGTGTGTCATTCCCTCAGAGCATCACCAGAGATGAAATCCAGCGTCTGGTGATTTCTATGCATTCCAGACTTCAGGCTGTAATTTACTGCAAAGGATTTGCAACCAAGTATTAAAAAGTGAAAGTTTGATTTATGATTGTTAATCTGTCCCATTACTTTTGGTCCCTTAAAAAGTGGGAGGCACATATACAAACTGTTGTAATTCCTACACCGTTCACCTGATTTGGATGTAAATACCCTCAAATTAAAGCTGAAAGTCTGCAGTTAAAGCACATCTTGTTCTTTTCATTTCAACTCCATTGTGGTGGTGTATAGAGCCAAAAAGATTAGAATTGTGTCGATGTCCCAATATTTATGGACCTGACTGTATTTACTGTGAAATTACTGGTTGGAAGTTATAACTTCAAACTTCAGTAATTTGTCCATTAAGCCATCTGCTTGAATACAATTTTTGAAAATATAGTAAATTATCTTAAAAAACAATATATAATAATTATTTGTATATTAGTTATTTATGGTAATTAACCCCTTGCCACCCAGGCCAATTCTGACACTTCTCTTCTACATGTAAAAACTCATATTATTTTTGCTAGAAAATTACTCAGAACCCCCAAATATTATATATATATATATATATATTTAGCAGACACCTTAGAGAATAAAATGGTGGTCGTTGCAACTTTTTATGTCACACGATATTTGTGCAGCAATTTTTCAAATGCGTTTTTTTTTTTGGAAAAAAAACTGTTTCATGAATAAAAAAAAAAAAACAGTAAAGTTAGCCTGATTTTTTGTATAATGTAAAAGATGATGTTACGCCAAGTAAATAGATACCTAACATGTCATGCTTTAAAATTGCGCACAGTTGTGGAATGGCACCAAATGTCAGTACTTAAAAATCTCCATAGACAACGCTTTAAACATTTTTTCTGGTTATCAGTTTAGAGTTACAGAGGAGGTCTAGTGCTAGAATTATTGCTTTCGCTCTAACGTTCATGGCGTATGTAACCTGTGTGTATCTGACATTGATACCAGCCAGCGCCTCACCAGCCACTCACCTCACCGCATGTCCTTGGGTTACATAGTTGGTAAAGTTGAAGAATGAGACCAGTCCTTCCAGGGTTAAAAACATTTTTTTACTGAAAGAGAAACTCTCAATTGAGCTGCTTAACCACTTGCCAACCGCCCACTGTGGCTTGATGGCGGCAAAGTGGTTCGTTATCGCAAACCGCCGTCACCTGACCCTCCAGGTTAACCCCTTCACTGCCAATGGCATTTACACAGTAATCAATGCATTTTCCTAGCACTCATCGCTGTATAAATGCCAATGGTCCCAAAAAAGTGTCAAAATGTTCCGACATGTCCGCTGCAATATTGCAGTACCGCTAAAAATCGCAGATCGCCGCCATTACTAGTAAAATATATTTAAAAAAACCCTCCATAAATTAATTCTCATCATTCTTAAATGCGGCAACTTTTGCGCAAACCAATCAATAAACACAGATTGTGATTTTTTTAACCAAAAATATGAGGAAGAATATAAATCGGCCAAAACCGATGAAAAAAGTGTTTTTTTATATTTTTTTTTTTGGATTTGTATTTTAGCAAAAAGTATGAAATATTGGGTTTTTTTTTGCAAAATTGCCGCTCTTTTTTTGTTTATAGCGGCGATCAGAAATGACGCAGAGGTGATCAAATACCACCAAAAGAAAGCTCTATTTGTGGGAAAAGAGGAACACAAATTTTGTTTGGGTACAACGTCGCACGGCCGTGCAATTGTCGGTTAAAACGACGCAGTGCCGAATCGCAAAAAGTGCTCTGGTCCTAAAGTGGGAAATCCTTCTGGGGCTGAAGTGGTTAAATAAATGTTGTTTTTTTAAAAAGTCTACTCTTTTTTTTTCTTTAAATTTAGAGGGTGTGGTTTTTAAAATATATTTAGACTAGTTCATTTTCTTTAGGGATGTATTTATAAAGCAGTTAATGTAGCTTTCACCAATCATTCACTGGCAGTGAATCAATCACTGTCATTTAAAAAGCTTGCACAGAGAAGTTTCACCTACACTAAGACCTGGTTCATACAGAGGCGGATTCAAAGTCACCCGATTCTCATCTGCCTTTGAAGCCGCCCTGTACAGAGCGGCTTACAAACGACTTCTGTATAAAAGTCAATGCAAGTCGCCCCCAAAGTAGCGCAGGAACCTTTTTCTAAGTCGGAGTGACTTGAGTCACTCCTATTAGAATGGCTCCATTGCACTGCATGGAGCGCGACTTGTCAGGCGACTAAGTCCCCTGACAAGTCGCCCCTATGTGAACCGGGACTCAATGTTTGGTGGTTGCCAGATTCATGCATATTTTGTATTTGTACCTTTTTTCTTTCGCTTTTGTGTATTTCTTTATTTCAGCACTGTCACTTTAGATATTTTGTTACTTTTTTGCAAAAAAACCCCAAAAACATAATACTGAGGTCAAGTACAGCTCCAGGGTTGTTTGAAGGAGCTTCCATAACCCTAAGGAGCTATTTAAAGCACTTTGTTATCTTAAACACCAAAACTACCTTCATTTCACCTTCCTCATAGACATGGCAAAATTTCAACCTCAATCTGATTTTTCCAGACGTTTTGGGGCAATGAAAATGTTGCTTATTTCTTCTAATACCTTTTATGGCTTGTGGATGTTTTTAGGGACGTTCAGCTTCAGTCAAGATTTTCCTGAATTTCTTCTGACTTTCTGAGCTTATTTTGTACCCCCATTGAGTTGCATGGAGGAAAAGAACAAATACCTCAGTTTACAAGCCAATGAGGGTTAGCTGAACTTACCAGGTAATGTAGGAGCAAGGGACTCGTCTTCTCCTCCAGTGCTGTGTGTCTGATGATGTATTCCACATAGACTTCCTCTTCTGGATCACAGGACAGAACGTCCCCTGCAAACTGCAGGCTGAGGTAACTCTTGCTGTCAGAATACAGGGGCATGAGAGTCAAATGCCCATTATTTAAGTCTGGCGAGTGTAGGATACTTTGTTCCCTGGTCGATGCCTGCAGCAAATAAACATTATTCGTAGCACAAAAATACAAAATGCAGAGGCTGCTTCTCATATTAAAACATTATCATCTTTAAAACCTTAGACTGGGGGAGGCATGGCCTGGAGTGCCATGGAGTAGGAAGCATGGGTCTCAAGTTCAACTTGCAAATTATCCTGCCTTTTACCACTGGCTTGAGCATACCACTCATTCTAGTTGTGATATATCTCTATACAAGTGCCCTAGACTTGATATCTAAGCCAACAAGACAAAGACATGGCTTTGGAAGATGGTGGCCCACCCTCTCCAGTGTCCGACCAGGCTGCAAATATTGCTTCCAAGGTTTTCAATGCTATTTCTACCTGCCAGGTGACCCTGACCTCCAAGATAGAGGACGTTAAGTTATATATCTCTTTAATCCGACAAGACCTCCATATACTCTGGGATAGAGTGGCAAAGTCTGGGCTTCAACTAAACCAGATGGAAGAATAACTGCGGCCATTACAGTGGACCTCCAGACAAATGCAGCACCAACTTCAATTTCTTAGACAGACAATTTAGAGCAGGGGTAGGCAACCTGGGACCCTCCAGATGTTGCAGAACTACAAGTCCCATCATGCCTCTGGGAGTAATTGTAACTGCCAGCCTTGCAATGCCTCATGGGAAATGTAGTTCCACAACAGCTGGTTGCCTACCCTTGATTTAGAGGATAGTATTCAGTAACCTTTGGTTTATTGATCCACCTGAAGAGGCTGAAGGATCAGACACGGTTACTTTCCTCAAATGCTTTCTCAACCGGTATCCACCGTTACTCTTTCGTAAACTCCTTTCATTGGCACAGACTAGGAAGTCGGAGAAGTCCACCTAGTTATTTGGTTTCCAATGACTTATGATAGGAGATTTAGTTCCCATCCGTTGGTCGACAACACCTTGATGTAAAGGGTACTCCGTAACGTTCCGACCGTCAATGTTAATGAGGGTCTCCGTACTACCCTGAACATCAAGACGTTGTAGACCTCCCAGGGTCCAACGGATGGGGACGAGATTTAACAGACAGATTCTTTAACTTCAACCACGACGTAAACAGACC
>BLSH010475184.1:398996-414276 GCA_018402905.1 Glandirana rugosa | reverse complement strand
TGATTTTAGAACAGTTATATGGCTTCTACCATTAATTAATACTTTTCAGACACAGTTTGAAGATGATCCACATTCACCTCCATTTTTGCTTTTTTTATGTTTTTATTTTTTAAAAAATATTTACAGTTATTTCCCTGTCCCCATTTTTTTGTAGGGCACTTGCCCTACCCTTACCCCCATTTTACTTCCTTTTGCAGCCCTCTGGGGCTTTCCAGGACTTTCCTACAGCCATTTTTGTGCATAAAAGTTCGGGTCCCCATTGATTTCAATGGGGTTCGTTGTCCGTGCGATCGTTCGGGTTCCGTCCGGACCCGGACCCGGACTTTGTCCCGAAGTTCGGACGGACCAGCAGAACCCGAACTTCCAGAGGTTCGCTCAACTCTACTTACTACTGATCCCTAAGTTCTGCGTCACTACTTACTCCTGAATTCTGCATCACTTACTACTGACCTCTAAATGCTGTGCCACTTATTACTGACCTTTGAACTCTGCATCACTTAATACTGACCCCTGAATGCTGTGTCAGTTACTACTGACCCCTGAACTCCACATTACTCACTACTGACCCCAAAACACCGTGCATCACTTACTACTAACCCCTGAATGCCATGTCACTTACTACTGACCCTTGAACTCTGCATCACCTACTACTGAACTCTAAACTCAGTGTCACTTACAGCTGACCCCTGAACTCTGTGTCACTTACTATTGACCCCTGAATAGGTGCCCCAATGTCCCCAATATTTTGGAGTGAGATGTGCTCTATCTCTGCACCTGAATACAGAGCGTAAACCCGGGAGATGGATACTGCAGGCTTGGAGCGGTGCTGATCTGCTATGGTATCCCTGAACATTACGTTACTTACTACTGAACCCCTGAACTCTGTGCCCCCTACTACTTACCCCTGAACTCTGCGTCACTTACTACTGAACCCTGAACTCTGCGTTACTTACTACTGAACTCTGTGTCACTTACTACTGAACCCCTGAACTCTGTGCCCACTACTACTTACCCCTGAACTCTGCGTCATTTACTACTGAACCCTGAACTCTGCGTCACTTACTACTGAACCCTGAACTCTGTGTCAATTACTACTGAACCCTGAACTCTGTGTCACTTACTACTGAACCCTGAACTCTGTGTCACTTACTACTGAACCCTGAACTCTGCGTCACTTACTACTGAACCCTGAACTCTGTGTCATTTACTACTGAACCCTGAACTCTGTGTCACTTACTACTGAACCCTGAACTCTGTGTCACTTACTACTGAACCCTGAACTCTGCGTCACTTACTACTGAACCCTGAACTCCGAGTCACTTACTACTGAACCCTGAACTCTGCGTCACTTACTACTGAACTCCGAGTCACTTACTACTGAACCCTGAACTCTGCGTCACTTTTTACTGAACCCTGAACTCCGAGTCACTTACTACTGAACCCTGAACTGCATCACCTACTACTGAACTCTAAACTCAGTGTCACTTACAGCTGACCCCTGAACTCTGTGTCACTTACTATTGACCCCTGAATAGGTGCCCCAATGTCCCCAATATTTTGGAGTGAGATGTGCTCTATCTCTGCACCTGAATACAGAGCGTAAACCCGGGAGATGGATACTGCAGGCTTGGAGCGGTGCTGATCTGCTATGGTATCCCTGAACATTACGTTACTTACTACTGAACCCCTGAACTCTGTGCCCCCTACTACTTACCCCTGAACTCTGCGTCACTTACTACTGAACCCTGAACTCTGCGTTACTTACTACTGAACTCTGTGTCACTTACTACTGAACCCCTGAACTCTGTGCCCACTACTACTTACCCCTGAACTCTGCGTCACTTACTACTGAACCCTGAACTCTGCGTCACTTACTACTGAACCCTGAACTCTGTGTCATTTACTACTGAACCCTGAACTCTGTGTCATTTACTACTGAACCCTGAACTCTGCATCATTTACTACTGAACCCTGAACTCTGCGTCACTTACTACTGAACCCTGAACTCTGTGTCACTTACTACTGAACCCTGAACTCTGCGTCATTTACTACTGAACCCTGAACTCTGCGTCACTTACTACTGAACCCTGAACTCTGTGTCATTTACTACTGAACCCTGAACTCTGTGTCATTTACTACTGAACCCTGAACTCTGTGTCATTTAATACTGAACCCTGAACTCTGTGTCATTTAATACTGAACCCTGAACTCTGCGTCACTTACTACTGAACCCTGAACTCTGTGTCATTTACTACTGAACCCTGAACTCTGTGTCATTTACTACTGAACCCTGAACTCTGCGTCATTTACTACTGAACCCTGAACTCTGTGTCACTTACTACTGAACCCTGAACTCTGCGCCACTTACTACTGAACCCTGAACTCTGTGTCATTTACTACTGAACCCTGAACTCTGCATCATTTACTACTGAACCCTGAACTCTGTGTCACTTACTACTGAACCCTGAACTCTGTGTCACTTACTACTGAACCCTGAACTCTGTGTCATTTACTACTGAACCCTGAACTCTGTGTCACTTACTATTGAACCCTGAACTCTGCGTCACTTACTACTGAACCCTGAACTCTGTGTCATTTACTACTGAACCCTGAACTCTGTGTCACTTACTACTGAACCCTGAACTCTGTGTCACTTACTACTGAACCCTGAACTCTGTGTCACTTACTACTGAACCCTGAACTCTGCGTCACTTACTACTGAACCCTGAACTCTGTGTCATTTACTACTGAACCCTGAACTCTGTGTCACTTACTACTGAACCCTGAACTCTGTGTCACTTACTACTGAACCCTGAACTCTGCGTCACTTACTACTGAACCCTGAACTCCGAGTCACTTACTACTGAACCCTGAACTCCGAGTCACTTACTACTGAACCCTGAACTCTGCGTCACTTACTACTGAACCCTGAACTCCGAGTCACTTACTACTGAACCCTGAACTCTGCGTCACTTTTTACTGAACCCTGAACTCCGAGTCACTTACTACTGAACCCTGAACTGTGTCACTTACTACTGAACCCTGAACTCCGAGTCACTTACTACTGAACCCTGAACTCCGAGTCACTTACTACTGAACCCTGAACTCCGAGTCACTTACTACTGAACCCTGAACTGTGTCACTTACTACTGAACCCTGAACTCCGAGTCACTTACTACTGAACCCTGAACTCTGCGTCACTTACTACTGAACCCTGAACTCCGAGTCACTTACTACTGAACCCTGAACTCCGCGTCACTTACTACTGAACCCTGAACTCTGCGTCACTTACTACTGACCCCTGAACTCTGCGTCACTTACTACTGAACTCCGAGTCACTTACTACTGACCCCTGAACTCTGCGTCACTTACTACTGAACCCTGAACTCTGCGTCACTTTTTACTGAACCCTGAACTCTGAGTCACTCACTACTGAACCCTGAACTCTGCGTCACTTACTACTGAACCCTGAACTCCGAGTCACTTACTACTGAACCCTGAACTCCGCGTCACTTACTACTGAACCCTGAACTCTGCGTCACTTACTACTGAACCCTGAACTCCGAGTCACTTACTACTGAACCCTGAACTCCGAGTCACTTACTACTGAACCCTGAACTCCGCGTCACTTACTACTGAACCCTGAACTCGAGTCACTTACTACTGAACCCTGAACTGTGTCACTTACTATTGAACCCTGAACTTCGCGTCACTTACTACTGAACCCTGAACTCCGAGTCACTTACTACTGAACCCTGAACTCTGCGTCACTTACTACTGAACCCTGAACTCCGAGTCACTTACTACTGACCCCTGAACTCTGCATCACTTACTACTGAACCCTGAACTCCGAGTCACTTACTACTGAGCCCTGAACTCTGTGTCACTTACTACTGAACCCTGAACTCCGAGTCCCTTACTACTGAACCCTGAATTCTGTGTCACCTACTTACTACTGAACCCTGAACTCTGCGTCACTTACTACTGAACCCTGAACTCCGAGTCACTTACTACTGACCCCTGAACTCTGCATCACTTACTACTGAACCCTGAACTCCGAGTCCCTTACTACTGAACCCTGAATTCTGTGTCACCTACTTACTACTGAACCCTGAACTCTGCGTCACTTACTACTGAACCCTGAACTCCGCGTCACTTACTACTGAACCCTGAACTCCGAGTCACTTACTACTGAACCCTGAACTCCGAGTCACTTACTACTGAATCCTGAACTCTGCGCCACTTACTACTGAACCCTGAACTCCAGGTCACTTACTACTGAACCCTGAACTCGAGTCACTTACTACTGAACTCTGAACTCAGAGTCACTTACAGCTGACCCCTGAACTCTGTGTCTAATGCCAAGCTCTAGCACCCCCAATGTACCTCCACAGACATTGTGGCCTACATTCCTATGCTGTACATTCATGTATTTAACCACACCCCTTGAAGCAACACCCAATATTTTTTTTTGCTTATGCAAGGGGGTCCAAATTATGATCTTGCACACCGGCTTAATGCTTTCAGGAAACTCCCCTGCTTTCCACCTTTCTGTGAGACTATGATCAAAAATCTAACAACACATAACAATCAAATAAAATTAATCTTTTAATAAATTCACTAAAGCAACATAAAATGATTATCTAAAATGATGTATAGCCCAAAAAACGTGATTGGTCAGAACTTGAACTGCTTCTTAGCTTAGCTGTAAAGTAAACCCCATTTATCTCACCTTTCCTTTGAAACGAACACAGGCATGTCTTGGAGTTGAAGATGATGGCGTGAATCCAAACATTTGTCTCCGACACAAGCTGCCTTTATACTGGCCTGAAACTGGCTTTCCAAAAGTGTACCTGATTGGTGGAAACGGTATATGAGTAACATTTCAATGTACACATCATAGCTCCATTAAAGAACTCATATAATGTCCACCCTGTGGTTTGCAGGAGGGTGTAATGATGAGTATTACACTGTTGTCTGCATCCCTAGCACCCATATATTATTTTGGTGGGGTATTCAGCAAAAGGGTACAAATGATTCAAAGCAGAGTGCATTGGTTTTAGCAACCAAACAAATGTCATCCCGTAATAAAAATAATATGTCTTTTATCCCTTAGTGATTGAGATTTGATTTGTTATAAATTTAGTAAGTTCTTCAATTGAATTAACCATTGGGTGAGAGGGCACAGACTTGCATCCCTTCATTTGTGACTTATTTCCAGAGTCTGCACCAGGGGCGGACTGACCATAAGTGCACTCGGGCACGGGACCCCATGAGAGGCTCCTGGTACTTCAACCCTAAGGAATCTGTGCTGATCCTGGAGCCCAGTGCCAGACCAAGTTCCATCACTGAGGTCCGGTACCTCGCCTGACAGGGGCACGCTAGCATGGGCACTCAGCACACCTTTCCAACATCTGTAGGGGCGCACGTATGTAATGTGGGCGCAGTGCAATAAGTAGGTGGTGTTTTGTTTGGCTTGAGTGTGGACAGGGACACATGGGGGGCCCCATGATCTTCTATTGCCCGGGGGCCCCATGGGTTGTCAGTCCGCCCCTGGTCTGCACATAGCTTTAGAGATTTTCAGGTCTATAGATTCAGGCCCATAAAGTCTGCAGAGAATGTCCCAATACCAGGAGGTTAGGTTCCAAAATTCCTTTTTATTTTCATATCTTGAATTAAAGTGATTCTAAAGTCTCCTTTTTTTGTTTAAAAATAACAAACATGTTATACTTACCTCCTCTGTGCAGTGGTTTTGCCCAGAGCAGCACAGATCCTCCTCTTCTCTGGTCCCCCACCGCCTCTTCTGGCCCCTCCCTCCTGTTAAGTGCCCCCAGAGCAAGCAGCTTGCTATGGGGGCACCTGAGCCGAGCCACAACTTTGTGTGTCCATTCAGACACAAAGCTACGGTTTGTCCCCTCTCTCTCCTCATTGGTTAACTGACTTTGATTGATTGTCTCAGCGAATCGGGAGGAAGAGTCCCGGATAGCTGAGCAGCTTGCGCACATATCTTAAGGCATATAATGACTTAAGATAAAAAAACCTTCTGCCTAGAATCACTTTAACTGGGAAAGGAAGGTGAGGGCATTAAGGAAACGAGTCTCACACACTTGACCAATTAGTGTGCTGGCTGTTCACACAACCTGGACCCAGGATTGGAGATTTCATCCCTCACGGATCAAATTGAAATCTCCAGGCTCCAGGTCCCAAAACAGACCACACACTGAGAAAACTGAAAAGCCAGCTCCCGGGAGCCTCTCAACCCGCCTGGCTGAGAATTCTGGGTCATAATCTCTTTTTTCCCTGGCAGGGCAACATTGTATAAATATATACAGTATCTCACAAAAGTGAGTACACCCCTCACATTTTTGTAAATATTTTATTCTATCTTTTCATGTGACAACACTGAAGAAATGACACTTTGCTACAATGTAAATTAGTGAGTGTACAGCTTGTATAACAGTGTAAATTTGTAACTCAACAAACAGCCATTAATGTCTAAACCGCTGGCAACAAAAGTGAGTACACCCCTAAGTGAAAATGTCCAAATTGGACCCAATTAGCCATTTTCCCTCCCCGGTGCCATGTGACTCATTAGTGTTACAAGGGCTCAGGTGTGAATGGGGAGCAGGTGTGTTAAATTTGGTGTTATCGCTCTCACTCTCTCATACTGGTCACTGGAAGTTCAACATGGCACCTCATGACAAAGAACTCTCTGAGGATCTGAAAAAAAGAATTGTTGCTCTACATAAAGATGGCCTAGGCTATAGGAAGATTGCTAAGACTCTGAAACTGAGTTGCAGCACGGTGGCCAAGACTATACAGCAGTTCAACAGGACAGGTTCCACTCAGAACAGGCCTCGCCAAAGAAGTTGAGTGCACGTGCTCAGCATCATATCAAGAGGTTGTCTTTGGGAAATAGACGTATGAGTGCTGCCAGCATTGCTGCAGAGGTTGAAGGGGTGGGGGGTCAGCCTGTCAGTGCTCAGACCATACGCCGCACACTGCATCAAATTGGTCTGCATGGCTGTCGTCACAGATGGAAGCCTCTTTTAAAGATGATGCACAAGAAAGCCTGCAAACAGTTTGCTGAAGACAAGCAGACTAAGGAAATGGATTACTGGAACTATGTCCTGTGGCTTGATTTTTTTGAGACCAAGATAAACTTATTTGGTTCAGATGGTGGCAAGCGTGTGTGGTGGCAACCAGGTGAGGAGTACAAAGACAAGTGTGTCTTGCCTACAGTCAAGCATGGCGGAGGGAGTGCCATGGTCTGGGACTGCATGAGTGCTGCCAGCCCTGGGGAGCAACAGATCATTGAGGGAACCATAAATGCCAACATGTACTGTGACATACAGAGCATGATCCCCTCCCTTCAGAGACTGGGCCACAGGGCAGTATTCCAACATAATGACCCCAAACACACCTCCAAGACAACCACTGCCTTGCTAAAGAAGCTGAGGGTAAAGGTGATGGACTTGCCAAGCATTTCTCCAGACCTAAACCCTATTGAGCATCTGTGGGGCATCCTCAAATGGAAGGTGGAGGAGCGCAAGGTCTCTAACATCCACCAGCTTCGTGATGTCGCCATGGAGGAGGGGAAGAGAACTCCATGCCCAAAAGGGTTAGGGCAGTGCTGGAAAATAATGGTAGCCACACAAAATATTGACACTTTTGGACATTTTTACTTAGGGGTGTACTCACTTTTGTTGTCAGCGGTTTAGACATTAATGGCTTTGTGTTGAGTTATTTTGAGGGGACAGCAAATTTACACTGTTATACAAGCTGTACACTCACTACTTTACATTGTAGCAAAGTGTCATTTCTTCAGTGTTGTCACATGAAAAGATAGAATAAAATATTTACAAAAAATTTGAGGGGTGTACTCACTTTTGTGAGATACTGTGTGTATATATATATATATATATATATATATATATATATATATATATATATAAAATCATATTAGGCTACAGTATTGTCTGATTCAATTTGTGTGCATCAGGTTACTATTGTTCTGTAGTATGCTGACATCTAGTAGTGGTTTAGGGCCACTACAATTTGTTTACTTATGTGATTTGGTATCTCCCTCTGTCCCACCTCCCCCCTCCTGTCTAGTGCTAGTTAGCTCAGTTCTAGATAGACTATCCCTGTTTAATCCAAATTCCCTCAGTCAGTTATAGTACTTCATATAGGGTTGCCACTTTTTCTTCAAGCCAAATCTGAACACTTTAGATGCACAGCATTTTTTTTTAGCATAAACTATAGGAGTGTAACAGACCTGGGAAACCTTTGTGTAATGCGGCGCGCATAGTACCCCCCACCCCAGGCCCAGTTCAGAGCCACATTCTTGTCTGAATAATGTCGGCCAGTCTGGATTTTGAATCATATGTCCGTGTTTCAATCCACCTGAAACCTGGACACATGATTTAAAACCCGGACTGTCTGGGTGATTCCCGAACAGGTGGCATCCCTAACTTGACAAAGACAGGTCTTAGGAGAAGCATTGTCTTCTTATGCTTCAAAAGACTGGAAAAACATCATCTGTACGGCATTTAGCTGAAGTAAAATTGCATTGGATTCAACTTCAACTTATGTGTTTTATTGAAGAGTAGAGTTGAGCGAACACGAACGGTAACGTTCGGGTTCGTACCGAACTTTGGGGTGTCCGTGACCCGAACCCGGACATTTGAAAAAAAGTTTGGGTTTGAGTTCTTTTTTTTTTTTTTCCAAAAAGTTTGAGTTCTGGGCAGGGCAGCCAATCAACAAGCGTTTCACTGGTTTTCCCTAGAAGTCATCACAGCCATGCCTACTAATGGCATGGCTGTGATTGGCCAGTGCATCATGTGACCCAGCCTCTATATGAAGCTGGAGTCACAGTGCTCTCAGGGTAGTGTAGGGAGAGGATGCTGCCGGTGCTGTGAGGGACAGATTGCAGATAGATAGATAGGTAGAGATTACTACTACTACTGCTTTTAGGGACAGATTGCAGATCTCATCCTGCATTACAGAAAGATCTGACTGGACTAGGTGGAGTCTACTGCTTAGAGGGACAGATTATTGTTCTAAAATCATCTTTTAGTTCTATAGGGTCAGGTTCCTGTTGTTGCTGTAAGGGACAGATTATTGTTCTAAAAGCATTTTGCAGCCCTCTAGCACTTTCCAGGACTCTTTTACAGTCATTTTTGTGCCGAAAAGTTTGGGTCCCCATTGAATTCCATGGGGTTTGGGGTAAAGTTCGGTCAAGTTTGGTACCGACCCCCGGACTTTTTTCCGAAGTTCGGCCGAACCCACCGTTCCCGAAGATCCACGGGTTCGCTCAACTCTATTGAAGAGTTAAGTTGCATGTGGATGGTGCCAAATTAGCAGATGACTGTACTAACTGGACAGATTGGGACTAAGAAGATATGTGAATGCATAAAGCAACATTTGACACAGAACATTGCTATATAGGAAAAAATATGTATGGAATCTCATTCCTAAATGTACAGATTATCTGCTTTTTCCTAAATTATCTCTAAAATGTAATTTTATTTAGAAATTAGAATTCAAGCCTCACCTGGCACATATCTGAACAGGGAATGTTTCCTTGTTGGTCAGGAGAAACTTTGGGAGCTCAAAAATGACCTCAAATCTTGGAAGCACTGTGGAGGAAAAATGCATTAAACAAGGTGCTGAATGGTATTCTCAGAGACCATTTGGAAATTATGCTCATATTCAAGGGACTCATCAATGAAGTTCCTCAAATGAAATAAAATAAGATCACATAAAATAAAATACCAGTTTTTGGTATTGGGTTCAGTTGGCCACAGTAACCAATAATTAAAGAATACATAATTCTACAATGATTTCAATTGCAAATAATACAAATATTAACAATTTCAATAAACAAGACGGCGGTCTTTGGCCTCAGTATGCTTTAGATAGAAAAACCTGGTCCTTCAACCACACCTCAACAGCCTTAAAACCTCTTACTAAAACTTGACATCCCCTGAGATGTTCCCCCTATTTACTGAAATCACCTTACTATCTGGTAATGCCAAAGACCCCTTACCATCTTGCCTGCCATGATGAATATTTATGTAAAAACGAAAAAATAACAAAGGAAGAGATGAGTGGGCAGGACAATTTAACGCTCTGCTCTTCCCAAAGGCCAATTCTTGAACGTCAGCCCCTTGACTCAGCCCCTCAACTTTCTGGCCGCCTTCTTCCTGTAAGGTAAGCTTTACCCACCCACATACAGTATTTACGCATACCCAGTGTAAATTCCCCCCCCCCCCAGTCATGAATTGCCTTGACTGAGACTTTTTCTCTTCTTCATGACTCACTTTGACTGAAGGCAAAATCCTCTTCCAAAGATACAATTCCATCTCAACTGGGTCTTAAAGTAGAACTATAGGCAAAACTTTTTTTTTTCATTTTGCATAGCGTAAGGGAGGGTTATAACTACTCTCAGATTTTTTTTCCCCCCATTTCTGTCCCATTGCAGAGATCTCCCATTACTTCCTGTCCCAAATTAAAGGAATTTCTTGCGGACCCCTAGCTCACCAGAACTAAGATTTCCCATCTATTACTTTTCTGGGGTCTTAAAGTAGAACTATAGGCAAAACTTTTTTTTTTCATTTTGCATAGCGTAAGGGAGGGTTATAACTACTCTCAGATTTTTTTTCCCATCTCTGTCCCATTGCAGAGATCTCCCTTTACTTCCTGTCCCAAATTAAAGGAATTTCTTGCGGACCCCCAGCTCACCAGAACTAATGTCCCCATTGGAAGATTTCCCATCTATTACTTTTATGGGGACAACCCAAAATTTGGGGTTTTCTTTTTACTTTCACTTTCAATGATAATGGTAAACAGGACAAATAGAGAGGAGGAATCTCTGTCCAAAACTAAAAAAAAAAGTTTAGCCTTTAGTTATACTTTAACCACTTGCCAACCGCCTGCTGTGGATTGACGGCGGCAAAGTAGTTCGTTATTGCAAACCGTTGTCACCTCATGGCGGCCGCGATAATGAGTATTGTGAGCACGCATGCACCACCAGAGGCTCGCTCGCATTCTCACTGTGTTCTGTGGGGGCCAGGGAGCGGGTAGGGCTACCCATGATCACCCCCCCCCCCCCGGATCGACAGAACGGAGGTCCATGTATGTAAACACGGATCTCCGTTCTGACAGAGGAGGTAGGGCTGTGATCACAGGTTTCCTGTATATGGAAGCTGTGATCACTTCCCTCCCCCTGCCAGCCCAGCCCCCATACAGTTAGAACACACTCAGTGAACATAGTTAACCCTTAGAGCCCCCTTCACTGCCAATGGCATTTACACAGTAATCAGTGCATTTTCATAGCACTGATCGCTGTATAAATGCCAATGGTCTCAAAAAAGTGTCAAAATGGTCCGACATGTCCGCCGCAATATCGCAGTGCTGCTAAAAATTGCAGATCGCCGCCATTCCTAGTAAAAAAAAAAAAATAAATAAAAACTCCAGAAATTAATTCCCATCATTCGTAAACACGGCAACTTTTGGCCAGACCAATCAATAATCGCCGATTGCAATTTTTTTTTTACCAAAAATATGTGGAAGAATATAAATTGGCCAAAACTGATGAAAAAAAATGTTTTTTATATTTTTTTTTGGATTTGTATTTTAGCAAAAACTAAGAAAAATTGTTTTTTTTTTATTTGCAAAATTGTCCCTCTTTTTTTGTTTATAGCGGTGATCAGAAATAACGCAGAGGTGATCAAATACCGCCAAAAGAAAGCTCTATTTGTGGGAAAAAAAAGGACACACATTTCGTTTGGGTACAACGTCGCACGACCGCGCAATTGTCATTTAAAGCGACGCAGTGCCGAATCGCAAAAAGTGCTCTGGTCCTAAAGGGTGAAATCCTTCCGGGGCTGAAGTGGTTAAGAAAGTGTGTGGTAATCCAAGAAAAACTGGTATGGTGTCTTTATGATGCTTTTGTCAGTAATGTGCATCTGATGAGCATCATTGAAGTTTTTGCTCTATTGTGATCTATTTTAGATTCTGGTCCTGTTTGAAATATCCAGCCGAGGGCCTGATGGACTCTGATGTCTAATATTTTACTTATTATATCTGGTTATGTAGATGTGCATGACCATTTAATGTCTTGCCAAAAATGCATGCTTGTTTCAACGTTGTTTAAATTTGATTTCTCACCATATTCCTCCACGCTGAACTTGTGGACTTTACTCTTCACTATAATAGTATATTCGCCTAACTGTGGTTCAGAAGACAGAGGGTATGATAGGTCAGTCATTCCCTGATTAAGTTTCACATCCAACCATTGACCAATTCTGTTGAGTCTTGGATCCTGAAAGGCAATGAGTCACCCAAATTTGAAAAAATCTTTAACGATATCCCTCTTATCTTTAACCAAAAATACTCAAACATACATCTTAGGGCACCATTTTGCTATGAGAATATATATAAGTCTAAGTATCATGGGCTCAGTCCTAAAGAATAATGACAAATATCTAACTGACACAGTTGACTATAGGTGACTATGGTGGGAAGAAGGGTGTGGAGGTTCACCTCTTATTATCAGATCATAAATGAGTTAACATTTTTCTATAGCCAAACCATTTTCTGGTCTTGGATAGAGTAGAGAATGATGAAATCCCCTGCCATTTTATTTTCTGCTGTTTGTGTAACATTGGAGGCATTTCCCTTTAACTCCAGTGCCAGAACACAGTAGGAAATTAAAGGAAATCTCCTTAAAGTGGTAGTGAACCCATCCATTTAACAGTTTAAAAATCAGTTACATTTCCGGCACGTGCCGGAAATGTAACATTCCAATTGGTTGTGCTCTAAACCAAACTGTCAAACCATCCAATAGCTGGTGTCATAGCTGATCACATGTGCAGCATCATGGCAGTTGTAGATTAAACAGAGGCCAAGATGGCGGCTTCCTTGGCTGAAAATGATAGGAGGGTTCACTACCGCTTTAAGTGAGGGTAGTTCCCCTCTTTGAGAGTTGCCCCCCAGATTAAGTGTCCCCATTGGAAGATCTCCCTATACTGCTTGTCCTGAGGACAGCTCTAAAATGTTGGATTCCCCCTCACTTTCCTATTTGGTGACGACAGAGGTGTGAATCTACCCACAGGAACTCACACTTCAATAAAAACCTCATAGAAGGTATAATCCTGCCTCACTCCATCCAAAATGTAAAAAAATAGAAAGGTTTTGTCTAGAGATATACTTTAACCACTTGCCGGCCATACTGCTGCAGGTTGGCTCATCTGCGCGAACTGACGTAACCGTACGCCGGTCCGTGCATGTTAGATGTCCGCCAGTCACCCGTGATCGTTGTACACAGAGGCAGAACGGGGATCTGTCTATGAAAACAAGGCGGATTCCCGTTCTGACAGGGGACATGGCAGAGATCTGCTGTTCCCAGTGATCGGGAACAGCGATCTCTGTGGTGTTCCAGGCAGCCCATCCCCCCTACGGTCAGAACACACCCAGGGAACACAGTTAACCCCTTGATTGCCCTCCTAGTGTTAACCCCTTCCCTGCCAGTGTCATTTATGCATTGATCACTGAATTTTATAGCACTGATCAATGCAATAATGTCACTGGTCCCCAAAAAGTGTCACTTGGTGTCAGATCTGTCCGCAGTCCCACTAAAAATCACAGATCGCCACCATTACCTGTAAAAAATAAATAAATAAAAGTCCATAAATCTATCCGGTAGTTTGTAGACGCGATAACTTTTGCGCAGACCAATAAATATATACGCTTATTGCGATTTTTTTACCAGAAATATGTAGAAGAATACATATTGGCCTAAACTGATGTAGAAATTCGTTTTTTTATTTATTTATTATTTTGGATATGTATTATAGCAAAAAGTTGTCGGTCTTTTTTTTGTTTATAGCACGAAAAATAAAAAACGCAGAGATGACAGGTACTCTTTATGGAGACATTAGAGGTCTAATAGACCCCAATGTCTCCCCTGCCGTCTGCAGCCATCAGCTTGTGATTAAAGGTTCACTCTTTTGGGGGGGGGGGCGTGGCCAAGAGCGGCATGTGAGAGGACGTGTCTCAGAGAGCTCAATGCCTGAGATCCTCCATTAATCCTGTTCCCGGCCGTATACCAAATCCGTTTGCCGGTGCTACCTCACACTCCGGACCGCGCTGCTGATACCGATCAGAACAATACTGACCCGCAAATAGCAGAAAGAGGATGGCATGCTTCCCGACCTCCAACATGGTGCCACGCCGGCCCAGCGTGCACGGACGAACAAGCAGGAGGCTGGTAAGATACAGCCAAAAACTCCCAAAACTGCGGGGAAAGATCCACCCAGAGACATGAGATAGTACACTCAGAAACTAACAACGTGGTGGAACATCACTCTGAGGAGAAACTGCAGAATACCACACACATCTTTCATGCTGAGTGAGGGGATGAGCCCTCAGCACAAGGCCCCAAAGCTACACCAGAGCAGACTGACACGGAGCTGGATGAGGAGGAGGGGGAGGCTGTGCAGCCTACAATAGCTAACATTCTCAGAGCCGTTCACATATGTACAGCCTCTGTGAATACACTGCAGGAGCACTTTGGAGAATTAAAAGAGGAGATGGGATTGATCCGTCATGATATACAATAAATCAGGAAGTGCAACACTGCAGTGGAGGGCCAGGTCAGCGATATAGAAGACAAGATGGCTCCTCTAATTAGAGACACCCAGTCTACTGCCAGAACTAGCAGGGCCAATGAATTGAAAAATGAGGACATTGAGAACCGTCTAAGATGGAATAACGTCCATATTGTGGGGTCCCAGAAAAATCGGAGGGTAGAGACCCCACAGAGTTTGCAGAAAATTGGCTATCTGAAATATTTGGTAAATATGTATTTACTCGTTTTTACTCCATTGAACAAGCCCACAGGGTCCCACCTAGGCCTCTTCCCCCGGGACCCCCCCCCCCCCGCACTAAAAAGACCCTGGGGTGTTATACCTGCAATAAGGTAGAATCTGCCAAGAGTTACAGGAGTAAAAAGTTAAGTAACCGGGACGATCAAGACCGTCATCTGACCCACAGAGATTAATCTCCTCGGTAGAACAGAAGATATAGCGACTGGACCGGGAGGTGACGTCACAACGTGAAGGACTAAATAACATATAGTACTGCCTAGTTAGGGTAGAGGAGAAAATTAAGAGGTTTCACGAGGACGTCACATAAGTGTCTCCGACATGTATACACTTGCCGAGACTCTTACAATCGATAACATCCGACGTGTCGGAGGGGGAGGAGGAGTAGG
>BLSH010475184.1:383249-398986 GCA_018402905.1 Glandirana rugosa | reverse complement strand
AGACTGTGCAGCCTATATTAGCTGACATTCTCAGAGCTGTTCACATATGTACAGCCTCTGTGAATACACTGCAGGAGCACTTTGGAGAATTAAAAGAAGAGATGGGATTGATCCGTCATGATATACAAAAAATTAGGGCGTGCACCACTGCAGTGGAGGGCCGGGCTACCGATATAGAAGACAAGATGGCTCCTCTAATTAGAGACACCCAGTCTACTGCCAGAGCTACCATGGCCAATGAATTGAAAAATGAGGACATTGAGAACCGACTAAGATGGAATAACATCCATATTGTGGGTCTCCCAGAAAAATCGGAGGGTAGAGACCCCACGGAGTTTGTAGAAAACTGGCTGTCTGAAATATTAGGCATTTACTCCTTTTTACTCCGTTGAACGAGCCCGCAGGGTCCCACCTAGGCTTCTTCCTCTGGGACCCCCCCAAACGATGCTGGCTAGACTCCTCAACTATAAGGATAAGGAAACTATTCTACGCCTAGCAAGGGAACATCGAGACATAAAGTTCAATGGTGTTAAAGTCTCATTTTATCCTGACTTTTCTGCAGAAGTTCAACGACGTGGAGCTAAATTTGGTGAAGTCAAAAAAAGACTGCAGTGCCTTCAGGCCAACTACGCCATGCTGTATCCTGCCGAACTCAGGGTGATAGCAGGAGGTCAAACACACTTTTTCCAATCCGCCACCGAAGCCTCAGACTGGCTGGATGCCAATGACCATCTTTTTCGCCAAGCTGGCCGAACAGCAGCTGGAGAGGGATGAAAGCGAAGTCTCTTCCAACAAGATGATCGTTATATTGCGGATAAACAGGATGCAACTGCCACTATCTTACTCTCCTGATTAAACGACCTGGACACGGATATCCTGGTGCCCATGAGAGCCAAATCATCTCTATATAACTGGGCAACCTTATAATAATTTCTAAGCAACTTTATTTGTTGATTTCTACGTGCTTGTTTTTGCAGAGACTTACGAGGGCGACCGAAAGGGCCCATAAGCTTGTTTCAAGTTCAAATATTCCTTCCCACAAGTTTACCCAACTTCTGCAGGCACTGTAACCTTCAAAATGGACCCACAAATTCTATAACAACAGCTTGCAGAATTGGAGTCCACTTTCTGGAGGCCTGGGAGATGACCTCACGTATGGGTTAACAATGCAGTTTTTGTTCTTTGTTTTATTCTATTTTTACTCAGGTTCCAGACTGCCTATTTTTTCTACAATACACCATGGATGAGAAGTGCAGTTGTCCCTGATACCCACCCTTCTAGTTTGTACCCACTGACCCAATACATTGGAATGTACTAGTCTTCTCTCTGATGCCCCCAGGTGCGGCCTGGGTGAACAGTGTACAATTTTATTGTACTCCCCTCATATCACGATGAACACAGTTCCTATTATCTCATGGAACGTTAGAGGCTTTAATGATCCTCTAAAGAGAACTGTGGTTTCCACTGCTCCGAGGGAGCACCTCCCTGCAATCTGTGCACTACAGGAAACCCATTTGACCCCGGGGACCCTGTCATGTATGTAATTTTTCCCTGGGTGGGATGGACGTATCACTCCACACATACCTCCTACTCAAGGGGGGTGAGTGGTTTGATACATCGATCCCTTGACTTCCAACTTCTTGACAAAGTAATTGATACAGAGCAAAGATATGTCGTTTTTTATGCAGGATTTACCAGTTGACGTGTGTACTAACTGCAGTATATATTCCTCCTCTATTTAACGCAAGAATCCTAAGAACTTTGCTGTCATACCAGCTGGGCAACCATGACATCCCACTAATTCTGATAGGAGATTTCAATGGTATACTAAACCCTGTTCTTGACAAACACCCCCCCCCCCCCCACACCCAATGGCTCATACCGTACTAGGCCCACATTGAGGAAATTCATTGAGGGGGTGGGGTAGATAGATCGATGGCGGTTGCACAACCCGCACCAAAAACAGTTCTCGTGTTTTTCAAAAACACACTCATCCCTCTCCAGGGTTGATTTATGTTTATGCACCCATTCTATTTTTCACCTTATAGAAGACATTCAATACCTGATTAGGGGTGTATCAGACCACTCCCCACTCCTGATCCTCCTAAATGCTAGACCGGCCACTACTCTGCCTAAAGCCAATTGGAAACTGAATGCCTTTTGGCTTAACCTCTTTACCTCCCATGACAAGATAACAAGGGAAATTGCGGACTACTGGAAGAGACATGCAGGTCACCAGGACATGAGCAGTGCAATGGATGCCTTTAAGGCATTTCTAAGGGACTTATTTATGTCAGAGGTTAACACTATGAAGAAAAACTCTCATGCCCTGAGGGAACAGGCAGCTCAGCTGGTACAGCGATTGGAGGCGGAGTATATCGCATCCTCCACAGAGAGCACTAGGAAGGCATGGGTGGCTGCACAAGATGCAGTTAATCGCATAGACGAATCCAAAGCAGACAAAAAATGTTTTTTCAATAAGCTTACCTTTTATGAAGAGGGGGAGCAGACAGGGAAACTGCTGGCCAAAATAGTGCAATCACATCAGACATCACCATCCATAGGTGCACTATGCACTAAGATGGGACAAGTGGTGAATAACCCTACAGGTATTATGCAGGAATTATTTACAGGAGATTGAATTGCCCTGCCTGTCTAAGTCTCAGAGCCAACTATTGGACTCCCCTATCTCCACTGAGGAAATACAATTAGCAGTTGGCTTTCCTAACTCTAAGGCCCCAGGGACTGACGGCATTCCGAATGAAGTATACCGATAATATGGAGATATTTTCTTACCACAACTGCTAAAAACACTTAATGCTGCCAGGGAATCCCAGAGACTTCCTGCATCCATGGCACAAGCCAATGTAGTCCTCTTACTAAAGCCAGGAAAGGACCCTCTAGACCCAGGCTCGTCTAGGCCCATCTCCTTTTTACAAACTGACATTAAAATCCTAGCCAATGTGATGCCTCTGAGACTCAATAAGGTGATTTCGGACATTATCCATCCAGACCAGGAAAGGTCCACTGCCATCAATTTACGCAAATTGTTTCTTAACATCTAGTCCCGGGCTGACAACATAGGCGAGAGGGCCTTACTATCGTTGGATGCACATAAGGTTTTTGATTGCATCGAATGGCCTTATATGTGGGCTACTATGCAAAAAATTGGGATTTGACCTATATTCCTTTCTTGGGTCCAGTTGCTATATAGCTCTCCAGAGGCGGTGATCAGAGAGGCGGGACGTATATCCTTACCTATCTCTTTACATAGGGGCATGCCATAGAGCCATTGGTTGCCTTAATCTGATCTGACCCCTTGATAACAGGATTTAAATATGTGAATATGGTGCAGCGCTGTCTTGGTAGTGTGTGAAAATCAACGTGTGTGTGTGTGCCAAAAGAAATACAACTAAATGCAATCTCATAAAATATTAGACATGTGCACCGCAAAAATTCCAACAGTTATAATATGGCAACTCTGTGTTTAAACTATGTGCATAGCAAAGACAGGACTGTGTATCTCAAGGCTGGACACATAAATAATATAGTGCACACATAATGTGAAATCAGGTGAACAAAAGCAAAGCAAAAATATATATAAAAGTTCAATATGAATAAATAATTGTTGATAAAGTTCAGATTTCTGGAATATCCTTAAGAAATCCTCCACCAGTGTAGGATATCGTGCTGGTCACAGGACTGTTTGTGATGTTAATTATTTAGCAGGTGCCACCAATATAAGTGCTAGCCCCTCACCTCACATATGCTAGCAACCTTGCATATAAAGGTTTCTTTAGTGGATCCTCCTGCTGTCAGCCTCTAGGGGTCTCCTTTTTTCCTCTTTGCTTTACCCGTGCATTTGTCCTATTGTTGCTTATATAGAAGTACAGACGAGCTCGGTGCTCGTGGACAGACGAACGTTCTTTTAATTTAAATGTGAGTGTCTTATTTTAGCTGTTTTAATAAATTGATTTGAAGCGTTAATACACCAATAGAAGCTTCTTGTTTCTTTTCTTTGGCCTTACAAAGTTTGGCAAGTTCAAAAAGAAAAAAACCCATGGTAATATAATCTGTATATAAGCAACAACAGGACGAATGCACGGGTAAAGCAAAGAGGCAAAAAGGAGACCCCTAGAGGCTGACAGCAGGAGGATCCACTAAAGAAACCTTGAGGGCCGGTTCACACTTACGCGGCGCGATGCGGCGCTCGAGGCGATCTCAACGCGGCTTGTGAAGAGACTTCTATCATAGAAGTCAATGCAAGCCGCCTGAGATTGCCCTGAAAATAGTGCAGGAACCATTTTTCTAAGGCGGAGTGAAGTGATTCGCTCCTATTAGAACGGTTCCATTGCACAGCATTGAGGCGAATTGTCAGGCGACTCAAGTCGCCTGACAATTCGCACTAGATGTGAACAGGCCGCAAAGTTGCGCAGCATCGCGCAGCGTAAGTGTGAACCGGCCCTGATATGCAAGGTTGCTAGCATATGTGAGGTGAGGGGCTAGCACTTATATTGGTGGCACCTGCTAAATAATTGACCAGCTGTGACCAGCACGATATCCTACACTGGTGGATTTCTTAAGGATATTCTACAAATCTGAACTTTATCAACAATTATTTATTCATATTGAACTTTTATATATATTTTTGCTTTGGTTTTGTTCACCTGATTTCACATTATGTGTGCACTATATTATTTATGTGTCCAGCCTTGAGACACACAGTCCTGTCTTTGCTATGCACATAGTTTAAACACAGAGTTGCCATATTATAACTGTTGGAATTTTTGCGGTTCTCATGTCTAATGTTTTATGAGATTGCATTTAGTTGTATTTCTTTTGGCACACACACATGTTGATTTTCACACACTACCAAGACAGCGCGGCACCATAGTTACAATATATTTTAATACAGGATAGAAAACCAAGGATAGCTATCTAGGAGCTAGCAGCTGTTGCTGTATTATCTCATATATTACCATCCATGTTTGATTTTTCATACTTGCATACATATAAAATCAAGGAATTTTGGTAAGCGCAGTATTCAATTATTATAGGATTTAAATATGGCCCCCTACACGAAAAAAGTATGTTATACGCAGATGATACTATGCTGCTGTTAGGAGACATGCGTGAATCATTAACAGAAACCATGTCGGTTATTAGTAGGTTTGGCAAATACTCAAGACTGGTAATTAACTGGACCAAATCCTCTATAATGCTCTTAGACTCGTCCCCCGATGACAGAAACCCAACACTCCACGATATTCCAGTGACCTCTTCCTTTAAATATTTGGGGTACTTTTTTCACCCCGCAACCACGGGACTACATCTCCCTCAATCTTTTCCCGCTTCTAGGCCGTATCAGGGACAAAACCACGATTTGGACCAAACTTTGTATGTCTTTAGTGGGTAGTGTAAACCTCACCAAAATGATCTTTATGCCCCAACTCCTGTATGTATTGCATAATACCCCCATGGTAATCCCTCTAAAAATATTTCGGATCATCAACACACTGTTTCGATCTTTCCTATGGCTTCACAAAACACCTAGGATACAGTTAGAACAGTTGCAGAAACCTAAGGAGGAAGGCGGACTAGCTTTGCCTAATCCCAGGCTGTATTACCTGGCAGCACAGCTACAACATATTGCCCAAACCATGGCCAAAGAAAATTCATGGGGGTGGGGGGACAAAGACCCAACTGCAGCACTCATGAAGCATGTCACAGGTGCCTGTGATGTGGTCACGGGGCTGGAAGCCTTGGCCTTTGCCAAGTCCAATAAACTATTCCCTATGTACGTATTGATACAAAAAGTATGGAACAAAGTGAGACAATTGCAAGACATGTCCGGATTTACTATCCACAGCCCCATATGGGACAATGGCTACTATGGAGAATTGCGATTACTGACTTGCGCACCCAGATGGAAATCCTATGGAGTTTCCCATCTGGTACATATTTTTTCTAATGGTAAACTTTGTTCCTTTCAGGAACTACAGGCTACATTTGAAATACCCCAGGCCATGTACTTTCACTATTTACAGTTAAGCCACTCGGTTAGAGCTCAATCGAATGTAACTGAGCGGACACAATCCATAGCCCCCATCTTCCGTTATATGTCTGAGGTCTCCTATTTTAAGGGTTTTATCTCCAGGTCATATGCAATGCTGTCGAACATCTTCCTGTGAGGTTTTCCAAGTAGGGCAGTGCACAGCTGGGAGAGGGACGTGGGTACATTTGAAGAGGATCAGTGTAAGAGGTGCTTCAGGCGGTTCAGCAGAGCTCTCTTAGTACAGCACGTCCCAACTATATATTGTAATGCGGGTACATTATACTCCAGCAAGGCTATTCAGGATGGGGATGAAGGAGAGCCCAGGCTGTACCAGATGTTTGAGAGACCATGGAGTTCTAATCCAACTCTTATGGCGCTGTCCAGAACTACACCTCTATTGGACTAAAGTTATTGACACCATTAATAAAGTTTTTCAAGTTCAGGTTCCACTTGACCTTAAACCATGTATTTTGGGAATCCTGGATGACCTATCCTTGGAAAACAATACCAGACAGGCCATAGCCAGGGCTCTCTTCCAGGCTTGTAAGTTTATCCTTAGGGAGTGGAAGGCGACAGAGCCTCCCACCCGAAAAGAATGCATAAACCAGATGGGGGCCACCCTCCGCCTGGAGAAATTCATCTTCCAGCGTAGAGGTCGCCTCTGCAAATTTGATAAACTATGGGACCCATGGCTGAGTACGCCGGGTTTATAACCAGTGGACTTAATACTGGATAGACTGCTATTATAATATACAGTATGTGCTGAGATAGTACGGGGTGGGGGGGATAACGTTGCTCTTTATACTCTGTGGTAATATTGTACTTGTAGCTGTGAAAAGCAGAATGTACTTCATCTGGAACCTGTAATGTATGTGTACTTTCTATGTTTATCTCAATAAAATCAGTTTTTGAGAAAAAAAAAAAAGGTTCACTCTTTGCTGAACTGCTTAAAAAAAATGTACCCTTTCCAATCACTTTGAATGTATCTTTTAATTCTAAGCAGTATAAGTATCTGACTTTGACCTGGTATCAGCCTCTTGCATGTCCTGTACAGCATGGCTGGAGTGTGCGGGGGAAAATCAGCACAAGGAGCTTAACAGTTCATACAAAAAGTGAGCCGCTGCCCCCATCTATAACTGGTCTATACAGCAAGGAGCATTGGAGGGCAACATATGACAAAAAGCAGCCAAAGAAAAATCCAAGCTCTACTTACTAACCAGCTTGTGAAAAGCCAAAGACCAGTTAGGCCTCATACACACGGACGTTTTTTAGCGCCGCATTTTTTAGCGTTTTTTTTTCAGCTCTCCATATTATTCAATAGCCCCATAAAAACGCAGAAGTTTTTGAGCTGTAGATGGCGTCGGCGTTAGTGAGCTAAAAGTAGAACCCACGGCCAGTGCGTTCCAAGGCGTAGCGTTTTGGCGTTTTTGACGCTGAGCCGGCAAAACGCTCACTAACGTGCATTAACCGGAGTTTTTAGCACTGGCGTTTTCAGGTTAAAAAATAGCAGAGAAATGTTTTTCAAATAAAATGCCTATTGACGCCAAAGCTCACTAAAGCATATTAGTGCCAATGCAAAACGCTGACAAAATTGTATTTTTGACGCAGATTTTTCCATGAAGTCAGGCCCGACGTTAAGCTTATTTTTTTCAATACGTCCGTGTGTATGAGGCATTATAATTGGGAGCAACGGCTCGCTTTTTGTATGCTTGCCATTGGTCAGGTAACACACTGACACCTTTGCAGCCATTGTGCTATGTGCTGGGTGTTCAGTGTGTCTCTGCACCTTTAGGCTGGGTTCACCCTGGAGACGGCTCTGGCTCACAGCAGGGTTCCGGTGCGTCCCAGTTCACCATTTCAGGTCTGATTTCATCCCAAATTTTTGGCTCAATTCGGACGTGAAATGGACCAAAAGGCGCACCGGACTCCTGTGCAAATTCGCACCGGAGTCGCTCCGGAGATATGTGAACCGGCTCCATAGAGAGCCAGTCACAATCTCCTGCTATTGCGAATTGGATGCTGCTTCCCCGCATCCGATTCGTAATGGTGTGAACCCAGCCTTAACCACTTGCCGACCGCCGTGGCTTGACGGCGACAAAGTGGTTCGTTATCGCGAAATGCAGTCACCTGACGGCAGCCGCGATAACGAGTATTGTGAGCGTGCACGCGCCGCCGGAGGTGGTAGGGTGGACTCGATTTCCGCCGGCTACCCATGATGGCCCCCCCGCAGTGAGAGATCGGAGGTCATTGTATGTAAACACGGATCTCCGTTCTGACAGAGGGGGAAGGGCTGTGATCACAGGTTTCCTGTATATGGAAGCCGTGATCACTCCCCTCCCCTCTGCCAGTCCAGCCCCCATACAGTTAGAACACACTGAGGGAGCACAGTTAACCTTTAGAGCACCCCCTCCAGGTTAACCCCTTCACTGCCAATGGCATTTACTAAGTAATCAGTGCATTTTCATAGCACTGATCGCTGTATAAATGGCAATGGTCCCAAAAAAGTGTCAAAGTGGTCCGACATGTCCGCCGCAATATCGCAGTACTGCTAAAAATCGCTGATCGCCGCCATTACTAGTAAAAAATAAAAAAAAAATAAAAACCCCAGAAATGAATTCTCATCATCCGTAAATGCGGCAACTTTTGTGCAAATCAATCAATTAAGGGCCAATTGCGATGATTTTTTACCAAAAATATGAGGAAGAATATAAATCGGCCAAAACTGATGAAAAAATGTTTTTTTATATTCTTTTTGGAATTGGATTTTAGCTAAAAGTAAGAAATGTTTTTTTTTTGCAAAATTGTCACACTTTTTTTGTTTATAGCGGTGATCAGAAATGACACAGAGATGACCAAATATCACCAAAAGAAAGCTCTATTTGTGGGAAAAAAAGGACGCCAATTTAGTTTGGGTACAACGTCGCACGACCACGCAATTGTCAGTTAAAGCGACACAGTGCTGTATCTCAGAAAGTGCTCTGGTCCTAAACTGGGAAATCCTCCAGCCCATCTGCCTTCATCTATCTCATTAGAATGCATGTTAGAGGTGGGACTACAAGTAACAGGTTGCCTTGCCGAGGGCCTCTAGCTTACGCATGCATGTGCAAATGTGTGTAACCAAACCCCTGTTTTTAACACATACTGCTAGACGGGTTAATTTGGCTGGTCACAAGCTGGTTGGTAAGTAGAGCTTGGATTTTTCCTTGGCTGTTTTTTGTCAGTTCATATGCTGATAAGAAACATGCTGATAGGAGGAGAGAGCAGATATGAGCTCATCTCCATGTACTAGAAAACACTTCCACCTGTTATGGTGTTGGGTAGGTTAACACAATGTTAAGTAGTTCTAATAAACTCTCTGTCCTAGGGTGAGAATGCTGCTCAGTATGGTTTTCACCCTAGGACAGGAAGTGAGTTAATGTCAGGATTCCCAGATTAAAGTAAAAATTAAGGTGTAAAAAAAGCAAAAAAAAAAAAAAAGCTAATACAGTCACCACATCTAAGGACTGGTAAGCTGCCATAATATAAATTTTTGTTCTTGGGTGTAGATACGCTTTAGGGTTTGTAAATCTGATTGTTTCCCACTAAAAACCTGTCAGCCTGCCTGTACCAAATGTGTGCTATCTAATAAACCCTATAGGCAAAATTTTTTTTTTTCATTTTGGATAGAGGAAGGAAGGCTTTTTTCCCCTGTGAGATTTTTTTTTCCGCCATCTGTGTCACATTGCGGAGATTTCCCTTCACTTCCTGCCCCATAGCCAACCAGGAAGTGAGAAGAAATCCCTTAAAATGAAGGGAATTCCTTGGGGAACCCCAGTGCACCAGAACTAGTGTCCCCATTGGAAAAGTTCCCCCCGCTATTACTTTTCTGGGGACAACCCAAAATGTAGGATTTCTTTTACTTTCACTTTTATTGATAATGGTAAACAAGACAAATAGAGGGTGAATCTCTCTTTAACTGGGGCACAGACAGCTATAAAAACTGACAAGGGTTCTAATCCCTCTCCACTTAAACTTAAAAAAAGTTTTGCCTTTAGTTATACTTTAAAACATTTGTTACCCCAACATTTTATATTCCTGATATGTGCCTGCTGTACCATATACTTGTATGAGAAGGCATCCTGTTCTCATTGTATTCCCTCCTTTGAGTAAAATCCCTGGTGTTCCTGCCAATCACTCTGCTTTCCCACATTAAAAACTGACCACACTAAGCAGGAGAGCATAGCGTGGTGCGTTGCTATGGATATTTAGGTAATTTTTTAGCATATGTATTTGTTAATTGTTGGATTTAGGACCATGTGTTGTTTGGGGGTCTAGGTTCTCCCTATTGATTTGCAAATGAACCAGTTGGACTAGTTTATAAACAGAGGACGTTCTTTCCAGGATATGGTGCAACGGGAAGTAGGGAGAGGAGATTAGGTTTTGAAACAAGCATGTGGTGAGACAAAGGGAGTGGTTTCGGAAGACAAAGAGGCAAGACATGGCTGCTTGAAGCTAGAGAATGTCGGAGATGTTTTGAGTTGAACTCTGGGAAAATAACAATGAAGGACATTACATCTTAAATTCCATCTCTTAAGTCGAGTAACTGTTTAGTTTACTTATTGCATACATATTGTACATGCTTATTTTTCTAGAAAGGATATAGGCACATTTTGTAACTATGAATTGTGTTTTGTTCAGTTGTATGTGCGGCTTTTCTGTTTAGTAAAAGCACTGATACACTACAGAAGTCTAAGCTTCCTTGACTTTTACCCCAAGAACCTTTAAAAAAAGATGAGAAGCAAAACACGTGTTCAGCTCTCTAGCTGTGCAGGGAACTCCGTGTACTCTCCTCCAATGGTCAAATATGCCTCCCGCTACATAGCCTTTTACTAAAAAGCTCAGTGTGCTGCTGCTTCTCCCCCCCCAGCTTGTATGCAGCTGAGAACAGAGGGAATGTGATCACTTATAAAAAAAAGGAAAAAAGGTATTTATAATGTTTTTTATATGTATATAAAAATGTTTTGCATTTCATTTGTTTTTTAAACTGAATGGGTTGTTTTACAAGGTGATCGGTTACAATCACTTTAACACTATACTATTGCAAAAAGAGGATATAAACACATTAGAAATGATATTACGATGGTCCACATTTATAAAAACTATCCTGAAAACAATAATATCTCACCAATGTAATGAAATTCAGTAAATCACATATACCTAAGTCCTGTAGTATGCCACCTTATCATTCTGTACACACTGTCAGATTTATATAACTACCTGTAATGTGCATTCAAATTTATCACCTTTAGTTAACAAAACTGCACTAGCAGTTGTCAAATAATTCTGTGTTTGTAACATATCTTATAAGTTCTTACCTGTAACTCTACCAAGGCTAGCTAAAGGGAAGAAAAGAAAAGAAAGAATAATTAGTGAATGAAGCTTGCACTATGTATAGGTTTTCAGAGGTTGAGCGAAATTTCGCTATAAGCCTAGTATAGTAAAGGAATATTGTCTGTATTGCCAAAGGAACTATTCCATTTTTTTTCTAGATTAAAGCATTCATTTACTACCATAGTATACCCTGTGTGGTTCATGAAGAAGGCCAAGCAATACTTCTCTTTCCTGTGGAGGCTGGTGGATATTTGTTGGGGGGGGGGGGGGCGGCACACAACCACCCCCTCCGAGGCACCTCAAATCCCCCCCACTCCCCCTCGCTGTCTGCCGGTCCACGGCACTTACCTGTCTAGGCGGTGGACACATCAGGCAGCGATGGGGATCAGGCATCAGTGGGCACATTGGGCAGTGGTGGGGATAGGGCATCGGCGGGCACATCGGGCATCGGTGGAATATTCATTTGCTGTTGCAACACACCTGGTTGGGCTCCGGATACAATGCTCTGCACCCGAACCCACCATATTTTGATGCCTATTGGAGCCTCTGACTCTAATCAGGTGCTTCAAAAAATAGTCCCTCACCCACCTCCGCCATAGGAATTCATGCTCCCGGCCCTTTTCAGGAAGGATAGGGAGGGTGGTGGCTGTGGATAGGGGAGGTGGCGCCCCTACGCCCACAATGGACGGGTCGCCCGTTCTCTTTGCTCAGCCATAGCTTTCAGCTCTGCAATGGATAAGGCAAAGTAAGGGCAGGCTAGCAACAAGATATATGATCCAAGTAGTATTCTCTGGGTCTGCCTCAGAGCTTCTTATCTGCTGGACATTTTTGGTGAAGATTCTTGAGATATTTAGGTTGGGTTTACACTGAAGAATGCAGCGACTCACAGCAGGGATCCGGTACGTCTCCATTCACTGTTTCAGGTTCGATTTCAGCCCGAATTTTGGGCTAAATTGGGACCTGAAACAGGCCAAAAGATGCAGAGGACCCCTGTACAATTCGTACCGGAGCCGCTGCAGAGATGTGTGAACCGGCTCCGTAGAGAGCCAATCACAATCTCCTGCTATGCGAATTGAATGCGGAGAAACCCACATCCAATTCACAATAGTGTGAACCAAGCCTTAAACCAGTGTGAACTCCTGCGCTACCAGTGAATTAGTGTGCACGAATAATGATTAAATAAAATAAAATAAAATATAATACATTAAAATAAAATAAAACACAGCTGCAAACATAGAAAATGTGTTCCCACAATTAAGTAGACAATAAATTAAGACAAAAGTGCTGTGCTGCTTACCAGCTTGTGAAGCATGTGAAAAAATTAGACAATCCTACCTCGTTATCACTGTGCAATCCAACTGAAACACATTAACCACTTCTGTAGGTGTTATTGAATTTATAAACTTAAATGTTTGGCAATAAAAAAACACTCTTCATGAACATGTTGTTTCTTCAGTGCTCATAAAGTCCCACATCACTTTGTTGTCTCCCCTCATGAATTCACGCGGTCGTGACGTAACGTGTAGGGCGTGTCGAAGGCAGCCCCGGACTTGAAGTGACATATAAGTGAGCTTATTCCACTATTTTAACTATCATTGTGGCATTTGAAAATATTTGTATATTGTAAATGCATTTTTTATTCAACAAATTAGCACAATTTTAACTACTGCACCATAGGAGGCTTTCTGTATGTTCTCTTTTAACATGAACACCATCGCTTGAGTCAGTGGTGCTCAGCCCTGTCCTCAAGTGCCCCCAACAGGCCATGTTTGGGGAATTTCTCTTAGGTAAAATAGCTGTCCAAAATACCAAGCCATTCATTTAAAGCACATGTGCAAGATAAAGGAAAACCTGCAAACATGGCCTGTTGGGGGTACTTGAGGACGGGGTTGAGAACCACTGGCTTGAGGGACCTGAAGTTTTAAAGGGGCCAGAGCCCAATTATAATGGTGGTATTATAAACGATACCTGGAGAGGCCCTAGTGGACAGGAGGCTTGGAAATCACCTTAATAACTACAGCGCTGATGGATGATGACAACTAGGTTCAGTTTCTGATGTATGAAGGTGAGACTCTTGAGACATGCCCATGTAAAGGGGTGACAAGATCCCTTACCATATATGCAATTCAAAGACACAACTTAGTACTCCTTTCATTAAATTCTGGGTTCAAACCCCACACAGGGCCTTATGTTCATGTGCTTTTGATGTTTGTACGAGTGTACTCTAATTCCTTCTGTCCATTGGAGTATTGTATTAGCTGGAGAAGCTTCTAGTGGAGCCTATTGGTACATATGCATGTTAACAGGTGACAAGACCCCTTACCAGATAGGCTAATGCTTTTTTTGGGAATTCCTTTTATAGGCTGATGTTGGTATAAGTGTGCTTTAGTGTCTTCCTACCATCTAAAAAAAACATACTACTGACCTAACTGATTTCCTCTTATATTGGCCCTAATATATGAGTTAGATTAGATTGCGAGCTTCATTGGAGTACAGTATTATGTGAATGGGTGTCTGTACACTGTGAAGCAGTGTGTAATATACCGGTGCTATATAAATATGAGAAATAACAAGCACTGACTCTCCTGGACTGCTATCCACTTTATAATGGTGAGTCAGTCAACCAATTCTGCTACCCCTGGAAATTCATATTTTCTAGCAAACCATAACACTTGGATGAGAAAAGAAATGCAGACTGACTGATGGCCTGTTATTTCTGCGATATCACAGCTGCATATCAATGCCGTGCTCCTGATTTCCATCACTCAAAGAAAGGGTCACCAACTATTTCAAAATGATAGAGAAGAAGACTTTATCCTCTAGGCATGGGCACAGACATATTATCCTAAAGAGGCAGCTGATCTAGTAAACAGTTCATTCTATTTTATATCTATATGCACATTACCTGCAGCTGTGATTCTCAATTACCCTATCCCATCACCTGGTTCTCCAACTCACCTTAGTATCTGCAGGTTCAAAGTTTGCCTTCAGTGATACAATTCGAAATTTCACTAAGGAAATAAAAGAAGATAGTTTAACTAAATAATGAGTACAGGCAGTCCCCGGGTTACAAACAAGATAGGGTCTGTAGGTTTGTTCTTAAAGCGCTTGTCTACCCATTAAAAAAATAATAATAAAATAAAAGCCTGCAAGACAGTAGCATAATGAGCTAGTATGCACCGCATACTAGCTCATTGTGAAATACTTACCTTGAAACGAAGATCCGACCGGCTGCTCGGTCCCCTCTGAGGGAGCGGACATCTTCCCTCGGATCTTGCTTCCGGGTACGAGTCATCGCGGGACCCGTCTTTCCGGCAAGGTCCGGCTCTATTGCTGGGCCTTTGCCGGGACATACACAGCGCATGCGCTGTGACATACACGGCGCAAGCACCGTAACGCCGCAAGCGCCGCAACGCCGCAGCATCTTAGAGAGGGAATATCCCCTACAGGTTTAGGGCATATTCATTTTACAGTACCTACAGGTAAGCCTTATTATAGGTTTACCTGTAGGTAAAAGTACAAAAATTGGGTAGACAGGCACTTTAAGTTGTATTACTGTCCATGGAACAGTTCCTTAAATTTGTTGATTAATTATTTGGCAAATTCAATTAGACTTGTTCATCAAGGCAAACAGCATTGTACAAAGTGTCATAATCCATGACAGCTAGTGAGTAGTGTTAAGCAAACCTGTAATGTTCAGGTCCGTACCGAACTTTGGGGTGTCTGGGACCCAGATCCGTTTCAAAAAACGTTCAGGTTCGGGTTCTGGTAGTTGATCACGCATGTTAAATAGCTGAAGGGCAGCCAATCAACAAGCGTTTCACTGGTTTGCCCATAGAAGCCATCACAGCCATGCCTACTAATGGGATTGGCCAGTGCATCATGTGACCCAGCCTCTATATGAGGCTGGAGTCACAGTGCTGCATGTCACATGCTCTTGGGTTAGTGTAGGGAGAGGAAGCTTCCGGCGTTTTTGTACACTGTACGTCGTGACACTGAGGTCGGAGTATATCTCCGACCCAGTGTACTACGTGACCGGTTAGGGTAATCATCCGTACCGACACTACCGAAGATACCCGTTTGGTCACTTTGCGAACAACTAACCGACGGGAAGTCGATAAATTGTACGCACTAGTTGATGGTCTTGGGCTTGGACTTGCAAAAAACTTTGCCTAGACCCAGGGTCTGTGGGGTTTCAAGCCATGCCTGGACTTGTAATGTCCAAACGAATTGTGATGAGTGATCGACAGTACCTAATACTGTGAAACATGTTACGACAAACGGAACTACTTGTTCAGATTAACTTAAACGG
>BLSH010475184.1:364477-377613 GCA_018402905.1 Glandirana rugosa | reverse complement strand
TACAAATCATTAATAATACCTCATCTGGAATATGCAGTTCAGTTTTGGGCACCAGTTCTCAAAAAGGATATCGGGGAACTGGAGAAAGTGCAGAGAAGGGCAACCAAACTAATAAGAGGCATGGAGGAGCTCAGCTATGAGGAAAGATTAGAGGATCTGAATTTATTCTCTCTTGAGAAGAGGAGATTAAGGGGGGATATGATCAACATGTACAAGTATATACGTGGTCCATATAGTGAACTTGGTATTGAGTTATTTAATTTAAGGTCATCACAAAGGACAAGGGGGCACTCTTTATCTCTAGAGGAAAAAAGATTTAATCTACAAATACGGAAAGGTTTCTTCACAGTAAGAGCTGTGAAAATGTGGAATAGACTCCCCCCAGAGGTGGTTTTGGCCAGCACGATTGATTGCTTTAAAAAAGGCCTGGATTCTTTCCTTAATGTAAATAATATAACTGGGTATTAATATTTTTAGGTAAAGTTGATCCAGGGTGAATCTGATTGCCTTTTGGGGGATCAGGAAGGAATTTTTCCCCCGTTATAGCAAATTGTATCATGCTTTGCTGGGGTTTTTTTTGCCTTCCTCTGGATCAACTGTGGGTGAAGGATTGTATATGGGATTGTTTGGTTATCTATAATTTTTTTTTTGGGTTGAACTAGATGGACTTGTGTCTTTTTTCAACCTGACTAACTATGTTACTATGTGATTTATGCTGCAATCTATCACCAGGGACAGTGTCCAGCAGTGACAAGGAGCACTGTGATAAGGAACACTATGTATCACTCTAGACCAGTGGCCTCCAAACTGCAGCCCGGGGGCCAGATGCGGCCCTTTGCTTGCTTCTATCCTGCCCTTGGGACATTATTCATCCAACTTACATCAATGATGAGGCACCATTCCTCCAACTGATGCCATCAATGGGGCATTTTTCCTCCAACTAAGACCAAGGATGGGGCATCATTCCTCCCACTGACACCATCAATGGGGCACTATTCCTCCTACTGAGACCAATGATGGGGCGTCATTCCTCACACTAACACCATCAATGGGGCAATATTCCTCCTACTAAGACCAATGATGGGGCGTCATTCCTCCCACTGACACCACCAATGGGGCACTATTCCTCCTACTAAGACTAATGATGGAGCACTATTGCTCCCACTGACACCATTGATGGAGCACTATTCCCTTCCATTGATAACATTCATGGGGCACTATTCCCCCTGGTAAAAACAACAATGGAGCACTATTTCTCCTGTTAAAACCAATGATGGGACAGTGTTTACTCCCACTTATGCAGGGACATTTTATACTCACACTGGCCACAGTCTGGCCCCCCTAAAGTCAGAACAGTGAACTGGCCCTTTGTTTAAAAAATTTGGAGACTCCTGCTCTAGACCCTCAAGTTTATGATTATATGCTGGTCTTCATTCATTTTCTGGTGAGTGCTGTGGCACACTACACTGTCACAATTGGTCTTTGGAGCCTATTGTGGACTTTCTGCCCAATAGGATTGTTTGCACTTGGGAGTCCACCCATCACATGGACATTCAGATATACAGTAAATGTGGGCTGATTAATCAACTTAGCTCACAAGTGGCTTGCAAACATTCTCACACACACCAAAACTTTTGGCAAATGCCACAGTTGCCAAAACAAGGCTAGTATACAGTATATGTCAGCCCTTCCAAATGTTAAGGTTACCAGTCTGCCCAGGCTTGTATACAGATTTGTCAGTCTGGATCAAGATTTGTGGAGCAGCGTCCATCTTCTTTGGCTTCAGTGTTACTGTTCGTTTTTCACGAATGTTCTCCCCAGAATTCTTGATGACAACTTCAAGTTCTGTGTTTTCAGTATTGAACAGTGAATAATCTGCAGGTAGCTTTGGGACCTGCAATTTGTTGAAAATATATAAAACTTTACTAAACGTATGAGATAAATCAAGAAAAGGTATCTCAAGCTTCAGCTGGCCACATACGTTATAAAATCAATAAACTCCCCTATCTGCGCTAAGCAACATGGATAGAGGAATATCAGAAGTCGGCTACTGTATTTAGTATTGAACAGTGCTTGAATCTGATTGGATGCAAGAGCTGTTTGGTTGAGAATTTTTGGACCAGCTCGTTCAATGAAACATAAAAAAAATGGGGGGGGGGGTGGCATTCGGGGGAGAAGGGTCACCCACAGCTCAAAGGGTCACCAACTTTAGGAAAGGCCTACTTAGAACCCTAACATTTCAGTGGTGAGATATCTTTTTTGTTTTTTTTTTCTAAATCTTTTTATTGAGATTTTTGAAGAAGAGTAAAATATAAAACACATCCTATTGGGCAAACCCAGGCTCAGAACATTTACACAACATAACATGGCTTACAACAGCCAAAAGCACCAGTTCCCTAACTGGCACTCAAACTAATAGTGCGCCCCTAAATCTACAGGGCAAATGCAAAGTGCTTGTATTTAAGGCCTCATACACACGGGCGTATCTTTAAAAATAAACAAAACGTCGGGCCCGACGTCAAGGAAAAAAAATCTGTGTTTTTCGGCGTTATGCATCGGCGTTAGTGAGCGTCGGTGTCAATAGGCGTTTTTAAAAAAAAATCATCCCTCTGCTATTTTTCAACCTAAAAACATTGGCGTCAAAAAACGCCGGAAAACGCCGGTACAATATTAGTTGGCGTTTGTTGGCGTCTTGCGGCGTCGGCGTCAAAAAATGCCAAAACGTTACAGCCTCAGAACGCGATGGCCGTGGGTTCTACTTTCAGCTCACTAACCCCGCCGCCATCTACAGCTCAAAAACGTCGGCGTTTTTATGGGGCCATTGACTAACATGGAGAGCTGCAAAAAACGCCAGAAAACGCCGGTGTATGAGGCCTGAAGCAGTCATGGTCGATCTTCAGGCCTTGTGACATTAAAGCAGGGGGTGGGTTGCTTAATGGGAAAGATCAGGGTCTGCATTAGCGGAGGGGGCTTCAGTCCAAATGTCCCACCCTTTGTGCAACTCTTTTAGGCATCCCCTCGACAGGTAAGTGGCCTTAACTTCTTGAGATCCACACTATAGCCGATTGATGGCTACAGCGTGGATCTGAATTGACGTCCGCCCCTTTGCGCGCTCCAGGCGCGCCCTCACAGCCGCCGGCGACACGTGCTCGCGCCCGCCGCACGCTGCGTGAGCGTGCCATGGGTCGGTGGACTTGATGTCTGTCAGAGACCCGCAATTGCGTAACAGAGAGCCAGAATGGGGAACTGCCGATGTAAACACGGTGGTTCCCCACTCTGTGAGGGGGGGGGGGCATGACAGATCTACTGAGCCCTGTGATGGGGATCAGTTAGATCCGTTATGTCCCTGTCAGCCCCACCCCCACACAGTTAGAACACATACAAGGAACACAGTTAACCCCTAGATTGCCCCCTTAGTGTTAACCCCTTTCCTGCCAATGACATTTATACAGTAATCAGTGTCTATTTTTAGATGTGATCGCTGTATATATGTCATTGGTCCCAAAAAAGGGTCATGTCCGCCGCAATATCGCAGTCCCGATAAAAATCGCAGATCACTGCCATTACCAGTAAAAAAAAAATAATAATAATAAAACCGCCATAAACCAATTCCCATAGTTTATAAACACTATAATTTTTGCGCAACCCAATCAATATACTCTTATTGCGATTTTCTTTTACCAAAAATATGTAGAAGAACCCTAAACTGATGAATAATTTAGTTTTTTTATTTCTTATTTTTGGATATGTATGATAGCAAAAAGTAAAAAAAAAACATTTCTGTTTTCAAACTTTTCTGTCTTTTTTTGTTTATAGCGCAAAAAATAAAAATGGATATGTATTTTAGAAAAAAGTAAGAAAAATTGTGTTTTTTTGCAAAACTGTCACTCTTTTTTTGTTTATAGCGGTGATCAGAAATGACACAGAGGTGATCAAATGCCACCAAAAGAAAGCTCTATTGTGGGGAAAAAAAGGACGTCGATTTTGTTTGGGTGCAATGCCACATGACCGCGCAATTGTCATTCAAAGAGTGACAGCGCTGAAAAATGAAAATTGGTCCGAGCAGGAAGGGGGGTTTAAGTGCCCAGTAAGCAAGTGGTTATATAAGGACAGATTAGAGTTGACCATTTCTTTCCATGCAGCCAGGGTACGGGCAGCTGGAGCCTTCCAGTGAAGTACAATATTTTTCCTCCCAAGCAATAGCAGCCCAATCAGAGTTCTGGAGGCTCTGCGGTTGGCTGGGGAGTCAACCAGGCCCAGTAGACAGACCTCTATTGAGTGCGGGATCTGAAAAGTAGTCACTGTGTGAATAAACGATATGACCTCTGCCCAAAAATTTGCAGATGTGGGGGGCATTGCCAGAAGATATGTATGAAATCCGCTTGGCCCACCGTGCAGTGCCAGCACACAGCAGGGATAGAGGGGTACATTGTATGTAAGCGTGCAGGAGTGAGATAAATTCTATGTAATATTTTGAATTGGATGAGTTCATCTTTAGCGAATACTAAGTGGTGGGATAACGTTACCAAACTTTTGAGTCCTGCCCAACTGCCACAGCCGCTCTATTTACTAATTAGGGGACTTCTGAAGGCAATTGGTTCCAATTGGGCTGAATACAAATGCCCCTGCCCCACACTTTTCATATATTTATTTGTAAAAAAATATTGAAAACCATTTATCATTTTCCTTCCACTTTACAATTATGTGCTACTTTGTGTCGGTCTATCACATAAAATCCCAATAAAATACATTTACGTTTGTGGTACAAAATGTGGAAAATTGCAAGGGGTATGAATACTTTTTCAAGGCACCATATCTCTCCTATTCCTGTTCCATTGATGACCACACAAATGTGGATTTCCCTTCACTTTCTATTTCTCTAAGAATGGTCACCATGGAAAATAATACATTCCATGCCAAAGGATTCCCCATAATGTACAATAATATAGTAATTTAACCACTTCAGCCCCGGAAGGTTTTACCCCCTTCCTCCCCAGGCCGTTTTTTGCAATTCGGCACTGTGTCGCTTTAACTGACAATTGCGCAGTTGTGCAGCGTTGTACACAAATAAAATGACGTCATTTTTTCCCACAAATAGAGCTTTCTTTTGGTGGTATTTTATCGCCTCTGCATCATTTCTGATCGCCGCTATAAACAAAAAGACAGTTTTGAAAAAACAAAACAATATTTTTTACTTTCTGCTATAAAACACCCAATAAAAAAAATTAAATTTCTTCATCAATTTAGGCCAATATGTATTCCGCTACATGTTTTTGGTAAAACCCCCCCCCCCCCCAAAAAAGCGCATATTGATTGGTCTGTGCAAAAGTTATCGTGTCTACAAACTATAGAATATTTTTATGGACTTTTCATTTTTTTATTGTTTTTACTGGTAATGGCAGCTATCTGGGATTTTTAGCGGGACTGCGACATTGTGGCGGACAAATCTGACCCCAAGTGACACTTTTTGGGGACCAGTGAAACCAATACAGTGATTAGCGCTAAAAAAATGCACTGTCACTGTATAAATGAACCATAGAAACATAGAAAAGGGACGGCAGAAAAAGACTGAGTAGTCCATTGAGTCTGCCCCTTTTTATTTATTTATTTATTTTTATATTAACCTTGTTGTCTGACTATAGATTTATGTTTATCCCAAGCATGTTTGAAGCCATTTACTGTTGACTGTCTCACAACCTCTGTTGGTAGTTTATTCCAATCATCAACCACCCTTTCGGTAAAATAATACTTTCTAAGATTAGTTTTGAACTTCCCTCCAGTTAGTTTGAGGTCATGTCCCCATGTTCTTGATGCTGGCAGAGAAGGGGTTAACATCAGGGGTGATCAAAGGGTTAAGTGTGCTCCTAGGGAGTGCTTTCTAACTGTGGGGGGAATGCTGACACTGGAGGAAAACAGAGATCCATGTTTCTGCTTAGCAGAAACACAAGATTTCCATTTTCCACCCTCACAGAACAGTCTTGTTTACATAGGTAGACCATTGTTCTGTCTCTCCTCTGAATGATCGTGGGTGGCCGGCGGCCATCATGACTCGCTATTTGGCTTCCGCTGTGTCCAACCACAGCAGGAGAGCGGCTCCGGCATCGCGCGCCCCACAGCCGATGACAGGGATGACGTACAAGTACGTGATTATGCGCTTAAGGGCCGCCCTGCCGCAGTACATATACGTGGGGCGGTCCTAAATTGGTTAAGAGTCTGTAATAAAATGACATTAAAAGATCAGCAGATGCTTTAAGAAGTTAAAGTTGGAGTCTGGGGCTCTGTTAGAGAGATTTACCCTCACTTCCTGCCCTGATGAAAAAGTTTGATCTGACAAGAAGTGAGAGGAAATCTCCAACCACAACACAGACAGAAATAAAAAAAATGATTTCCTTTAGTAGAGTAAAAGACGACTAGAACTAGAAACGTGCACTGCTGAAAAAATGTGTTAGTTTTCGTTTAATTCGTTTGTTTGTTTTTTTAGTAAATTCGAAAATTCGTAAATCCAAAAATAAGAATGAAAATTTAAAAATCCGAATACAAAGAAAATCTGAAAATTTGAAAGAACAAAAATCCAAAAGTTCAAACTAACTAACAAATAATAACTATTAAATTATAGGTATTGGAATTTCCTTTCAAATTTGGCTCTTAGTGAACGTAACGAATATGAATTTATCCAAAGCTACAAATCATCCGAAATAACGGATGCCGCAAAAAAATGGAATGGAACAAATTACTAATAATAATAACAATAATAAAAATAAAAACTTTTTATTACTATTATTATTGTTATTTATTATTAATTTCTTACGTTCCGTTCATTTAGATACGGAATTTGTTATTTCGGATGATTCGTAACTTTGGATAAATTTGTATTCATTACGTTCACTAACAGCCCAATTTGAAAGGAAATTCCCATACTTATAATTTAATAGTTAGTAATAGTTAAGTTATTATTAGTTAGTTATTATTTCAGATTTTCGAATTTTTGGGTTTTTGGGCTTCCGAATTTACGAATTTTTGAATTTCCGTATTTTTTAATATTCAAATTTACAAATATTCAGAAAAAATAGTTAAACAGGTTTTCCTTAACCACTTTCCGACTGCGTGCCGTGTTTTCACGGCGGCAGTCGGGATGCTGAGCGCGAATCGCCGTAAAAAGGCGGCGATCTGCGAACAGCCACTAGGGGGGTGCGAGCACGCCTGCGGCACTCCTGAGGAGTGTGCCTGTGGCTCGGGCGGACCCGATGTCCACCGGCGAGCTGCGATGAGCGGCCACAGGGAAAGAACGGGGAACCGCCGATGTAAACACGGCGGTTCCCCACTCTGTTAGTAGGGGCATGGGAGATCTACTGATCCCTGTCACTGGGATCAGTTAGATCTCTCATGCCCATGGTAGCCCAACCCCCCCACAGTTAGAACACGCCCAGGGAACACAGTTAACCCCTAGATCTCCCCCCAGGTTAACCCCTTCACTGCCAATGACATTTATACAGTAATCAGTGGACAATTAAATTTCTGATCGCTGAATAAATGTCATTGGTCCCAAAAAGTGTCATAAATGTCCGACATGTCCGCTGCAATATCGCAGTACCGCTAAAAATCGCAGATCGCCGCCATTACTAGTAAAAAAATAAAAAAATAAAAACCCCAGAAATGAATTCTCACATCCGTAAACGAAGCCACTTTTGCACAAACCAATCAATAAATGCCGATTGCGATTTTTTTTTTTATCACAAATATGAGGTATTATATAAATCGGCCAAAAACTGTGAAAAAAATGTTTTTTTATATTTTTTTTTGGATTTGAATTTTAGCAAAAAGTAAGAAATTTGTTTTTTTTTTTTTTGCAAAATGGTCGCCCTTCTTTTGTTTATAGCGGCGATCAGAAATGACGCAGAGGCGATCAAATACCACCAAAAGAAAGCTCTATTTGTGAGAAAAAAAGGATGCAAATTTTGTTTGGGTGCAACATCGCACGACCGCGCAATTGTCAATTAAAGCGATGCAGCGCCTAATCACAAAAAGTGCCCTGGTCCTAAAGCTGGAAAACCTTCCGGTTGGTAAGTGGTTAATTTGAATTTATCCAAAGCTACAAATTATCCGAAATAACGAATGCCGCAAAAAATAGAATGGAACAAATTACTAATAATAATAACAATAATAAAAAAGTTTTTATTACTATTATTATTGTTATTCATTATTAATTTGTTACGTTCCATTCGTTTAGATACGGAATTTGTTCTTTTCGGATAATTAGTAACTTTGGATAAATTTGTATTTGTAACGTTCACTAGCAGCCCAATTTGAAAGGAAATTCCAATACCTATAATTTAATAGTTAAGTTATTATTAGTTAGTTATTATTTCAGATTTTCGAATTTTCGGGTTTTCGGGCTTCCGAATTTACAAATTTTTGAATTTTCGTATTTTTTAATATTCAAATTTACAAATATTCGGAAGAATTAGTTAAACGGGTTTTCGTTAATTCGGATATTTCTGAATTAACAAATTTGTCGGAATTCAGAACAAAACAAATTGCACACGTCTAACTAGAACGCCTGACAATTTATTTGCCTGTGCCTGTGGAAGAGTTCCTGTCTGGTGGAGCTGCGGTCAGCAGGACAGGAAGTGATGGTAAATTTCTCTAAAAATTTCCCTATTCTTTTCAAAGCTAGAATTTTTTTTGACATACTCATCTCCAGTTAAAACTCTTTTTTTTGTAACTTAGGACAGAGCATAAAAAGGTAGAATGTCTGCAGGCATTGTAATGTCCACATTGATGACCGATATCCCAACTTCCTGTGTTGAAATTGGGACAGGAATTGAGCAGAATGGGGACGCAGCCTGCAATAAAAGCGCATTTTAGTAGGATAGGAAATGGTAGAAACCGTGAATTTTTAAAAAAATTGCACTCTGTTTCTTTAGACCCCATACACACGGGCGTAATAGCAAAACGTTGAGACCGACGTCAGGCAAAAACCGGCGTCAAAAACGCGATTTCGCCTGCGTTTTGCATTGACGTTAATGCGGCGTCAATTTGTTTTTTTAAAACATTCCTCTGCTATTTTTTAACCTGAAAACGCTAGTTAGGCCTCATACACGCGGACGTTTTTTGACGCCGGCGTTTTATGGCGTTTTTTGCAGCTCTCCATGTTAGTCAATGGCCCCATAAAAACGTCAGTGTTTTTGAGCTGTAGATGGCGTCGGCGTTAGTGAGCTGAAAGTAGAACCCACGGCCATCGCGTTCTGAGACTCTAACGTTTTGGCGTTTTTTGACGCCGACGCAGCAAAACGCCAACTAATATTGTACCGGCGTTTTTTGACACCGACGTTTTTAGATTGAAAAATAGCAGAGGGATGAATTTTTTTTAAAAAACGCCTATTGACGCCGACGCTCACTAACGCCGATGCATAACGCTGAAAAACGCCAATTTTTTTTCCTTGACGTCGGGCCCGATGTTTTGGTTATTTTTAAAGATACGCCCGTGCGTATGAGGCCTTAATGTCACTACGGCGTCAATGCGCATTAGTGAGCGTTTTGTCGGCTCAGCGTCAAAAACGCTGTAGCGCTGCAGAACTGGCCGTGGGTACCGATTTCAGCTCCCTAATGCCGACGCCCTCTACAGCTGAAAAACGTCAGCGTTTTTATGGGGCCATTGAATAACATGGAGAGCTGCAAAAAATGCTCAAAAACGCGGCGGTAAGAAATGTCTGTGTGTATGGGGCTTAATTGGGAAGATTCTACGGTCATTTCGTCTGAATAAATAGGTTTAACGCCATGAGAACCACAAAACGGTTGAGATACCGTGATTGGAAGACAGGTGAATACAGGATTCTCCGGGAAGGTCCTCTCTACCAACAATTTGGAACTTCCTCTCGATATGAGAAAGACTTGAAGTTGGCCTAATCCTTGCATTCCCTCCATATGCAAGCATGCAAGTTCGGGATGTTCAGATTCAAGTGAATTGGGGAAAATAAAAGCATAGCGCCTACAAAAGAAGAAAAAAAGGCAAAGCGTTATTATTTTAGACTTTCTGCTGCCTGAACCATATACTCAAAGGAATATACAGTTTTCAAGCATTTAGTGCTAACACAATGCAGTAGGGACACAGCTAGGCACAGCTAAACAGGAACAAGGAGACAGGTTTAAGGACTTCTTCACACCACAATGCAGCTTGCTGTACTGTACTGAGTTGATGCTCATTGTGGCAAGCTGTGACAACATCTTATTTCAAATAAATGGGCTGCAGTGCATCACACAGGGCCGTCTTTAACACAGGGTAAAAGGGGCAGCTGCCCCGGGCCCAGTCATTGTTGTGGGGACCAATGCAGCTGTCCCTTAAGCCCGCACAGCCCTCAAATAGTTGATAAGAGGATTTGGGATGGCCCAAGAAAATGTTTGCCCAGGGTCCAATCAAAAAGTAAAGATGGCCCTGACCATAGCACATGAAAAAAATGGTGTAGGCCTTTAATTTTGCAGCACAGCACAGTGCACAGGATATCATGCGTTATGCTGTACTACAGCGCACATGCATTTTAGAGGTTCACAATGAAGGGCACCACAGCTCACCAACACGCATACTGTATCAGCTTCTTTCATACATTCCTCCTTCAGTTGTCAGTTGCTCTAAAGCAGGGATTTCCAAACTGCGGCCCGAGGGCCAGAGGGGGCCCTTTGCTAGCCTTTATTTGGCCTTTGGAGCACTATTGCTCCCACTGACACCAGCTATGGGGTACTATTGCTCCCACTGGCACCAGCTATGGGGTACTATTGCTCCCACTGACACCAGCTATGGGGTACTATTGCTCCCACTGACACCAGCTATGGGGTACTATTGCTCCCACTGACACCAGCTATGGGGTACTATTTCTTCCACTGATACCAATGATTAGATATTATTTCATCTAATAGGGACACTACTCCTCCTCTTTGACCACCAGGCCTAAGGCCATATTTATTCTCACTGATGCCAGGCCTATGGCATTTTCTGCCCCTGCGGCCCCCCTAAAGTCTGAAGGACAATAAACTGGCCCTTTGTTTGGAAAGTTTGGAGATCCCTGCTCTAAAGTAGCAAGCTCCGGGACAAGGTCCCCTGGCAACCACGACAAGGACATCAAAGTCCCCCCCTTTCCCATAGCTCTTTAATTCAGAGCTACAAAAACTAACATGAATTAAATATGGTTAAAAACAAATATAGAAGTCACTCCTATTGCCAAATCCGTAAGATTCAGGAGATAAATAGAGGAAGGGGGAGGCACAGACCCTCAGAAATCCGGACTTTAAAGGCACTTTAGACTACATCCATTATATAAAAGGTATACATTGTATTGGTAAAATATACAGACAAATATTGTGCAAATTGCATAAAAAACATGAAGCTTAAAAACATGCATGTATCAACATTAACATGGTATGGAAAGGGAAAAGGTTGCTACACCATGTGAGAAAAGTGAGCCCCTGTGCGTCAACGCGTTTTGCTGTTTCGCTTCTTCAAGACACACACGGGGTAGTTTGTAAAGAAACAGGTCTCACTATCTAGGATAGAAAACATACACATCATATTTCCATACAGGACAAATGGCGCATCATCACGTGACGTTACCTGCTGTGACAGGCAGCTGCGTTCCCTTGCTTGCCATGAGTGACGGCCCTCCCACCATCTTTCTGGTGGTGGGGTATATAGGTTACCCTGGGGCACTTTTTTGGCGAGCATTTCTCCCTGGTGTGATGCTGCAGACACATGCATCGGTCATTTCCGGCTACAAATCCTCTCTGTTACCACTATGTGTGTACATCGGCCTTAGTCTGGCCATGAGAGTGCTAATATGTTCCCTCTTTACTTTCTTGCAGGCCCCTTTGAATGATCAGACACTATGTTGTTCTGGCTGCATATACTTCTATTGACCTCCTGATTGAAAGCAGGTTGCTTCACGTCAGCTGGTGATGCATTATATGGCTTTGTCTCACAGTCATAGTAATTTCTTCTCCTATTTGGACATTGCCACAAGATATATATGGAACTTATTAGACTATCAGTAAGTGTGTTCACTTCACTGTAGTTTAGGACTCTACACACCATGTCTATACCTTTTGAAGTAATCTTTGCTGTTTGTTGAATTTTTTTTAGCTTCTTGCGTATCCTTAAGTATATTGGAATTAGAATATCCGGCTTATTTGGTTGTCTTGATGCTCGGCCAGGGAGTTCTTCTATATGCACATTTATGTTGGTATTGACAAGGTGAATATACTCCTAATATATTACTCTGGAGCCCAATGTGATTTTATCTATCTTTCATTTTTATATACATGCTAATGTCCTGTATGGAAATATGATGTGTGCGTTTTCTATCCTAGATAGTGAGACCTGTTTCTTTCCAAACTACCCCTGCATGTGTCCTGAAGAAGCAAAACAGCGAAATGCGTCGACACACAGGGGCTCACTTATCTCACATGGTGTAACAACCTTTTCCTTTTCCATACCATTTTAATGTTGATACATGCATGTTTTTAGGCTTCATGTTTTTTTTGCTATTTGCACAATATTTGTCTGTATATTGGACCTATAAAATGTATACCTTCTATATAATGGATGTAGTTTAAAGTGCCATTAAAGTCTGATTTCTGAGGGTCTGTGCCTTCCCCTTCCTCTTAATATGGTTAAAAAAATACAAGGAAAAGGCATGAAGGGGTTAATGACAGCATAAGGAGCCGTCTTAACCACTTCCTTACCGGCGTATTGTAAAAATACGCCGGCAAGGTGGACTCCCCATCCTAAGTGGACGTAATATTACGTCCTCTTGTTTTCGCCGCTTTGCGGGCCCAGGTGAATCCTACCCCTCAGGTGGAACGGCCGCATAAAAATGTTATGCGGCCATTCCTTCACCAATTCTGCCGAGGAATACGACAGTAATTGGGGAAGTACGGAAAAGGAACATAAAAAAATTGGTATAATTCTCCTTCCCCTTCCGTGTCTGGGAGTCTTTAGTCTGAAATTACCGTGAAATTTGATGTAGGTAATATATCTTCCATATGTAAAATATCCAGGTTATATGTCTGTTTATAACACGTTTATCGTTTTTTTTGTACTTCGGATTTTTGTACGTACATAGTTGTAATTTTACCATACCTTTTCCTTT
>BLSH010475184.1:314933-329436 GCA_018402905.1 Glandirana rugosa | reverse complement strand
ACCCTGAAAAAATTGGCTGCCATGAAACCGGGCCCTGGTGCCAAAATGTTAGGGACCGCTGCTTTGAAGGATTCACCCCCCCCCCCCGCCTGTGGGCTGGGTATCTTCTCCCTGCACCCGGTGTCACAATTTGAAAAGAACATGGCTGCATGGGCCTCCGCTCATGCATTTGCATCATTCATTCACTGAGTTCTGTGAACAATTAGTTCTGACAGAACTAATGACTGGCAGGTAGTACTGACAGGCTTTGCGGCTGATGGCTTGTAGTTCTCAATGAACTATGAAGGCGCTGGTGAGCATCCTTGTAGATCATTGATTCATCCTGGACTGAAGTAACTGCCTGCCCGAATAGGTGGTATGGGCAGACAGCTACACTGACAGTCTGCAGGAGCCTGACGTTGTACCCATGATCTGAGGATCGTGGGTGCAATATTTTCCCGGCTCCTAAGAAAAGAAATAGTAAATGCACATTTTTTTTACCTGCAAAAAAATGTGCATCAGGTGAACTGATCCATTAAGTGACACTTTGTTAATGAGTAGGGATGAGGTTTGGGTCTGTCCCTGCCATGGGTTTGAGGTGAATGCTGCAGGTGAAAGGTTTGTGGTTCTAGCAAATGTTTGTGCAGGTTCTCCTGGTAGATTTTTTTTAAAAACCCTAATACACTGCATGGGTTTTGAACTATGGTCAATAGGCTTAGAAGGGGTCTATAAAAGTGGAGCTCAGAACAACTATAGCATTATATAGTGTAAAGTAGAAATGGGTAGCCCCTGGAAGTTGCACATACAAGATATCCTAGAGGGGTGAGTAGAGTGGCAACCCCAGCCTGAACTCCAACCAGGCCATGCCCCCAACGCATTTCACTTCGCTGATGAGGTCCCTATGACTAAGCTTCCGGGGGCAGAGTGAAACACGTTGGGGGCGTGGCCTATTTGGAGTCCAGGCTGAGATTGCCACTCTACTCACCCCTCTAGGATATCTTGGATGTGTGACTTCCAGGGGCTACCCCTTTCTTCTTTGCACCTTTGTAGGAGCCAGGGCGGGCTCCATCCCCTGTCAGCACTCCAAACAGCAGCTGTGGTTGCACCATTCACATACCCCCTCTCCACCAGGCCTGTGCGGCAAACACATCCTTTTCAGGTTATAGTGTCAGTGTACTGGAGGCTGCTGTATGGAAAGCTGATAAACTGCATAGGGAGACATTAGGGTCTTCCAGTTTGAAAAGAGTTGGGCTTTTGCTGCAGGGGATACTATTTTAAGTATTTATTAATTTTTATTTGGATGGCATTTAAATGGGGCATTTTAAGTTGAAACTGCTTTATTTTTTTACCTTTTGTGTTTTTAAATTGTTTAGTTTGCAGCACACCACTGTATTACTTAAAAGAAAGAAAGACAAAAAAAGTGAAACCAAAGTGGAAGAAAAATGTGCACCTAAAAACATTCATTGCATCCCCCCTATCCCCATAGATAAGTTAAGCATACACTGGTTAGACCTTTTATCCCTGTATATATTTGTAATGTTACTGGCCAATTTTACACTGTTGTATCCTCTGCAGTATCCTAATTCTAGTAGTAAAGCCCCAGCCTGTGCTCTTTGTCTGAAGTAAATTTGGGCATACCCTTGTTTGTTAAAACTACCCTGCTGCTGGCCAATTTTACACTGCTTTGTCATCTGCAATCTCTCAATTATTGTAGTAAATCCCCTTCCTGTACTCTTTTTTTTTTATTCTCAAGTATATTTTGGCAAATTCTCCCTCTTTGGGCCTAGCTTTGCTCATTAAAAATGTCCAGTTGCTTGCCAATTTTACACTATTTATTCTGTGGTCTTTTAATTCTTAATGAGTTTGACAAAATTGGCCAGCAGCAGGGCAGCTTTCATTAACAAGAACAGCAAGCTAATAGACAATTTCTCTGACAGTCAAAAGCTTGACAGCTTGACAAATAAGTGTGTATCATTGCTAAAACTACTGAAAAAACAACGTCTTTCTTCAAGTTGAAGTAAATCAGATTGAGGATCTGCTGCTATATGTTAGCTAAGCTATTTGTAAAGAAAAAAAATTAAAAAAATAATTTCATAGCCAAAGTATGCTGGCATTGTACGCTGTCGCTAACCGTCGTTGCACAACACCATGTACAGCTATAAGGCATCCCCCAAGCATGCCATTTAAAAGTTGTGTGTATTTTCAATGTAAATGCAAAGAAAAGCAGTTCTTGAACTGGAATCCCAATAAATCCCGATAAAGAGTTGAGAAATTGGTGCTCAGGCTCCAAGTGTCTTCCAGTCACCCATACAAAATGCAAACGAAAATATGCATCCGCGACCGCAAACATCCAAGTGTACAAAACTTTATTTGCTACAAGGTGATAACAGGATAAAGGATGGTGTTTCGGCCAGGTGGCCTTATTTTCAATGTTGCCCTCAAAGCCACATGAAAAAACCCTCTCCCTGTTGTATGCTATTTTTTTATTTCTGCATGCATTGGTACATGTTGCCCATAGCAATGCCCAGTTTCCTGTGCTATATTTGGGCAATAGTTTTTGCCTATTAGCCGTAAAAATGGCCTAAATTTAATAATAGGAATTGCTGCCTCCAGATTTCAACTTCGGTTAGGTTCACCAACAGTGGCGGTCGCTCCATTAGGGGTGCAGGGCCATCACCCCCCTAATACATGCGCCTAGCCCCTAATCTACATGCAGGGCACTGGACGCATGGATGTCAATGTTTTTTTTTTTCTTTTTTGAAGCACATGGTTAGAGCTTGAGGCTCTAATTGGCTTCAAAAAAAGGGTGGGCTCGGGTGCATTCGCTATTGTCTTCCTGCTTCTCCTCCTGGCCAATCGATTTTTTGGTCCTGAGACCTGATTGGCCGAGAGGAGAAGCAACTGTATTGGCTGGTACTGGGAGAGGATACACGGGGAGATCCGAGAGATGGCCGTCTTCATTGGAGCGATCTCTCAGTGCTCTGCATCCCTGCCAACACAGAGCCCGACCGCTTGAATACCACACATAGATGGAGGTCGGGTGGTTTGTTTGCCGCCTCCCCCCCTGCCCCAGCTGCCACTGTTCACCAGATGTAAAACAGGATTTGTCAAATTAAACTCTGATTTGCTCATCCCTATTGAGGGGTTATGGAAGACATGAAAACACAAACTTTCCCAGGAAAATATTTTTACTGAAGTCTTCGAGAGTAGTGCATGTCAAAGTTCTAATGTACGCTGACAACTTGACAAATCATCAGTACAGTAGACCACCATCATATATGCAGTAGGTGGATTCAACCCTCAGTTCTCTGTCATCAGGCTTTATCCATTCTTCTGTGTATTGCCTTACTGGCTTCCCATCTCTGCCTCTATCTAATACCTTCATGGCTCTCTTTTTTTTTTTTGTTATAGTTGTCTCTACCTTATACAACAGCTATCTCTGTCCAGCTACATCTTTTCCTCCATCCTTTAAATTCTGGAGAACTTTGTTCTTTTTTTTTTTTTTTTAAAAACTCACCAGATTTCTCTGGATCTTTTCCAGATGTGCACACACTTACATCTACAACAAGGATATGCAATTAGAGGACCTCCAGCTGTTGCAGAACTGCAAGTCCCAGGAGGCTTAGCAACACTCTTACAGCCACAAGCATGACACCCAGAGGCAGAGGCATGATGGGACTTGTAGTTTTGCAACAGCTGGAGGTCCGCTAATTGCTTATCCCTGATCTACAACTTCAACTACCCCCTTCAAATGTATCGATCTCTTCTGCTATTAGTCCAGTCTGGATGAAGGTTCCATGACAATGGCTTTGGATAATGGCAGCAAAAACCTCCAACTGTGGGCATTAATATCCAGAATCCATGAATGTAAATGATGGTATCCACAATCAGGGAAGGACTGGGTTGATGGAAAGGGATGGGGGCAGGGTTAATTATGCTTAAATTATGCTCAAACAAAGTCCCACCCCCTGGACTGGCAATGGACCAGTGTGCTGTCTATCATAGGAGCTGCTCCAGGAGGCGGGACTTTGTTTGACAGCAGCCGGCGTTTCATCTCCAAGTTGTGTTACAGCGGGAGATCCCCGCTCTGTGTGATCCTTCCGATTCCTCCCTGTGATCCCTGCTGCATTGATGAGCACTGATGAGACTGCACTTATGGTCACTGATAGGCTGCATTGATGGGCACTGATAAGCTTCATTGGTGGGCACTGATAAGCACTGATGAGGCTGCATTGATAGCCACTGATAAGGCTGCACAGATGGGCACTAATAAGGCTGCACTGATGGGCACTGATAAGGCTGCACTGATGGGGCAGCACTAATGAGTCTGCACTGATGGGCACTAATGAGGCTGCACTGATGGGTACTGACATGCTGCAGTGATTGGCACTGATGGGGATGCACTGATGAGCGCTGATAAGGCTGCACTGATGGGCACTGACGAGGCTGCACTGATGGACACTGATGAGGCTGCACTGATGAGTACTGATATGCTTTATGTTAATGTTATTGTTGATATTTATTTTTTTAACATAATTCTAATTCTGCATAAAACATTTAACAGTGTCATTTCATGAGATAATTTACAAGGGCGTGTTAAGGGGCAGAATTAGGGGCGGGGCAGGATAGGGGTTAAGGCCTGGCTAGTAGTTCGGGACTTGAAATTTTGAGCCCTGCATTAACCACTCCAGGTCCGCGCTATTGCCGAAGTACGGCTCCAGCGCGGACCTGAAATGCCCGGAGGACGTCCATGGACGTCCTCCACTGCGCACGCTCCAGGCGCGCTCCAGGCGCTCGATGTCCGCCCGAGACCCGCAGATCACTTTTAGGAGCCTCAGAACGGGGAACCGCCGTTGTAAACACGGCGGTTCCCCGTTCTGTGACAGGAGACATAACAGATCTACTGATCCCTGTCACTGGGATCAGTTAGATCTGTTATGTCCCGGCCAGCCCTGCTCCCCCACAGTTAGAACACACCCAGGGAACACTGTTAACCCCTTCACTGCCCCCTTAGTGTTAACCCCTTCCCTGCCAATGACATTTATACAGTAATCAGTGGACATTAAAATTTCTGATCGCTGTATAAATGTCATTGGTCCCAAAAATGTGTAAAAAATGTCCGACATTTCCGCCCCAATATCGCAGTCCCGATAAAAATCGCAGATCGCCGCCATTACTAGTAAAAAAAAAAAAAATAATAAAAACGCCATAAATCAATTCCCAGTTTGTAGACGCGATAACTTTTGCGCAAACCAATCAATATACGCCGATTGCAATTTTTTTAATGGATTTGTACTTTAGCAAAAAGTAAAAAATATTGTTCTTTTTTGCAAAATTGTCGCTCATTTTTTGTTTATAGCGGCGATCAGAAATGACGCAGAGGTGATCAAATACCACCAAAAGAAAGCTCTATTTGTGGGAAAAAAAGGACGCAAATTTTATTTGGGTACAACGTCGCACGACCGCGCAATTGTCATTCAAAATGCGACAGCGCTGAAAGACAAAAATTGGTCTGGGCAGGAGGGGGGTTTAAGTGCCCGGTAAGGAAGGGGTTAAACTATGTGTTTTAGGAACACCCACCTTCCACCATACCTGCAAATCAATGCTGCACCATGGCACACTTTTAATGGTAAATGTTCTTTATACCACAAAAATCTGTCTCTACCATGAAAGGGCTGTTAGTTTTATTTACCCCCAAGGCCAAAGCTTCCCCGTCTTCCCTTGTCAAGAAAACAAAGCTGTGGACAATGGCATCCAGAACCCATGGTTGTAGATGATGACATCCATAACCCAAAGATGAAGTCACACTATGAACAAACAGAATGGCACTCAACTATAGGTATTTTATTTTTAAAGAATACACACAAGCTTGGACATAATATTTATTGCATAAACTAAAATGCATTATTTTCAGGAAGTTTGCAGTTGCTTCTATAGAGTGTTCATCTTGATTCTCTTTTAACTAAAATAAAATACAAGATAAGAGAAGAACATGGTTATGTTTAGAAACATTATGTAAGACAGGGTTGCCTTAAATCTACAGTAAAAGTTCACATACTTGATGGGAGGAATTATTAATTTTATTACCCATTGTTCACATTGTTATTTCCCATTGTAGTAAAATAGCATCACTTTTAGTATACACTTACTAATTTATATACTGTACATGAATGCATTAAGCACAAAGAGTCAATACCAAGATTATTCGGTTGACCTTCTGACCCTGACCAAACACATGATACATTTATTGGAGCAGTGGAGAACCAATTATTAGTCTCGGTTCAAACTGGGGTAGCTTCAAAGTCGCCCGACTCTGAAGCCGCCCCGTATAGAAGTCAATGCAAGCTGCTCCAAAGTCGCCCCCAAATAGTGCAGGAACCTTTTTCCAAGTTGGACCGACTTGAGGGGCTCTGATTAGAAGAAAGATTCCATTGCACTGAATGGAGCGCAACTTGTCAGGCAACTAAGTTGCCTGTAAAGTCGCCCCAGTGTGAACCGAGCCTTAGAAGTAGCATGGATAATGTGGCAATTAAGGCTACAAAAAAATGTCAGATGTGAAACATTGGTAGGTTAATGTGTTTTTACATTTACCTTTCCTAGTAAAAGTAGACTTTTATTAGAACTTTTTCAGGAAGACCTGTTTTTAAAGCCTTTCTGAGGAATGCTATGGTGACCCAAGACAACACGGGTAATATAAGCTCCCCAATGGGTTCTGGGTCTGCCCTGTTGCCCATTCAAATATTCACGAAAAGCACACAAAGCAAACACATTCTCTGATTCATCAACAGTTCTTTCCCAAATAAGGACAGTACAAATACCCCTCAAATGACCCCTTTTTGAAAACTAGACACCCCAAGGTATTTAGTAAGAGGCATGGAGAGTTTTTTGAACTTGTATTTTTTTTGTTCCAATTTTTTGGAAAATGAAGAAAAGAAATATATATATATTTTATTTTTTTACATACTGTCACCAGAGCATATGACTGGTGTAATATGACTGAGTGGTGACAGTATGTAAAAAAAAAAATATTTTTTTTTAAAAAACTTTTTTCTTTTTTTACAGTTTTTTTTTTTATTTTTTATTACATACTGTGACTAGGGTTGCCACCTCATCCCTTTAAACCTGAACACATATGAATTACACAGGTTCTGTGGCTGATTAAGGTGGTAATTAAACTCACTTTGTGCCTCATCTGCATTAAATTAGCCTCAGAACAACCTATGTAATTCATATGTGTTCGGGTTTAAAGGGATGAGGTGGCAACCCTAACTTTGACCAGAGCAATGCAGTATTACCATAGTGATACTGTACTACTGTGATTGCTTATAACTGTGATGATAAATGTTATAAGCAATCATTTTTATGAATGGCATCCATTTATAGCAACTATGTACTAATGCAGGGGTTGGCAACCTACGGCCTGTGGGCCGCTAAATGTCCGTCCCGTCAGTGCATGTGATGAATTCGTGTGCACCCAGCCGTGGACATTTCAATCCCATCACACCAACCGTAAGAAAATATGTGGCCTTGGCTTGAAGGGGTTGTGCCGGGGTGATGATTGCAGTTCCACGCATCACCCCATTTTTTTTGGGATAAAAACTGATGCGGCTAAGAAGCCGCTCGGCTGTTATCCCAAGCAGCGGGAGGGGACGTCCCCCCCCCCCCCCCCCCGGCTTGCCTGGGCTCTCCCGTCTCACTGGGAGGCCCGAGCGACCAGCCAGCGAACATGGCCGAAGACCCGAACAAAGACGAATCATCTTCAATCAGGTCTCGGATCTAGTAACCTGGAAGTGATGTTATGACATCACTTCCGGTTTACAGAAGACTTAAAGGTGCCAAATTTGAAGAAAATTACAGTAATCAAAACAGCCAAACTTGGCGTTTTGAATGCTTTTAAGTGCAAAGGAGGGATTTGGGGTCTTATAGAGCCCAGATCTTTCCATAAAGAGGACCTGTCACCGCCTATTACTGTCACAAGGGATGTTTACATTTCTTCTGACAGCAATAAAAGTGATCAGAATTTTTTTTTTCAAAGGGACAGTGTAAAAATAAAAAAAAATAAATAAGAAAAAAACCCCTATGTAGTTTCCCCGCTCCCATATATTCCCTTTGAGTATCTTCACCCACTTATCTTATAAAGGTAAGGGGGCATATCTCCGTATAAATGAACTTGGCCTATGTACTGCTGCATAATTCATTACCCTGGCACCACTAATTCAATGAGATGAAATTACACAAGAGATATATCATATCACTTGTAGAAACAGTTGTCAGACTACATATGCAGCACCCACTAGGTCCTTTCATACTATACAACTGGACAGACAGTCAATCATCCCGCTCAGTGGTGAGTGATATTGAAACAAGTTTATTGTCATAAGAATTGAATTGTTATGTTTGTTTCTTGCAATGAATATGTTCATTTTGGAACTGTTATACCCTACTATACATGACCATGCCGCTTTACCTCTTTGTATTTCACTATAAAACCTAATAAATTCCTTGGAAAAGAAAAGAAAGAGATGGACTGACTCCAGGTCACTCCTCTGGAGCACCTTGCATGCGGTGGCTATGATGCCCCATGCTGCAGGTGTGGCGGTTTGTGAACTGTACACCCCCCGGAGTGATTATCCACATAATGCTCATGACCATGCTGACCAATGAGAATCACAACTGAGGATTCAGTAAGGTGTTCCAGAATGTTCCAGAAGAAAGGAGCACTTCTTACTGGTCAGTGTGGTCACATGTTCATGCTGACCAATGAGCACTTATTATTGTAATCATACTCAGTCTGGGACAATGTATTATGGTGTGCGATGTGGGTACGGCTGCATGGCAGCAAGGGACATCAGAGCCACTGGGGTCGGCGGGGTCCAGAGGGGTTGCCAGGATATTTTTAGTTAGTTCACTTTTTTATTTTTCATGAAAAAGCAAAAAAAAAAAAAAATGTAAAGCATTCCATCCCTCTGTGCTTACACAGCTGGGGGGCTGTGTAATATGCAGGGGGGCTGTGTAATGTAAAGTGGTTAGAGGTGCATGGGCTGTGTAATGTAATTGCTTTCACCTGCTGTCATGGAGATGCAAAAGGAATTGAGAGGAAATCTCTTTAAATTTAACAGAATTGTCACACAAACATGTGTCAATCGCTTTTTCTTGCTCTGGTGACAACGCAAACATTTTTAATTTTCCATCACTTTCTGGTTCAGCGACAGTGGTCACCAGGACAAGTAGAGGGCTGAGTCTCCCCAGTAAAGAACACAGACAGCAATAAAATCCTAACAGGATATTTAACCGATTCATATTCTCTCCAAAACGAAAAAAAAATGCCTTTGCATACAATTAGATAATAATACTATAATAACAATACATCATTTTGTTATTATTTAATACATAAATTATTATGTTTAATACCAGAGCTGCAGGGAGAGTTGTATGTTGCAACGGCTTCTTCATCTGGAACACAGGAAGAAAATAAACTCCGTCAGAAAATGTATCTTCTAGAGATGCAATAGCAAGCAACTCACAACAGAAGTCTGTAAGGGCCGGTTCACACAGGGGCGACTGGCCGTCCGACCTGAGTCGCCTCAAGTTGCCCCAAGTCGCTTGACATCTCAAATCACATTGAAATGAATGGGAGCTGTCTTAATGTACGCTACTGAGTCGCTCCTACTTCAAAAAAAGGTTCCTGCGCAACTTCAAGGTGACTTTTATTCGACTTGTGCCAATAGGATTCCATAGAAGTCGCCTCCAAGTCGGATCCCCCATCTTAATGCAAGCGACTTTACAGTGAAAAGAATAGAATTTATTTTCCTCCCTTCGCTGATTGGATACAGGCAAAGTCGCCCGGCATAAGTCGTGTTGTAAGTCGCCTGAAGTCGTGTTGAAAGTTGCGCTGCAATTGCCTAGCAAAACTGCGCTGAAATCGGATCGCCCCTGTGTGAACGGGCCCTTGGATAAACTGTTATTTTTTTCTATTAAAATCCAGCCGCTTCTGCATGTTGTAGTTCCTAACAGTTGAAATATTTCAGGATAAGTTGGTTGCTAGGTATGAAGCTTGGGTTTGCCACTACCACGGGTTTACAGTTCAACCTGGGATTTTCAAAGTTTGTGAACTGCAAATGTTTGGCTAAAAACATTGCAGGTTTGCCATCAGAAAATAGGAACAACCTATAATGCAGTGCACAGCTGTTCTCCCTGGCGGGCTGAATCGTAAGAGCCAACAATTTGGAGGGATAACCCCACCCCGTTTATATAAATTGTTAGTGTGCTCTGCAGGGCTGTCTTAATGCATGGGCACTCCAGGGCACTGCCCAGGGGCCCCAAGTGCATGGGGGACCCATGATAAATCTTGCATTACATTACACTGCCAACTGTCCCGGATTTGCCGGGGCAGTCACACTTTTTACTAAGCTGTCCCGGGATGGCTGTGTCCTGGGCAGTGTCCTAGAACCTGTACTGTGCCCTCCTGATCCCAGTACTGTGCCCTTCTGCTTCCCCCCCCTCCTGTACTGGGTTTTGGTTAGTCTTTGATTTATGGCATGCTTTCTTATTGTTTCAAATTGATTTTACTGAAAGTACTTATAAATACATGTTTCATTTTATCAACTATTTCTACTTTATTTCTTGAGAGTAGGTGGATAAATTGGGGCAGGTTGGCAAGGACCCAAATGCATTACTTTGCCTAGGGGCCCACGATGTTTTAAGGCAGCCTTGGTGCTCTGGAGCTGTTAGGGGCAGCTGACAATATTATGTATGAAGTTATACTGATTTTTTTTTTAAATTATCTATTTACTGAATTTTTGGCATGTGTCATGTCCCCCCAGCAGTGCCCAGCTTTCCATGGCTTTTTTGACATTAGCTTTTGTCCAGAACTGAATAATAAGATTTACCCCCATAGACGTCAATGGAATTTACCACAATGTTTGCGAACTTTAAGCAAGATTTGCTTAATTATTTCTAAACTGAACTCATCCCTATTGGTAGGTCGCCATTAAAATTCTTTTAGATATTTTCAGTTGCGAGGCAGACTGTTTCAGAGGAGAGATGTCTGAACCTTTGAAGGTTCCTGCATCATCATCACTGGCACATAAAGCACAGTTTCTATTGGTTCATGGAAGCAGAACCGGTTTTCTGTTCTTCGTTTAACTACCTCAATACCTGGCACTCTCACCCCCTTCCTGCCCAGGCCATTTTTCAGCTTTCAGCACTGTAGCACTTTGAATGACAATTGCATGGTCATGCAACACTGTACCTCTATATCATTTTTAATAATTTTCTTCATACAAATAGAGCTTTCTTTTGGTGGTATTTAATCATCCCTGGGTTTTTTTATTTTGTACTGAAAAAAAGACCAAAAATTTTGAAAAACAAAAGTTTCTGTCAGTAAATTTTGTAAATAAGCTATTTTCTCCTTCGTTGATATGTGCTGATGAGGCTGCACTGATGGGCACTGATAGGCGGCACTGATAGGCTGCACTGATGGTCACTGATGAGGCGGCACTTATGGGCACTGATTAGGTGACACTGATGAGAAGGCACTAATATGCTGAAATGATGGGCACTGATATGTGGCACTGGTGGGCACTGATAGGCGGCACTGGTGGGCACTGTTAGGTGGCATGGATAGGCAGCACTGATGGGCACTGATGAGTATTGATGGGCATTGATGGGCAGCACTAATGACAGGCACTGATGGGCACTACAGGGCTGTACTGACTGTCATCACTGATGGGTACTGATTGGTGTCACTGATGGGCACTGATTGCTAGCACTTATGGGCACTGATTGGTGGCACTGATGGGCACTGTTGAGGCTTTCCTGTAATCAGGGCATTGATGATCAGTGTCCTGATAGCCTGTCCTGGTGTCCCCTGCGAGGAGATATCGCTGATCGTCTCGTCTTGCCACACGCTCTGTCAGTGTGAGGTGAGGAGAGCCCATTAACGGCACTTCCGCATTTACATGTGACCAGCTGTGATTTACTTCTTTATCACCATTGACTTATAATAGTAATTTTATAAAATATGTAATGGGCCCATTTATATCTTGCATGTGTGTTAACATGCATGTGTTAAAGTGATTGTAAAGGCAATTGTTTTTTTATCTTGATGCATTAAGATAAAAAAACCTTCTGTATGCAACAGCCCCCCTAACAATTACCTGAGCCCATCTCTATCCAGCGATGTCCACGAATGCCTCAGCCGTCCCACACTCTCTCTCCTGATTGGCTGGGATACAGCACTGGTGCCCTTGGCTCCTGCTGCTGTCAATCAAACTCAGTTAGCCAATCAGGAGAGAGAAGAGGCAGGGCCGAACGGCAGCTCCGTGTCTGCATGGATACACGGAGCTGCAGCTCGGCTCGGGTGCCCCATAGCAAGCTGCTTGCTGTGGGGGCACTCAACAGGTGGGAGGGGCCAGGAGCTCCAGCCAGGAACCTGAGAAGAGAAGGATCCGGGCTGCTCTGTGGAAAACCAACTGCACAGAGGAGGTAAGTATAACATGTTTGTTATTTTAATAGAAAAAAAAAACAAGACTTTACTGCCATTTTAAAGCAGTTGTAAAGTCTCAAAGTTTTTAACCTTAATGCATTCTATGCATTAAGTTGAAACAACTTTCGTGCTGCAGCAGCCCTAGAGTCCCCCTTGTTCTTACCTGAGCCCGATCATCCAACAACGGGGACAAGCCCAGCAGCTCCAGCCGCTGTCTCGGGTTCTCATTGGATAGATTGATAGCAGCAGGAGACATTGGCTTCCGCTGCTTTCATTAAAATCCACTGACATGGGAGCCGGGGGGCGGGGCCAAGTCCTTCTGTCTGTGTCTGTGTGCTTAAAATTTCCTATCACCCTTTTTTATTAGGCACCACAATGCACAACATTGCAGCGTGCTACAACACAAGTGCATTGCCTTAGCACGATCGAGTGCCATTAAAAAATGAATGGAGCCTTAATGCATATTCTGTGTGCTACTGCAATGCGGAAATGTATATGGGCCCTAATTGAAAACTGGAACTCTGAGTCATTCTATGTAATACATGGCAGTGGTCTTACCTTGTCCATATCTTACCTGTCTCATAATAGTCATACACTTTCACTGTGGCCGGTTTCAGGCCTTTCACTTCCACGTCTTGTTCTATCAGGAAGGAGATCTGTACGGGTCTGCGGCTCAGCTAAAAAGAGAGAATGGCATGCATTATGACAGAGGCCTCCAAATGGTTCTTTGTGTCCCACATCTTCCCTCTCTTATTACTGATAGCAGCTTTGCAGCCTGTTCTTTGTATTGGGAATAGATGTTCTGGTACCTACTATAATATGTTTTTCATAAGCATGAAATGAATCAATAGCTATGCAAAATATATAGATCTAATAAGGATGATTAATCACTTGCGGACCGCCTGCCCGCAATGTACTGCGCACAGGCGGCCCATGCAGGCACAGCCAGAGTCTGTCAGCAAGTCCCAGCCAATGATTCATAGCCAAGACCTGCTGATTGACTGTGTCCAATCACAGCCCAGAGCTCTGTGTTGACAATCAACACAGGGCTCTGTATAGAGTGACCGATCTCTCCATTCCTCATTCCTGCAAAGTAGGGACAATAAAGAGATAATAATAAGAAGAAATAAGGCTTCTTTCACATTGGGGTGGTGGGGGCGGTAGCGGTAAAGCGCCACTAGTTTTAGCGGTGCTTTACTTGCTGTTATAGTGGCGCATTTTGGGCAGCAGTGGGGCGCTTTAAACCCCTAAGAAGGGGTTAAAAAGGGGTCAAAAGTGCCCATCCACGCCGCTTCCGAAGCAGTGTTTAGCCGCTTCGGAGGCGCTGGCCATTCATTTCAATGACAGGGGTGGTGGAGGAGCGCTGTATATACCACCATAGCACTGCCCCTAAGATGCTGCTTGCAGGTCTTTTTTCTTGTTCTGCAAGCCCACCGCCCCACAGTGAAAGTACTCGGGCTTTCACACTGGGGTGGATTGGGGGGAGTTTTTCAGGAGCTTTACAGGCGCTATTTTTAGCGCCTGAAAAATGCCCCAGTGTGAAAGGGGTCTAAGCACACATTACACATTCTTAGGCACCCTTTTAACCCCTTGATTGCCCCTGATGTTAACCCCTTCCCAGCCAGTGTCATTAGTACAGTGACAGTGCATAGTATTATTGCTGATGACTGTCTTAGTGTTAATAGTGATGTCAGTGGCCGTTAGTCAGTAGGCAGAGTCATTTTGCGTCATTACCTCACATCCGGTTTGTCTGTGGAACGTATACAAAAACGCCTGGATACATTTGGATCCTGAAAGTGCATCTATTACTTTGTGCATTAAAACGTATGTTTGTGGAGTTACGCTATGGGCTGCATTATTGTCTTTCCCTGAGCACATTGAGGCTGTGCAGAGTAAGGAGACTAATAGATCATAAGCTTAATAATGGCATGCAATGCCAAGCTGTGGTTTCCAAAGCAAGCAAAATCCTTTCTTGTATTAAGAGAGGTATGGACTCCAGAGATAGAGACATTATTTTACCCCTGTACAAATCATTAG
>BLSH010475184.1:298338-314923 GCA_018402905.1 Glandirana rugosa | reverse complement strand
CTGATGTTAACCCCTTCCCAGCCAGTGTCATTAGTACAGTGACAGTGCATAGTATTATTGCTGATGACTGTCTTAGTGTTAATAGTGATGTCAGTGGCCGTTAGTCAGTAGGCAGAGTCATTTTGCGTCATTACCTCACATCCGGTTTGTCTGTGGAACGTATACAAAAACGCCTGGATACATTTGGATCCTGAAAGTGCATCTATTACTTTGTGCATTAAAACGTATGTTTGTGGAGTTACGCTATGGGCTGCATTATTGTCTTTCCCTGAGCACATTGAGGCTGTGCAGAGTAAGGAGACTAATAGATCATAAGCTTAATAATGGCATGCAATGCCAAGCTGTGGTTTCCAAAGCAAGCAAAATCCTTTCTTGTATTAAGAGAGGTATGGACTCCAGAGATAGAGACATTATTTTGCCCCCCTGTACAAATCATTAGTAAGACCTCATCTGGAATATGTAGTTCAGTTTTGGGCACCAGTTCTCAAAAAGGATATCGGGGAACTGGAGAAAGTGCAGAGAAGGGCAACCAAACTAATAAGAGGCATGGAGGAGCTCAGCTATGAGGAAAGATTAGAGGATCTGAATTTATTCTCTCTTGAGAAGAGGACATTAAGGGGGGGTATGATCAACATATACAAATACATAAGCGGTCCATATAGTGAACTTGGTGTTGAGTTATTCACTTTAAGGTCATCACAAAGGACAAGGGGGCACTCTTTACGTCTAGAGGAAAAAAGATTTCATCTCCAAATACGGAAAGGTTTCTTCACAGTAAGAGCTGTGAAAATGTGGAATAGACTCCCTCCAGAGGTGGTTTTGGCCGGCACGGTAGATTGCTTTAAAAAAAGGCCTGGATTCTTTCCTTAATGTAAATAATATAACTGGGTACTAACATTTTTAGGTAAAGTTGATCCAGGGTGAATGCGATTGCCTCTGGGGGGATCAGGAAGGAATTTTTTCCTCCGTTATACCAAATTGGATAATGCTTTGCTGGGGGTTTTTTGCCTTCCTCTGGATCAACTGTGGGTGAAGGATTGTATATATATGGGATTGTATGGTTATATATATATTTTCTATTTTTTATTTTTATTTTCCTTTTTTTATTGGTTGAACTAGATGGACTTGTGTCTTTTTTCAACCTGACTAACTATGACTGCCGTGAGGACCCTGTTTACAGATCTGTGCACTGGGGAGGCTGGTTACCCCCTGACGTTTAGTGCCATCTGCCCATTATGTAGGAGGAGACTGAATGGTGCCGTAAAGATTACAGCTACAGTCATTGTGGTACTGTGAAGGCTCGTTACCCTTTGATGGGTAATGCCATCTGGTGAGTGAAGCAAGAAGGGTGTCGGATTGAATGCACGTCTATGGCAGCACTTCTTACACTATAAATCCACCACTAGAATATTCTCTTATATGAACTGTTTGGACTTACATTTTTTAATCATTTTCTGATGATATATTTTTTGATCGATGGATAAATAACCAACGTATTTGTTGATTGCACATTTGCACTTTGTGTAATGCCATCGTTTCATATATTGTTTTGCACTTGCGCACAGCACTTTAAAAGGTGGTATTATTTCCATAAGGTGATGCATATATTATAATCATAATTTTTATTGATGGCATCATATATGTTGTATGAAATTAGTTTAATTACATCTGCACTTTTTCTGAAAGACACGGTTACACTCATACATTTTTTGCACTTAGCACCCTTATATATGTTCATTTTTGATATTTATTTATATCTTTATAAACTTGACATTTTAGATATAATGCATTTGCAGCGTGATTTCCACTCACCCATTATTCCAGTTAGTCAGCCCCCCCCCCCCCCCCCAGTCAGTCAGTGTCAGATCGACCACCGCAATCCCATCCATTAGTCGTAAAAAAAAAAAATCCAATATACTGTATATACCATAGTTTGTAGATGCTATAACTTTCATGTAAACCAATCAATATGCACTTATCAGGATTTTTTTTAAATCAAAGACGTAGCAGAATACATTTGGGCCAAAATGCATAAAGAAATTTTATTTATTTTTTTTGAATCAGAAAAGTTTTATTTGTTTCATCAAACAAGATCCAATGTACAGACATTTCAAAATTGTGTGTTATTATCGACACAGAGCAGATCAACACATTGATTGTCATGAATATATCAGCCCTCAGCCCCAGGTCTTTACCATCCCTCCACCCACAAACCCCCGAGCCAAATACAGAAGAAAACCATACATTTTCCCCATCGGGACCCCATCTAGCTAGCCGGTTGTTGCAGAAGTCTATCCAGTACTAGTTCCCTGGGACTTAGTCTAGGTGAATCCAACCAAGGCACCCACAACCTCTCAAATCTACCCAGGCACCCCCTATGCTGGTATATATATTGTTCCATAATAAAGGTGCTACCCATATGTGAAATCCATGTTGCATGACCAGGTGGGGATTCCGAATTCCATCCTATCAAGATAAGCTTTCTGGCTTGGAATAATGCCCTAGATATTGCAATTCTAGCCATTTCCTCAGGTACCACTTCCTCCAACATTCCCAATATGCATTGCTTTGGGTCTAGTTGTATACTTGTTTGGAACACCATATTTATGGTGTCTACCACCTTCCTCCAGTATCTGTGGAGTTTTGGACACCTCTATAGCAGGTGAATCAGTTCTCTGGAATGTTGTCTACACTTGCCGCATAGAGGGTCCGCCAGTTTGCCCATTTTGTGGAGTTTCTCTGGGGTATAGTGAGTTCTCAGTGTAATAAATAATTGTGACACTTTCTGTGCCACGTTCAGTGAGCAGGTGGAGATGGATAGCAAGGCCTCCCCCATTGATATTCCTCAGTTGGTCCTACATCTACCTCCCACTGAGCTCTTGACCTAATAGGGTGAGCCTGTAGGTGGTAAGCTAGCAGTCTCTGATAGCACTCTGATATGATCCCTTTTGTCTCTGTGGCCATATGGAGCATGTGGAAAATAGAGGCGGATGACATTTCCCATACTGCTGCATTTCCCTGCGCCTTCATTGCGTGATGGAGCTGCTGGTAGGGGTACCACATATTTGTCGGTAGACCGTACCTGCTGCATAGTTCATTAAAGGATAAAAGTTTACTGAAATATGTGTGATAATAGCTTAACTCATATGAACACCATTTAGGTCCCTGCTGCAGTTTAGCCAGCTCAACATAGGATAGGTTATACCAGATTGGGCTTTATTCAGTATATCCTAAAACCTCTTACATTTGCCTACTTTTATTCCATATTTTCTGTATCAATGCGAAGGTGGGCATACGTTTATTGGACCTATGGAATTGTTGGGCCTCCAACCCCATCAGCACAGTTTCAGCTCCCGATCCATACAGCAGCAACCTGGCCGAGGATGACTGGGGACATAACCCCCACCAGGTGTTGTAGCTGCGCTGCCACATAATACAAAAGGGGTTGGGGAGTGTTAATCCTCCCCCCTCCTTGGGGTACTGCAGTTGTGCAGTAGACGTCTAAATAGGGTGTTAACTACTCAAAATACTTTTAGATGAATTATCACAGGAGAGTTGTGCAGAAAATATAATAGTTGCAGCATTATAATAATTTTTATTAAATTTACCCTGCCTGCTAATGAAAGTTTAAGATTACTCCAAGTGTTGATTTTGTCTCTGAACCAGGAGAACAGGGGGTTTATATTCAGGGGGATATTGGGGGATATCTGTATGCCCAGATATCTAAACTGGGTCACTATTGGGATAGGGCATGCCTCCGGCAACTCCGAACCACTGTTACCATCTATCGCCATCAGAACCATTTTGGACCAGTTTATGGTTAGGCCCGAGAAGTGGCCAAATTCGATGATTATGGACATGACACTCCTCAAGGAGGTATCGGTGTCCCCGAAGAAGAGCATCATGTCATCTGCATACAACATGATCTTTTCCTGCATGTCTCCGTACACAAACCCTCTAATCTGTGGGAATCCCTTACCGCGGCCACCAGAGGCTCTATTGCAATTGCAAAGAGCAGGGGGGACAGAGGGCACCCCTGCCTTGTGCCCCTACCCAGTGCAAATGCATGTGACATTCTGTATGCCATCTTGATAGTAGTCTGTGGGGACGCATACAACAGTTTAACCCATTTTATAAATTGGTTACCAAAGTTGAACTTAACCAGTACTGCCCACAAGTACCTCCAGCTTATGCTGTCAAGCGCTTTGTTGGCGTCTAGTGACAGTAGTGTGCTCTGTCTCCAGTTATCCGATTTGACCTGCATATTTAAGAAAAGCCTCCTGAAGTTGGTGATATTTGAGGCATGAAGCCTGCTTGATCAGGATGTATGATAGATGCTATAATCCTGTTTACTCTGCTAGAACCTTGGCAAGGATTTTGACATTGCTTTGGAGGAGTGAGATGGGCCTATATGACCCCGGGTCCGAGGGGTCCTTCCCTGGTTTAAGTATCAAAACCACATTGGCTCTATTCATTGAGGCAGAGAGGGAACCCTCTGCAAATGAGGCATTGAGCACTTCTAGTAGTTTAGGCAGTATTACCTAGTTGTATTGAGTAAACACCTCCATTGGAAAGTCATCCTCCCCCGGCTCCTTACAGGTGGGAAAAGAGCAGGCCGCCAGCCGCAGCTCCTCCAGGGTCAGTGGGGCATTAAATTTTAAATCGTCTGCTTCAGATAGTGCGGGCAGATTCATTTTGGAGAGGTAGGTTGCTAAATTGTCATCCGAGTAGTTATCTCTACAGAGGTCTTCATAAAAGGATGCCAGCTCGACGAGAGAATGGCTCCAATGACGGAGGACAGTTGTTGTGATCTAGCAATTTTTGCAAGTAGGCGGCCAGTCTTTTCACCCTCCTCATAGAATGCTGTTTGGAGAAAAACCTCTTACGTTCCACAGCGGAGGATCTTAGACGGTCCAGAGAGTCCTGTGCCACCATCCAAGCCTCCCTAGCAGAGTCCGAGGGATTAGTCACATATTCTAACTCCAGCCTCCCCACCTGGTCACTCACCTGCTCTAACAGAGCTGATGAATTTTGTTTGATGGCCTGGATTTCTGCAATAAATACACCCCTCAGATAAGCTTTAAATGCCTCCCACCTCCGAAACCTGTCCCTATATTGATCATGGGTCCGAAAGAAAGCTGCCACCTGGGCGACAACATGATCATGTGAGGAAAAAAGTTTTAGCCAGAAGGCGTTGAGTCTCCAGGGAGACCTGGGAAGGGCAGTAGGAGGTTGTGTGGTCAACTATATTGCTATCGGGGAGTGGTCTGATACACCTCTCGGAAAATATTCTACCTTCTCAGTGTATTTGAGTATGTTTGGGGAGCCCACACAAAGATCTATACGGGATAGGGAGCAGTGCGTCTTGGAGAAGCAGAAAACTGCTTCAGATCAGGATTTTGTGTACGCCATATGTCAGTCCAGCCCACCTCTCCAAGCAGACAGCTAAGTGTTGTTCTCCTTCCACCTCCCGGGGGTCCCAAGGGGGGATGTCTAGGCAGCTTGTTAACCACATAAGAGAGTAGTAATTGCAGCACTTCTCTAGAGAACGGAGGAGGAATATAAACAAAAGCTAGCAGTATAGTCATGGTATACAGTTTGCAGTATAAAAACACAAATCGCCCAAGGCATCTACCCAAGAGTCCAACTCCTGAAACACCAAGGCTTTGAGTATCAATACACTGACTCCACGGGAATATGCAGAGTACGTAGAATGATACGCTTTGCCTACCCATGCATAGCGTAGAAAACTAATATTATCCCCCAAAAGGTGAGTCTCTTGTAAACCAATTATGGCTAGATGAAATTTCCAGAGACACGAGGAGATCATAGTTCTCTTCAAGGGATCGTTCACTCCTCTAACATTCCAGGAGACAATGGGTGCGGAAGACATGTCTCAGTGAAATAACAATGTTGACACAGGGAACCCCGGTGGGCATGCGGGGGCGTTAGGAGTAGATTCCTCCGTACACAGTGGTAGTCGTGCCAGGGCTGCAGGCACCCCTGCAGATTCTGTCCGCTCCATGGCCGAGTTGTGTCTTGAGATGGTACATTGGCATCAAAATATTCAGATATGCGCAACCGCGCTATTAAGATGTTAGTGAACAAGAAAAAGAAAAAAGAACACATAGTGCTTGTACCTGGGGGCTCCGGGTCCGCCAATAGGGCAGGACCAAAGACCCTTGCAACGGTGAGGTGTATATCGCAACAAACCGGGCACTTCATCCAGAGCCACAAGAACCATGGCTTCAGGACAGTGACCCGTGGGTCACAAGCCGTCCTTGCAAGGACGGTAAAATTGTGCCATTACGTTACGTGTAAGCTCCAAATACGCAGTGTCTTTAGTCATTGTAAAGTTGCCCTCATAATGTAACTACTGAAAGTGGTAGTAAACCCTCCTATTATTTTCAGCCAAGGAAGCTGCCATCTTAGCCTCTATTTAATCTACAACTGCCATGATGCTGCACATGTGATCAGCTTTGACACCAGCCATTGGATGGTTTGACAGTTTGGTTTAGAGCACGACCAATGGGAGTGTTACATTTCCGGCACGTGCCGGAAACGTACCTATTTTTTAAACTGTTAAATGGATGGGTTTACTACCGCTTGAACTGTAAAAAAGTGGAGGGGAGCATAAATTAGCGCCCCCTGGTGCCAATTTGTAATCCTCAGGTTTCATCAGCACTCTCCTTCTTCGCGCCTGTGACGCCTGAGGTCTTGCTCGCTTTGATCTAGCCATGCCGCGGTGTCCTGAGTATGTTCAAAGAACTGATTCTGACCCCTAGCGGTCACCCGTAGCTTTGCCGGGAACAGCATGGCATATGAGGGTTAGAGTCTGGTCTCTGTAGCCTCTTTTTAACATTAGCAAAGTTTGCGTGTTTGCGCTGTACCTCTGCGGAAGAGTCAGGGAAAAATAATATTTTGGCGCCGTTGTATCTGATGTCTCCTTTCTCTCTGGCTAGGCGCAGCACCACCTCCCGATCTCTATAATTGAGCAGCCTGGCCAGCATGGATCTAGGGGGGGCCATCAGGTGGAAGAGGCCTAGGGGGTACTCTGTGAGCCCTCTCCACAGTATAGCTCAGGGAAAAGGCCTCCTTGCCAAACACATCTTGTAACCAGTTCTCAACAAATGTCGTGGAGTCCCTGCCCTCCACCTTCTCTGGGAGCCCCACTATATGCACATTGTTCCTTCACAGGCAATTTTTAATGTCGTCTGTTTTATTAAGGGCTTGGGAGATTGCTGTGCGGTAATTCTTGCATCTCTACTCAAAGGTGGGAGTTGGTCCTCCATGTCACTCATTCTACCCTCCACTGAAGTGGTCCTCTCCCTGATCTTTTGCAGGTCTTGGCATAGAAGAGAGACTGTTTCCTTTAAGACCCCATATTTCTCCTTAAGATCCTCCAGCGAGGCCGTGCATTTATGCACAGCCTGCAGAATATCACTAAGAGTGGGTTGTGGGCTGTCATCCTGCGGCTTATCAAATAAGTCTTGGAAGGAGTCAGGTACCGAGTCCAGGGGCGCCGTATCATCCAGCATGTCTGCGTCTGTGTCCCCCCTGTCAGCAGGCCTAGCATGTGACGTGGAGCCTGCGGTCGCGGCCTGTGAAGAGTCGGTTTGGCTGCTAAGTTTTTGGGCATAATAGACCATGTCCTTGGGCTGCTCTTTGCCTTTGGAGGCCTTGGTGGACTAACCCCCCTGCTCGCCCTTTCTGTCTTGGCCGTGCGGCGCCTTGGGTGGCTGCGCTTGTAGCTGTCCAGCGCCATCTTGGTGCTCCATGGCCACCGAAGCCGCGGTCTCCCCTCGGCTTCCTCTGGTTATCATGGGGTCTGGAAGGCTTACCAGGGTCTCCAGGGATGGCCGGTGAACAATGGATATCGGCTGTAGCTCACTCCGGGCTATGTAGATGCGGAGGGAAGGATCTTTATACGGATCAGCGGCGGGAGCTCCGTGACACTCGTCTGCTCACATGCCCTGTCAGGGCACGCCCCCCGAAATTTGATTTTTAATTTTATTTTTTTATTGGATGTGTTTTTCTACAGAATGTTAAAAAATATTGCCTTTTTTTCACAAGTTTCAGCCTTTTTTAGTTTATATTGCAAAAATTAAAATTAAAAGTGGTGATCACATACCACCAAAATTGATGATAGAAATTTTGTTTTGGTAGAGCGTAATACCAGTTAACCACTTATCAACCGGAAGGTTTTCCAGCTTTAGGACCAGAGCACTTTTTGCGATTCGGCGCTGCGTCGCTTTAACTGACAATTGCGCGGTCGTGCGACGTTGCACCCAAACAAACTTTGCGTCCTTTTTCCCCTCACAAATAGAGCTTTCTTTTGGTGGTATTTGATCACCTCTGCGTCATTTCTGATTGCCGCTATAAACAAAAGAAGAGCGACCATTTTGCAAAAAAAAAACAAATTTCGTACTTTTTGCTAAAATTCAAATCCAAAAAAAAAATATAAAAAAAACTTTTTTTTTCACCGTTTTTGGCCGATTTATATTCTTCCTCATATTTGCGATAAAAAAAACCGCAATCGCCGTTTATTGATTGGTTTGCGCAAAAGTGGCCGCGTTTACGGATGGTGAGAATTAATTTCTGTGGTTTTTATTTTTTTTTTATTTTTTACTAGTAATGGCGGCGATCTGCGATTTTTAGCGGTACTGCGATATTACAGCAGACATGTCGGACATTTTTGACACTTTTTTGGGACCAATGACATTTATTCAGCGATCAGAAATTTAAATGTCCACTGATTACTGTATAAATGTCATTGGCAGTGAAGGGGTTAACCTGGGGGGGGGGAGCTAGGGGTTAACTGTGTTCCCTGGGTGTGTTCTTACTGTGGGGGGGTTGGGCTTACATGGGCATGAGAGATCTAACTGATCCCAGTGACAGGAATCAGTAGATCACCCATGCCCCCACTAACAGAGCGGGGAACCGCTGTTTTTACATCGGCGGTTCCCCGTTCTTTCCCTGTGGCCGCTCATCGCGGCTCGCCGGCGGACATCAGGTCCGCCCGAGCTGCGGGCACACTCGCGTGCGCCCCCTAGCGGCTGTTCGCAGATCGCCGCCTTTTTACGGCGATTCGCGCTCAGCATCCCGACTGCCGCCGTGAAAACACGGCACGCGGTCGGGAAGTGGTTAAAGTAGCTAAATAGAAAAAAAATGCCCTGGTCATGAAGGGAGGTAAAATCTTCCCGAGCTCTAGTGGTTGAAGGATCAGTCAACCAAGAAGTCATGTTTTAGTTATAGGGGCGTGTGTTGGACTTAGCCAGCCCACAGCTTCTTTTATATATTGGATACATTAACAGTGAGACCTCCCTGCCTTCATTTCCAACTTTGTTAGGCCCCATTCACACCTGAGCGTTCTGTAGCTTGAAGCCTGAAGCTACAAAACGCTGGAGGGGAAAAAATCAATGATTCTCTATGGAGATGGTTGACATCTCCACTCCAAAACGCCTGAAGCCAAAAGCCTGAACACGCCTAAAGCTCTAACAAGTTCTGGAGGTATTTTTTCAGGCAGATTTGGGTGTTTTTCTGCTTTTTACATTGGTAACCTTTTGACCTGTACAAAATTGTGGCAAAATTGCATTAAAATCGCGCTCAGGTGTGAATGCAGCCATACTGTCTCCCTGGGAGTTTTAGGCTTTCACCTTTGGGTGTTGTAGCTCCTAATAATGGTCACAGCAGAGGTATAGAACCAGAAAGTCAAGCACAGAGATCTCACCAAAATGCAGACATATAATCCATTGTCAAGTGGTTTATCTCTCCAGCATCTACAATTAATGAAAAAATCTGTTTCGAATGGACTGACTATTTCATATAATTTGTAATATAATATAGAATATTTGATTGAACGTTTTCACTCACTATCTTGTTATACCTGTAGATCAGTGGTCTCCAAACTGTGGCCTCGGGCTAGATGTAGCCTTTATACAGCCCTTGAGGCACTATTCATTCCACTGACACAAACAATGGGGCACTATTCCTCCCACTGACACCAATGATGGGGCACTATTCCTCATACTGACAGCAATGATGGGGCACTATTCCTCCTACTGACACCAATGATGGGGCACTATTCCTCCTACTGATACCAATGATGGGGCACTATTCCTCCCACTGACACCAATGATGGGGCACTATTCCTCCCTCTGATACCAATGATGGGGCACTATTCCTCCCACTGATACCAATGATGGGGCACTATTCCTCCCACTGACACCAATGATGGGGCACTATTCCTCCCACTGATCCCAATGATGGGGCACTATTCCTCCCACTGATCCCAATGATGGGGCACTATTCCTTCCTCTGATACCAACAGTGGGGCATTATTTCTCCCACTAATCCCAATGATGAGGCATTATTTACTCCCATTGACTCCAGGGCATTTTCTACTCACACGGGCCCCCTCAAAGTCTAAAGCAAAGTAAATTGGCCCTTTGTTTAGAAAGTTTGGAGACCCCTGCTGTAGATAATAAGGCTAACGGGGACACAGACTGGCATAAAAACCCAAAGAGTTCTAATACTTTTCTTACAATTCCAAATCTAAAATGAAAGTTTTGGCTTTAATCACTTGCTGACTGCCATACGACTATAAGCGGTGACAGTGTGGCTCTGTCCCGCGAATCGCCGCTTATAGACGTCACTCGCAAGCACGACGGCTAGGGGCGAGCTCATGCCCACTGCACGCTCCCTGAGTGTGGCCACGGGTTGGGCGGACTTGATGTCCGCCGGCGACTCGCGATGCCCTGTGACAGAGCCAGAACGGGGAACCGCCGATGTAAACACATCAGTCCCCCGTTCTGACAAGCGGCATGTTAGATATCTACTGATTCCTGTACTCTGGATCAGTTAGATCTCTGGTGCCCCTGGCAGCCCAGCCCCCCACAGTTAGAACAGGCCCAGGGAACACAGTTAACTCCTTCACTGCCCCCTGCAGGTTAACCCCTTCCCTGCCAATGACATTTATACAGTAATCAGTGGATATTTAAATTTCTGATCGCTGTATAAATGTCATTGGTCCCAAAAAAGTGTCAAAAATGTCTGACATGTCCACCGCAATATCGCAGTACCGCTAAAAATCACAGATCACCGACATTGCTAGTTCAAAAAACATTTTTTTTAAAAATGCCAGAAATTAATTCTCATGGTTTGTAAACGCGACAACTTTTGCGCAAACCAATCAATAAACGCCAATTGCGATTTTTTTTTTAAAATATGTGGAAGAATATAAATTGTGTTGGCTCTTTTTTTGTTTATAGCGGTGATCAAAAATGACGCAGAGGGGATCAAATACCACCAAAAGAAAGCTCTATTTGTGGAAAAAAAAGGACACAAATTTTGTTGGGGTACAACGTCACACGACCGCGCAATTGTCAGTTAAAGTGACGCAGTGCCCAAACGCAAAAAGTGCTATGGTTCTAACGTGGGAAAACCTTCTGGGCCTGAAGTGGTTAAAATGTATGAAACTTTAAAAAAAATCATATTTTGAATGGATCCAATGATGAGAATGAAGAGCTCTAGACAAGACAAAAGTCACTGACCTCATTGAGATACAGATTCACTAGGTCCATGTTGATTTCACTCCTCTTTATTACTTTGTCATTCTCCAGCTAGAAAAAGAATTAGGAGTTATTGAAATGAGTCTTTGTTAAGCTACATATTCATAAATATCATAAAATATAGTTTCAGTTATAAATGTTTTATATTTTTTTAACACTGATGAAATCAGCAACTTACTTACAAGACTTTGGGGTTGATTTACTAAAACTGGAGAGTGCAACATCTGGTGCAGGTGTGCCTAGAAACCAATCAGCTTCCAGGTTTTTGTTGTCAAAGCTTAACTGAACAAGCTGAAGTTAGAAGCTGATTGGTTACTATGTAGAGCTGCACCAGATTTTGCACTCTCCAGTTTTAGTAAATCTCCCCTTTTTGTTGACAACCCTAATGCACTATAATATAACGCAGTGGAATAAATTACACAGTACTGTCCAATCACAAATGTCTGACACCGCTCTAAATGGGCTACAAATAGAAGATTATATGAACCATTACAAGTGACAGACAAGGGCCGATAACTGATTGAATCCATTGTTTTCTTAATTTTTATTTTACTTCAGTGGCGGCTCGTCCATAGAGGGTGCACAGGCTCTGCCCCCCTATCCATGTGTCCGGCCCCCATATGGGGGGGTGTTTTTTGAAGCAACTGATTAGAGCCTGGGGCTTCAAAATAGGGTGAGCTCGGGGTGCAGAGCACTGCACCCTGATCCCACTCTCCTGTGTGACGATAGCATAGAATGAATTTTCATTTTTTTCACACTAAGTTCCTCCCCGCCAATGAGGAGGTAGGTCGTGAGACCTGTTTCCTGATTGGCCAAAGCATCAGGCGATCCTATTGGATGCCTAGCACTTTGGTGGAAGAGGAGATACTGCGGAGGAAGCCTGAGGAGCTGACACCAGAGCCGCCGATTCCCGCCACTCCAGGAAAAGAGGGGAGACCCACCACACGCCGCTGCCCGGTGGTAGGCGGGGGGTGCGAATATGGGGAAATAGTGCTGTCTCAGTTGCCATGCCGTGGGGGGGGGGGGGTGGTGCATGTTTTCTGCCCCCCCCAAAAGAAGAACCCACCAGCCGCCACTGCTTTATTTACTGCCAGTTGGTTGTGGAGAGATGATTGCATCTTGATTACACATTTATCCTGCTCTGTGAAACACAACTAACAGTCAAGAGCAACCAGAGAACAGCAGCCATAAAATGTTCCCAAAGGTCTACCTATATCTCACGGATAAAGATATTAGGAGGAGTATGCAGCTGCTACTGTCAGCCACCTTCTGAAAGGTGAAATATGAACTTCTTTCAGAAGGAGGCCAGCAATAGCAGCTGCATACTCCTCCTATATCGGTGAGATATGGACATTTGGGAACATTTTATTACTGCTGTTCTCTGGTTGCTATTGACGTTTAGTGGCATTTCACAGAGCAGGATAAACATGCGATTAAGATGCAATACTCTGTCTCAAATACCAATTCAGGGTCGGTGCTACCACTAGGCCTAGGGCGCACTGCCACCTAGGGTGCAGCCATGGCCAGCTCCACATTCCTCTCCTGTCACCTCTTCATCCCCGGTGGATGTCACCTCCAGAGCTGCCGCCCCTCCCTCGTACACACCGGTGCACCTGCACACAGCGAAAGTGAAGCTGCTGCCAAGTGGAACCGTAGAATTACTAAGCCAGGTGGCAGGACTGAGCGGGGATGGACAGACCAGGTACTCCGGCCATGCGCTGCTTGCTATGTCCAGCAAGGCAGGTCAGGTCAGCTCAATGAGGGGGCAACACACATCATAGGGGAGAATAGTCTATACAAGGCAGTGTGTGCAGGAAGGGGGTCACTTTGCACAGGAAGGGGGTTTTGGGTTAAAGGGGGACAGTGTATACAGGAAGGGTGGTGTCGGGTTAAAGGGGGCAGTTTGTATAGGAAGGAGGGTGGAGGGTTAAAGGCATTGCTTATAGGAAGGGGTGTCGTGTTAAAGGGGGCAGTGTGTGCAGGAAGGGGAGGCAGTGTGTATGCAGAACGTGGGGTGTAGGATTAAAGGGGGGCAATGTGTACAGTTTTTTTTTTTTTTTTTTTTGGATTGGTACAAGTAGCTGGTCTTGCCTAGTGCGCAAAATAGTTTAGCACCGGCCCTGTACCAACTGACAGTATAGCTGGAGAAAATACGAATGTGCTCTAATACACTGAGATCAGTGGTGGCTGGTGCTTGAAATTTTGGGTGGGACGGCAAACAAACCTGCCCTCTCGCATTCGCACCAACCGCCCCCATCACTCGCTCACACTAAACCTCCCTTTCCATCCCCCCATCGTTCGATTGAGCGATCGGGAAGGCGGCGATCCATGGTCTTACCTTATGAGCGGAGGTGCGGGATGGAGGTTGCAGAGGGAAGAGCTGAGCCATGGCCATTGCTTCTCCTCCCAGCCAAACAGGAAGTGGGTCTTGAGACCCAATTGGCCGGGAATCCTAAGACTCCCTGGCCAATCTTGTCTCAGGACCCGCTTCCTGATTGACCGGGAGGAGAAGCAGGAAGGAATTAGAGAATGTTAATTCTCTAATGTCACACAAGTGGGTGGGCTCGGGGCACAGTACTTTGCACCCTGAGCCCGCTCTTTTTGAAGCCTCCAGCTCTAATCACGTTCTTCTAAAAAAAATAAAAAAATTGAAATCCATGCGCCAGGTGCCCTGCATGGAGAATAGGGGAGCATCACACTTGCGCCCCTAACTGACTGAGATACTGGCCTCAACACATGTATGTAGATCATGAATGTCAGAGTAATTGGAAGACTAAATTCACTAGATTAACACAATATCCAGGTAAGTAGTATTTTCAGTTGGAGGAGCCAGAAAAAGGGATTTTCCAGCATTCTGGCATTCTTAGAGATCGTACTCAGCACTTAAATTCTTGTTGCTGATCGTTTATTGAGCTATACACTGTGTGATTATCACCATTAATGTTCAGGTTGCCTTCATTACTTCAAGTACCCCTAAATGCCAAGCTGTATATGGGCCCAGGTGAACTGTGCAAGTAAGATCCATAATTAGTGATAAGGAGAATCACAGATGCAGCGCTCTTTTTTTTTTTTTTTATTGTACAAGGGAGGGCCTGCTGTACTACCTTAAAGCGGTAGTAAACCCGCTGACAAAAAAAAAAAAAAAATCCTGCAAGACAATAGCATAATATGTTAGTATGCATCGCATACTAACATATTATGAAATACTTACCTTAGAACGAGGTCCCCGATGCCCGAGTCGGTCAGCGCTAAGGACGCTGACATGTTTGTCCTCTTCTGTCTTCCGGGTACGTGGCTCTGGCGCTGTGAGTGGCCGGAGCCACGTAATGTCACTCCCGCGCATGCGTGCGGGAGCTCTTCGTTCCGGCAGCCAGCTCTGAGTTGCCGGCCGCCTCGGCCGGATCGTCAGAGCGCATGCGCCGCTAATGTCAGTGGCTGCATGCAGGGCGAATATCTCCTGAACCATGCAGGTTTAGGAGATATTCTTTTTACCTACAGGTAAGCCTTATTATAGGCTTACCTGTAGGTAAAAATAGCTTTTAGGGTTTACCACCGCTTTAAATGAGCCGCCGGTTCCACCATTGCAATCACAATTCATAAAATGTAAAACTGGACAATAGGGGGGGGGGGGGTTCTGGGAACGAGCACAGGGGGGCTGGAGAGCACAGGGGGGGCTGGAGAGCACAAGGGGGCTGGAAGAAGGAAGCTGGATAAAAGGAGCGGCGGGATGGCTACATATAGAGATCAATCTCTCCATTTTCCTCCTGCAGCCGCTGAATGCATGTGAGAGGGAGAGTAGGAGTAGCGCACATTCAGTGGCTGCAGGAGGAAAATGGAGAAATCGATTCCTCTATATGCAGCTGCCCTTGCTGCTCTTCCTTTCCAGACATAGAGGGGGGGCACACAGCCCCCTGCAGCATGGGGCCGGGCCGCAATTGCGCCGCCCTGCAGCCCTTGTAGATGGGCACCTGTATCCAACAGCCACTTAACACTGGTAAGGTGGATGAGTATAGAAGCAACAGCAGCATTCATATTTATAATACATATGATACAGCACTGCAATATTTATATAAGGAGCGGGGCCGGGAAGCCGGCCATGGCGTCTTTAACAACCGAGCCATCAGCTGTCAATGGGCTTCCCCGCTGACATCTGAATATAAAAAAAAAACATTGCCAGCAATAATAATAATTTTTCTTTTTTGTGTCTGGGGTTGTGATTGAGGATGGATTTACATTTTACATCAGGGGGGACATGTTTTTTTTTTAATTTCAGTTTTTTAATAATGGAATTGTCAATTTTTTTACACTTTTTACTTTTTGCCCTTGTTAAAGGGGGCTTCAAGATTCCGATAAGCCCCCTGCCCACAGACCCCCACAACCACAGCCCAGGGTTGTGGCAATGAGGCCCTTGTCCCCCCCAACAAGGTGCTTTGGCCCCAAAGCACCCACCTCCCATGTTGAAGGCATGTGGCCTGGTATGGTTCGGGGGGGGGGGGGGGCATTCGCTCATTCCCCACCTTTCCTGGCCTGCCAGGCTGGTTGCTTTGATAATGTCTGGTATGGATTTTGGGGGGGACCCCATGCCATTTTTTAAAATCCATATTGTAAATATTTTCTATTTGTATTGTATTGCTGGCAATTTATTGTTCAATGATTTTTATTGACAACACGAAAGTTTCAATGACATACAAGGTAACAGAACTGTTGGTTATACAGCATACACGTCCATATGAATAGTCACGACTCTACAGGTTAACAGTATCGCATTGATATTGACTCATTATCTTTTGGATTTTCCTTGTGGCCGAAGGGTCTGGGCAACTCTTATGGGAGGCAGTGTCTAGCACCCCTATCGGGATCAAGCTGTGCTGTGACACTATTATTCCTATTTCGCCTTTCATCGAGTCAAGGTATCAACACAAGTGTGTATGGTATAACGTTATTTAACGGTCGTTATGTTATGTTTATCTTTTATAAATGTTATACCTAAAATTTTTTACCGTACCCCAGGGGGG
>BLSH010475184.1:165484-176533 GCA_018402905.1 Glandirana rugosa | reverse complement strand
TTGGAGTCCAGGCTGAGGTTACCACTCTACTTAGTATTCCAAGACACCTAGATGTGCGACTTCCAGGGGCTACCCCATTTTGTTCTCCAAGGGTCCTGTGCGAGTTTGGTCCGATTGTGATGCGATTTCAGCCATACTCTCTGTATGGCTGAAATCACATCACACGGAAATTGCATGTGATTTGCACTGCAGTGCTGTGTGAATCACATGCGATATTGCACAGCGCGCCAGTGTGAACCGGGGCTGCCGCATCTAAACAAATGAAAAAAAAAGTTATTATTATTGTTATTTATTATTATTAATTTGTTACGTTCCATTAGTTTAGATGCGGCATTCATTATTTCGGGTAACTCTTAACTTCGGATAAATTTGTATTCATTACGTTCACTAACAGCCAAATTTAATTTAATAATTAAATTAAATTAAATAATTTAATAGTTAGTGATAGTTAAGTTACTATTAGTTTGTTTTCCGGGTTTTCGAATTCTCGTTCTTATTTTCGGATTTTTGTTCTTTTGAATTCTCACTCTTATTTTTGGATTTGTGAATTCACAAATTTTTCGAATATTCGAATTGACAAATATGCGTAAAAATGTGTTAAACGGGTTTTTGTTCATTCGGATTTTTCCGGATTAAAGAATTTGTCGAAATTCGTTAGAAAACAAATTCGGAACGAAAGGAATTGCACATGTCTAATAAAGCTTAAAAAAAAGGTTACCACATTATGCTTTGAACCCAAATAAAGGGACGGTGGGCATATTTTTCCACACATTGGTTTCCTGATTTCCTTATTATCGTGACTGATTGTTACTGTGTGAGTGGTATTGGGGTGGTTGTTTTGTGGGGTGTACAATCTCATGCTGCTTACTGCATTTGAATGTGACCCTGGCCCAACATGCTTGCAGTTAGACGTTGTTTGATTTTTAAACTCTGGACAATTGGCATGATCTTCCAGTTGTTAAAGCAATACCTGTTAACCTATTGAATTCTTGGGGAGATTTACTAAAACTGGTGCACGCAGAATCTGGTGTGCATAGTAAGCAATCAGCTTCTAGGGTTTTATTGTCAAAGCTTAATTGAACAAGCTGAAGCTAGACGTTGATTGGTTACTATGCACTGTTGCACCAGTTTAAGTAAATTTCCCCTTTGAGTATCTCACATATGGCTTCAGTCTATACCTAAATCAAATACACTGCATTCTTGTTTCCCATAACTATTCACTAATACCGCTAATTATTTATGTTTTCAAATGTCCACACATCATCTAATCATTTTATCAGTGCACATGGTACCTCCAAAACATTCACTGGTAAAGTTACTTGAAGAAAGGTTTGAAGAACACTGCATTATACTGTTATTTTATACGGCAGAGAATTACAATAACTAGTTGTTTACTGCTGTACTATAAAAGGTCCCACAGTGGTAGTGAAAGGACTGTGTCTCTAATAATGACCCACAAGGGACTTGGGCCTCACCTATGCAGAAATTGACGAATAAGCAATACTTAGTAGTTAAAATATTGCCTTCTGGGTCCTACTGTACATGGTAAGAAAAAAAAAAAGGATTTTGAACAGTCTCACTTTGTCAGCTGTCAGCTCTTTGCTTGGATCCATTAGCACTGAACTCTTGTCCACCACCCTGAGACCACAAAGAGAGCCAGGATCAGCCTTCACCTGGAGAGACACATCTGATCCTGGGAGGACCTCTTCTGGCATGAAGCCAACTGATACCTGGGATTGAAAGGAGGAATGAACAGTTTAGTAAAAATGAACAGAATTTTATATATCCATAAGGGTACAGTCAATGTTTCCGCACAGGAAATGGATTTAAAATTTTCTGTCTGGTATAGAACCCCTTTACGACTACACAAGATTTCACCCACAATATCACCCAAGTATTGGCGTTATAATGATGACTTAGGGTCTCTTTTGCACATTTGGTGGTCTTGCCCAAAAATTCAACCCTACTGGAAAAAAGCCCACAGACTTATCAGCTAAATCACAACTTATATGCTAGATTATACCCCGACCCAATTTCTCCTCCACCACACTACACTGTCTCGCAAAGCGTACCACTGATCCCTAGTTATGCATCTAATTAATGCTGCAAAGATGTGCCTACTGGTGCACTGGTTTTCCAATACCCATCCAACAATAACCAATTAGCTTTGACACGTAGATAAGATTGCACACATGGAGAAATTTGTTCATCAAGCAAAGGAGATGCCTGCTAAATATAGATCCACCTGGGCTTTTTGGCATTGTTACGTGGAATCGGCATACTATGCACAACACATTGCTCGCTCGTGTTCACGCTAGTCTTATGACATGGGAACCACTGAGGGGGACATGGTGTCCTCTCCTTCTCTGCTCTACCTTCTTTATCCCGACCCAGTGCCCCCCCCCCCCCCTTTTAATTCTTTTTTTTCTCCCCTGCATCTTTTTTCCGTTAAACTTTCTGAGAATATACTTTTTAACTACCATTTTGGTAAGAGAACAGTCTAAATCCAAATGCGTACAGAGAACGCGGCATATGTCTTTTTCTGCTTCCCTTCTTCATTGTAACCTTAGGGTATGGTAGGTTCCCACTACATCACCTGGCTGTCTCTTGGGATCCTCAGGGATTTCCATAGTACACTTTTTTCCCTTCCTGATTTCCTTATCTGGACTAGGGCTCCCTATTAAGAATTTGCTCCTTACTAGCACTAACTGTTTGTGGTTATGCCACATAGCCTAGGGTGCCCCGGTTGAAAGATGCTATACTTAGCAGGATCTTTTTCACTATCTGTAGAGTTTATTTGGTTATTCTGTTTTTATATTTCCCTATGTAGTGAATTACTCACTTTTTGTACGTCTTTCTCATGCAGGGGTATATGCCCCAATTGGCAAAATATGTACTAGTACTGTCAAGGTTTGACTGTTAATGCTTATGTACCTCCTTGAAAACTTGAATAAAGTTCTTGAGACAGAAAATAAATTGCATTAAAAATACACTGCCCAAAATCAGATTTTCTGATTCATGTGTTTTATATTGGATTGGATTTACATTTTTTGATAAAAGGTAAATTCTGTAACAAGTTACGATAATGATGTTCATTGTTTATCTGTATAGGAAATGCTAAAACAACTTGACTTATCTCGATTCACCTTGTTCTTTAAGCATCTGTGCACTTTAAAGACTCCTGAATCTGCCACAATTTTTCCATCAGGTAATAGGATGTATACAAATGCACCAAGTGTTGAAGTAATTCCAACCTTCCAAGAAAGGTTGATGAAGGTTTCACCACGAAGATCTAAAAAACATTATTCCTTTCATTACAGCGAGGAATGAAGGGAAGACGTGAGGGATGGAAAGAAGAGGGTGGAGTGAAAGAGAAGAGTGAAGAGGAGGAAAAGAGTGGTAAGTGGAAAAAAGGAGAAGGGGGAAGAGGAAACAATGACAAGAAGAGAGGAGTAGGGGAGTAGAGGAGAGAAATGTAGAGGGGAAAAAAAGGGGAAAGGTAAGAAGACCAGCAGAAAATAATGGATTGATGGAAAGGAGAGGAAAATAAAGGAGGGACATAAGATGAGAGAGTAGGGTAGTGAAGTAGAAGAGCGGAGAAAAGGTTGGAGAAAAAGGTTAGAAAAAAGTCGATAGAATCGGGTGAGAGGGGAAGGGAAAAGGAAAGACACTGAATAAACGTTACTTAAACTGCCATCTGGAATGGGTATTTGTGATGATCCAAACTGCTGAATTGATCCTCTACTAGTAATCTGTAAATAGAGTAAAACAAGAAAAAATTATTTTAAAAGCAGGGACTTACATAGTTAGTGAGGTTGAAAAAAGTCACAAGTCCATCAAGTCCAACCTATGTGTGTGCTTTTATGTCAGTATTACATTGTATATCCCTCAGTGTTGTAGTCCCTTAGGTACCCATCTAATAGTTGTTTTTAAATTATCTATGCTCCCAGCTGAAGCCACTGTTTGTGGAAGAGAATTCCACATCCTTACTGCTCTTACTGTAAAGAACCCTCTACATAGCTTAAGGTTAACCCGCATTTCTTCTAATTTTAATGAATGGCCGCGTGTCTTTGTGTACTCCCTTGCACGGAATAGTTTTGTCCCTATTGGGCGGTCACCAGTACAGTATTTGTACATTGAAATTATATCCCCTCTCAAGCATCTCTTCTCCAGAGAGAATAAGCTCAGTGCTTGTAATCTTTCCTGATAACTAAGGTCCTTCAGTCCCTTAATTAGCTTTGTTGCCCTTCTCTGAACCCTTTCTAGTTCCAGGACATCCTCTCTGAGTACTGGTGCCCAGAACTGGATGGCATACTCCAGGTGCCACCTCACCAGAGGCTTGTAGAGGGGGAGAATTATTGATTTATTTCTGGAGTTTATGCCCTTTTTGATGCATGCCAATATTTTGTTGGCTTTGATTGCCGTAGCATGCCATTGCTGAGCCTGTCCTCTACTAGGACCCCTAGGTCCTTTTCCATCCTAGATTCCACCAGTGGCTCTCCCCCTAGTGAGTAGTTTGCGTTCGTATTCTTGGTACCCAAATGCATTATTTTACATTTTTCTACATTAAACCTCATTTGCCACTGAGACTTGCCTTGAGAAAGGAGATTTGTGGTGTCTGCAGAATAATTATAAGAGTATCAATAGCCAACATTATCTCTACATTGCCTGTCCTTTAATCCCAGCTAACACTAAAGGCCTGTACACATGATGCAATGGTCGTACAACAACGGTCATACAACAGCTTGTTGTACGATAATCTGACCGTTAGTACGCGTGATTACAACAGCCGATGTTCAACAGTTGTGCAACAGAAGTTGGCTGAGCAGATTAGAAAACTTTGGCTGGCCAACAAGCTGTTGTACAACAGCTGAATAGTGTGTAAAGAAGTTGGCCCAAGAAAAGATGTACGTGCAAAACATGCATGCTCAGAAGTCAGGAACTCTCGCAAATGTCGGTCTATGCAAACCTACGTTCCTACTTCACAAATCACGTTCACCTGAACTTCCTCTTTATACGCTTGTAACACGTCACTACATCCGGCTTTGTTGAAGTTTTGTTGAACGATTATTTGACTCATGTCAGTACGCTAGACACAACAGCCAACAGCCAATTTTGGGCAAAAGTTGAAAGTGCGGTTGTACGACCGTTGCACCGTGTGTACGAGGTGTAAGAACTGTACTCACTGCACAATAAATAACTGTACTCTCTGCACAATCTGTCCCACTAATAGCCAATAGCCTATACTCAATAGATGATGCATGTACAGTACATATAAAATACCCCAACAGAATATGGTACAGGAAAAAGAAATGTGAACCTCACTTTAAATTAATTTTCATTTAAGATTTACAGTAATCAAAACATGTGCTCACTATTAAAATACTGAATTCATTTCAAAAGGGTTTGGCTCCAATGGAAGCACCAGTGGAAGCATGTGTCACATTCAAGTTCCAAGGCAAAGACACAGTTAAGTGATTCATATTTATTATTTATTAGAACTGACAGGCAGAACATATGTTGGGGAATAGCAGATTCAGTCAGGACAAAACACTCAAATGTTTGCTCTGTGTGGTTTTCACCAGAGTTTATGATGTATTTCAAGGGCTCACCAAGTAATGCAAGTCTATTTGCTTGACTTTCTTCCACAGCTCTGAATAACGGATGATATATTCCACCTTGATCTCCTGCTGCCCTTCACATGGAAGATTTATATTTGGGTTGTGGATTTTCAGGTAGCTCTTACTCCGAGAGTAGATAGCTTTAATGGAAGCTTCAGCATACTCAGCATCAGCTGTAAAGTAGCCGTGTTGTTGTTCTGTTCCAGTTTTTGCCTTTAAAAAGAAACATCATTCAGAAACAATAGTGACTTACTAACATAGGAAGGTTGAAAAAGACAAATGTCAGATATTTAACCTAGTTCCGGCCGAAACATGACATTTAAGGTAAAAATACCCCATGAATACTCACGCCTCGTGCAAAAGAAACAAGCGTTTTGCAGGAGAGAAGGAAAAGTAGTGTAACGGTCAGCAAGTGTCAGTGCTGGAGGAAGAAGGAGAATGTATACGGAGCTGTATACAGTTTGGTCTCATAATTTTTGATTCTTTGGGCATCCCATAGTCATCCCTTTCTCTATCCAAGTTTATTCCCTCAATAAAACAATAAAATAAAGTACCGGCCTATTCTGTGACTCCGGATGCATGGAAAATTGTGTGACTGAGGGCAGAGTGACAGGTGAACCACATCTACCAGCCACCCTAAGGGGGCCATTGGCTACATTTGGGGGCTCGTTTCTGGGATTCACCTGTAAAGCTGCCAGTCGTTAGCCCTAGCAACCGCAAGAGAGCGGTGTATAAAAAAAGAGCGTAAAATCACTAGCCAGCCAGCTGCAGACAGATCCCATCATTCGGGTATAAGAATCATAGCGGTGACGTCTGCGCATCCTCCTGACGTATGTTTCGTCATTAACAGAAGTCGCCCAGGGGATAGGGCGCACTGCTGACTCTCCGCAATTTAACAACAGAGCACGCCCCTCGTTCTGAGTCACGAGCTAATAGCAACAATCCGCCATCTCTGGAAAGGGCAAACTGCCAGTATTGCCTAGATATACTCTATAGAAATCCCCTAGCCCCGATGATGGATACTGAGATGTTACAGATAGAAAGCATCACTGTCACCAGCATGTATAATGGGAAAATAGGTGTTTACCAAAAAATGCTGATCTTATTCTCAGAACGCTGGCAACAACCCACCAAATAAAAAAGGGGGCACAAACCCTTAAAGTCAGAGTAATATTAAAACCATAGACCACCAATAATAACCTCAAATGATATCTGGTGGGCATTAGAAACAACTGGGGCTAAACAGGATTACACCTTCAGTGTACCGTAAAACTAAACAAAGCTTAGTAAGGTAAACCAGTAAGTATGGGACATAAACCTGGATTAAATTAGATCCATAATAAAAAATGATAAAAAACTAGGAACCCCCCAAGTATCCTTGATCGTGCCAACAATAAAGGGGAAGAATTTATATATAAGAGCCCCTAATGGCATGGGATTAAGAATAATAAATTAAATGGGAATTGTGAATAGACCAAAAAATTACCTATATAGTCACCCACGGTTCTTATTGGACAACAAGGATAATAAATAAAGAAAAATAATAAATTAATTCCATCCCCATACACATAACTGAACTAATGGGTCTATATTACTAATATTGTCTTCATTAGCATATTTTGGTAGTCTAATAATAATATAGAGCCAATCTGAATCTTAGGGAACCATATTAGGTAAATAGGGGCCACGCAACTAATTCAAGGTTCAGACCGAGTTCACAAATTATATGAAAGGTGTCTACATCCATATACAGTATCTCACAAAAGTGAGTACACCCCTCGCATTTTTGTAAATATTTTGTTATATATTTTCGTGTGACAATACTGAAGAAATGACACTTTGCTGCAATGCAAAGTAGAGTGGACAGCTTGTACAACAGTGTAAATTTGCTGTCCCCTCAAAATAACTCAACACACAGCCATTAATGTCTAAACCGCTGTCAACAAAAGTGAGTACACCCCTAAGTGAAAATGTCCAAATTGGGCCCAATTAGCCATTTTCCCTCCCCGGTGTCATGTGACTGGTTAGTGTTACAAGGTCTCAGGTGTGAATAGGGAGCAGGTGTGTTCAATTTGGTGTTATCCCTCTCACTCTCTCATACCGGTCACTGGAAGTTCAACATGGGACCTCATGGTACTCATGGTACAAGAACTCTCTGAGGATCTGAAAGAAATAATTGTTGCTCTACATAAAGATGATTAAGACTATAAGAAGATTGCCAAGACCCTGAAACTTAGCTGCAGCACGGTGGCTAAGACCATACAGCGGTTTAACAGGATAGGTTCCACTCAGAACAGGCCTCGCCATGGTCAACCAAAGAGGTTGAGAGCACGTGCTCAGCGTCATATCCAGAGGTTGTCTTTGGGAAATAGACGTATGAGTGCTGCCAGCATTGCTGCAGAGATTGAAGGGGTGGGGGGGTCAGTCTGTCAGTGCTCAAAACATATGCCGCTCACATCATCAAATCGGTCTGCATGGCTGTCATCCCATAAGGAAGCCTCTTCTAAAGATGATGTACAAGAAAGCCTGCAAACAGTTTGCTGAAGACAAGGAGACTAAGGACATGGATTACTGGAACCATGTCCTGTGGTCTGATGAGACCAAGATAAATTTATTTGGTTCAGATGGTGTGGCGGCAACCAGGTGAGGAGTACAAATACAAGTGTATCTTGCCTACAGTCAAGCAGTATTCCGACATGATAACGACCCCAAACACACCTCCAAGACGACCACTGCCTTGCTAAAGAAGCTGAAGATAAAGGTGATGGACTGGCCAAGCATGTCTCTAGACCTAAACCCTATTGAGCATCTGTAGGGCATTTTCAAATGGAAGGTGGTGGAGCGCAAGGTCTCTAACTTCCACCAGCTCAGTGATGTCGTCATTGAGGACTGGAAGAGGACTCCAGTGGCAACCTGTGAAGCTCTGGTGAACTCCATGCCCAAGATGGTTAAGTCAGTGTGGCCACCCAAGATATTGATACTTTGGGCCCAATTTGGACATTTTCATTTAGGGGTGTACTCACGTTTGTTGCCAGTGGATTAGACATTAATGGCTATGTGCTGAGATATTTTGAAGGGACAGAAAATTTACACTGTTATACAAGTTGTACCCTCACTACTTTACATTGTAGCAAAGTATAATTTCTTCAGTGTTGTCACATGAAAAGATATAATAAAATATTTACAAAAAATTGATGGGTGCACTGACTTTTGTGAGATACTGTATAAATACAGAACAACAATACCACACTCTGGAATTATAGAGGAGAACCCCACCCCCAAGAATAATCTTACTCTTCAAGAATTGTCTATAAAGGCATTTACATCGACATCTATATTGAGCCCGTATGGAACATAAAACCTAATTTTGTGTATCCAAGCCATTTTCAGCTTCGATATTTCCCTAACAAGGGATCTCCCCCTCCAGTTGGGTTCGAACGTGTCAATGCCCAAAAAAAAGTGTGTTGGAGGGGTCCCTATTATGAACATTGTGGTAGTACTTAGACACCAAGTGTTTTTTAAACCCAGTCAGGATGTTGGTGACCTGCTCATTCAGCCGGACGTGTAGGGGGCGCTTAGTCCTGCCCACATATTGGAGCCTGCATGGACATTGTAGCAAATAGACCCCCTCCTGTCCAGCAGGTAATAAATGGCTTGATTGTAAATTCTGCTGAGGTACTGGTAGAGATAAATCTATCGGTCCTCCTCCTACGACAGCTGCTAAAGGAACACACTCTGCATGTCCCACATTTAAAAAACCTGTAAATTCTTGGAAAAAACACAACTTTTTAATGGGAGGATTACATACATTGGGGGCTAACCTGATTCTGAGGGACGGTGCTCCTTTTAAAAACCACTGAGATGCGTCCAGGAGGGCATCCCTAAGGACCCTGTCGTTCTTCAGTATATGCCAGTGTCTTGAGACAATTTGTTTGATCCTCCTAGATTGCTGGGAATAGGTAGTAATAAATGCTACTGTGCCCTCTCTCATTCACTAGTCTTTCTTTTAAAAGATCAGTCCAATTCATCCATGATACCTGATCTAACGTGGCTTTTAGTTTATTAGGATTATATCCTTTCTCCAGAAACCTCTGGGTCATTATATCCGCTTGTGACTGGAACTCCCCATCCTCAGTGCAATGTATTGACTTTTGGGTACCGCTTTAAGCCAAGGATCATAGTGGCAACTTCCCACTGGTATGAAGGAGTTCCTTTTAGAGAATTTGAAGTAGGTAGATGTAACAAATCGATCATCCCTCACAATGTTTTGAGATCTAAGAAGTTGATCTCTGGCTTCATAACTTAATTGAATGCCTCTCTCATTAGAATTCAGGAGATCAAAGAAGTCCCTTAAGTCATGGCCATCTCCATCCCATAGGAGGAGGATATCCTCGATTTACCTGGCCCAGAGAACCAATTGTGGTCTTCTCTGGGTGTAAACGACATCCTCCTACCACTGGTCCATAAAGAGATTGGCCAGACTGGGCGCATACTTGGCCCCCATAGCCACTCCTTTGATTTATCTATAGAACTTCTGGTCAAACCAGAAGAAATAATGGGAAGAATCTGTTCTTGAGCAAAATTGGAGTCCCGTTCTAGGTAGTATTTTACTGCATTCAAACCCAGGGTGTGTGGTATTATAGTATATAATGAAGTGACATCAGCTGTCACAAGCCATATACCCTTCTTGGGGGTATGTTCAGAGAGCAGATTGATGACATGTCTGCAGTTTTTAAGGAAAGATGGCATACCCCGGACCAGGGGCTGTAAGAAAAATCAATATGTCTGCCCACCTGGGAGGTCAGAGAGTCAATACCACTGACTACTGAACGGCCCGGGGGGCAGATAGGATCCTTATACACCTTAAGCAAATATTATATGACCAGGGTCCGAGGTGCATTATGCATCAAAAGAAGACTCTCCCCCTTAGTAAGTATACCCCGATAAAGTCCTTTCCGAATGATAGTATCTAGACTTGCTTGATATTTCATTTTAGGGTCAGATTCCAAAGGTTTGTAGGTGGTCTGGTCACCGCATATTTTATACATCTCCCACAATTAATTATCACAATCTAAAACCCCGATCCCCCCACCTTTATCGGCAGGCCGGATGACCAGATCCCTATTATTAGATAGAGAATCCAGCCCGGCCTGTAACTCCCTTTTTAATCTAGCTTTCTTAAACTCCATACGATCTAGGTCTCTCAGGATGATGTCCCTAAAGACCTTAGGGAAGGGGCCAATGCCTCTGGGGGATTGAATAAGGAAGCGTTAGAGAGACCAGAGTGGGAAAAGTCTGAGGAAACCACTTTATTTTCTTTAATTGGATTTGAAATGAGATACCTTTTGATATTTACTTTGCGCATAAATGTGTGCATATCCATATAAGTGCCGAATCTATTAAGATTCCTGGGGGGGGGGGGGGGGAA
>BLSH010475184.1:122661-165474 GCA_018402905.1 Glandirana rugosa | reverse complement strand
CCATATAAGTGCCTAATCTATTAAGATTCCTGGGGGGGGGGGGGCAAATTTAAGCCCCTGATCAAGTACTAACTTTTCTGAATAAGTAAGTGTCTTGGAGCTAAGATTAAAAATGTCTGCGCCTACTATGTTTTTTGTCTCTTTAGATAGTACGCGCCCCCCCCCCTCTGACTCCTCTCCTTGATCTACTGGCCTTTTCACACTCTGAGTTGGCCGAAAAAAACTGGAATTCTTAGTTGTGTCGTTCCTCTGTTGTTTAGATCCTACCGAATGGCCATTGGTGGTTACCTGAGAGGTACTTGGATAATTCCCATGAATATTCATATTGGGTAAGGGGCTCCTCGTATCATGGCCTGTCCCTTCTGCCATATCAGGACCACCTAACTCACTCAGGGGGTAAAAATTTTATGCGTATCAACCCTATATTCCCATTCAGGATTTGTATTATGCCGGTATGGGACATGTTGTCTATTCCCCCATAGTTATTTCCTCTGTTGTGGCACCTTCCCCTATTATTGGGTTGAGCCACATTGTAATAGGGTCTAGGTTCATAAACTCGATGATCCCCCTTTTGGTCCATTGTTGTACCATGTTGTATCCATCCAGTGAATGGATGGTCTAAAGTCAGGACGCCAAGGGACCACATCCTGGTTATTTTGAGGGTTCGGTCCCCAAGGTCTTCCCACCTGGGCCCTACTCCTATTTCTAAAAGGGGATTGATAAGAGGACCTTCTAATTCTTTCTTGGGGTCTTCCACCCGGGGTCCTCCTCAGGGGGGCCGATGACTTCGGCCCTGGGGCCAATTTCTATTGATCCCTCCATTAATGTTAGGTTCTGTCAATTCCATGGCCTCATGGTTGACACCTTGTGGATCTTCAGACAGTTTTTTTGCCATTCAAACACTAGAGCGGAATGGTAATCACCCAAATCTCTATTACATTTTTTCTTCTTTTTCTCCCTCTGATCTCTATCTTTCTTTTCTAATAATTTAAGGAGATTTTGGATTTCTCTGTGTATTCTTCCCCTTCTTTAAATGGAATTAATCTATCCTTGATGGTTTTTACCTCACGTCAATTCTAGTGAGTTTGTTCCTTTTCCTATCGATCAAGAAACAGACTCACTCCTGCTGCATTGAAATACTTAAACCAGCCCTTAAGTTTGTCCTCGCCTTTTTTGTGGAGTCACCTCCCACCTCAGGCTCCTTGGGAGCATATTATTCTTACTATAAGTCTCTAAATAGACAATATCCCACTGTGTGTGTACCTCTGAAATAGTGCGGTTCTTGAGTCTTACAAACAGACCACCAAGGTCTCCTTTATCAATTTTGTAAGCTATAAAACTCCTTTGGGATTAACCACTTTGGATGCTCCATGATCAAAAATATCCATTATTATGTAGGTATTCCTAGATGTAAACAAGGAGATTGTGGATCTCTGTGTTAGATTCTAAAAGAAGTGCCCCTGATCAGGGGTTCTAATACAAAAGATGCAGTAATAGATATTGTGTGCAAACAGAGAAAATAGTAAAAAATATACCGTGCTAATGCCTATTGAGTCTTTAAAGGAAACTGCAACCAGAAGTACACAATAAAAGTACAGTGCATAGGAATAGAAGAAAAAGGCTGTGCTATTGAACTAAGGTAAGGTATAAGACAAAAGTCATTTGTATAAGTCCTAGATAGATTTGAAGTAGTAGCTGTTAAACATGTCTAAGTGTTACAGAGCAAACACACCTGGAGCTCCATTTCAAATTTGTGCAGTTAGTATCCACCACCAGCCAAGTAATCTGCTTACCTAAAGTAAGCGCATCGAGTGTAGGGATGGGTGAACGGTTCGGCCCAAGCAGAAGTTTGGGCCGAACTTTTGTTGTTCGGTCGTTCGGTGACCAGCCAAACAAACGGGACGTTCAACTGTTTGTTCGGCCCCCCGAACGCACCAAAATGCAATGCGGCACTGAAAATGCATTGCAAGCCCTGATTGGTTGAAGCAGTGAAAGCTTCAGCCAATCAGGGCACAGAGCACTGTCAGAGTCATGATTGGACACTGTCATCATGACTTTATCCAATTATGGCTCATTCCCGCCCCACAGTATAAAAGTATTATTCCAATGGCAGCCATTTTCAGTGTGATTTAGGCTGGAGAGAGATAGAACAGGGTTCTGTTCATTGCTATTAGATAGTTAGCTAGTGTGCTAAACTCCTATTTTGCTTTAATTGTCAGTGTAGAATATTGGTGTAGTGTCAGTCTAGGGATAGTGTGAGTGTAGTGAGGAGGACCATCATTCAGCTTTGCATAGTGTGCATCTAGAGTAGGGACAAATCAGATGGTTTCAGTGTAGTGTAGTGAGACTGTGTCATTCATGCATATATTGGTGTATATGTAGAGTAGGGACAACTCTGATAGTTTTAGTGTAGTGAGACTATGTCAGTAATCTTTACATTAGTGTATAGGTAGAGTAGGGAAAGTTCAGATAACGTCAGTGTAGTGACAGTTGAACACCATCTATTTGATTGCGTTACTGCAATCTTAACACCAATTACTTCTGTGTGCGTTACTGCCAGTTGAACGCCATATAGTTCTAAGTGCGTTACTGCCAGTTTAACGCCATATAGTTTTGTGCGTCACTGTACGTTTGCCGCATTATATTGCAGTATGCTACAGTGTATCCGTGGAGTGTGCAGTGTGAGTACTCAAATTAAAGTGCACCAAAAACCACTTCACATTGATTAAAGCTCATCTACATACAGATTTGCACTTCTTCATAAGATTTGCTAATAAGCACCGCCCCCTCCCTCCCAATAATGTCTGCGAGGACAAGAAGGAGAGGCAGACGTTCCCTTGGCACTGTAAGGGGGCCAGCAACAAATATGTCCACAGGCAAAGGTGAACGTGGTGGTCAGTCCTCAGGCAGGGCATCATTTCCTCTGTTTAGTGAGTTTGCCCATGCTATCCAGCCACAGCATGCAGAGGAGGTGGTGGACTGGCTTACTAAACCTTCCTCATTCTCATCATCCTCTGTCACACAAGCAGAGACAAGTGTTCAGTCCCCTGCTTTTGCCAGAGTGGATAAACCTACCTCCATGTCCACATCAATTCCTGCCATAGCCCCAACATCAGCCATGGAGGAGTCAGCTGAGTTATTTGACCACAGTGTCAGCCACTTGCTCCTTGATGATGCCCAGCCATTACTAGATTCAGATGTTGGTTCTGAGGTTGAGGATGACAGGAACATGAGCCTAGAGAGAGGGGAGAACACTGGTAGACAAATTGGCATTCATGTTCCCCCAGCTGCAGCGTATTGCCATGTTGTGTCCAGTAGTAATGATGATGGAGGAGATGGAGATGATGATGATGATGTCACTGATGCGAATTGGGTGCCAGATGGAGCAGATGAGGAAACGGAAGGTGAGGCGGCACAACCCCAAGGAAGCCGACATCAAGAAAGAGTATAGAGCAGACACCCTATTCCATCAAATTCTGCAGCTGTTCTCTCCCGGCTCACTCCCCAAAGCTCACCTTGCTGGGCCTTTTTCAGCACATCTACAGCAGATTGCACTGATGCTATCTGCAAACTGTGTCTCAAGAACATCAACCGTGGAAAAAACACCAGCCATTTGGGTACCACATGCTTAACAAGGCATTTAACTTCTAACTACTCAGCCCATTGGCAAGAGCACCTAAAGGGCACACAAAAGGGGCACAAATCTGTCCCTCCTCCTCCTCCTCCTTACCCTCTTCAGTCTGCCCCTGATATACCGAGTCATTACCTCTCAGCAGCCTCCAGTGACAGGAATGATGGTATAGCACAGGGTGTCCCAGGTCCTGTTGGCTCTCCAACTTTTGCCTTTCAGCCTGCTGGATTCTGCCCCCTTCCGTGAATTCGCACAGTCTGCTGTACCACAATGACAGGTTCCCAGTCACTACTACTTTTCAGGTAAGGCTGTTCCATCTCTCTACCATCACGTGGAAGGGAATGTTCTGGCATTGTTGGGCAATCAGCCGTAAAATCCACCTTACTGCTGACACGCGGTCCAACAAGCATGGACAGGGATGATATATTTCGTTCACAGCACACTGGATAACGCTGCTTGCAACTCAAAGGGATACAGGACAGGGCTTGGTGCTGCAGTTTGTTGTGCCCCAACATCTCCATACAGCTGGTGGTGATGATGGCAGACCTGTGAGCTCTACCCCCTCCTCCTCCTCCGCCACCTCCATGCCCTCCTCTGCAGAATTGTCCTATGAACATTAGATACCCGCTAAGCGTTCAAAGGGCTATTCCATGAGTCAGGCTAAAAGATGCCATGCAGTGCTTCAGCTGGTGTGTCTAGGGGACAGGAACCACACCAGAGCAGAGATTCTTGCAGCTCTGCAGGGACAGGCCCAGAGGTGGTTCACACCACGCCAGCTGGAGCCAGGAATGGTGGTGTGCGATAAAACCTCCTGTTCGCTCTCAGACAGGGAAAGTTGACAAGTGCCATGCCTGGCACATGTCCTCAATTTGATGGTGCAGCATTTCCTAAATATGTACCTAGGGTTGGAAGATGTGCTAAAGCTGGCCAGAAGAGTCTGTAGCCATTTCAGGCGGTCATACACAGCCAGTGCTCGGTTGGCTGAATTTCAGCAGGAATTCCACCTGCCCATAAGCCGCCTGATTTGTGACATGCCCACCAGGTGGAACTCGACTTTAGCACTATACATGCAGCAGAGGGCCATCGATGAGTACCTGTGCGAGTAAGGCACCTCGACAGGCTCAGGCCGCTGTGGCTTTTTTCCCCACGCCAATGGCTGATCATTAAAGATGCATGCACTGTACTGTCACCATTTGAAGAGGCCACAAGGATGGTGAGCCATGACAGTGCATGCATCAGTGACACAATCCCTGTTGTGTTCCTGCTAGAGCAGACTCTGCGTGGCATTATGGACAGGACACTGGAGGCAGAGCAGAAGGAGGAAGAGGAGGACTTCCTTTCCTCTCAAGGCCCACTTTATTCAGACACCATCATTCCTATGTCACAGAACACACAGGAGCAGAAAGGGCAGGAGGATGAGGAGGAGGATTCTGGCACTTTCGGAGGCTTTGAAGAAGAGGAAGACATGCGTCAATCTGTAAGCGATGGCTTCCCAACCCCAGGACCCTTGCAGGGGAGTAGATAAGGGGGGTTTTGGGGTGGTCAAACCCCCCCCAGAGCATCCTGCCAAAAATAAAAAGTGTCTCTGCCCTGTCGCCTCTCATGGCGCCAGCACCGCAACAACAAACAGCGGAGCACAGCAGTCAGTATTGCGGGTGAAGTGGATGCAGCGGGTCGGGTGTAAGGCACACCGTCACAGGCACTTAGGTCACGCTGTTATGACCAGGCTGTGCTGGGTTCCTGGCAGACAAATCATAGACACAGTGGGAACGTGCGGCGTCTGTAGTCCCACCCACCATGCCTGACTGTCTCTACACTCTGTACTTCCCGCCTTGGACGTCTGAGGAGAATGGAGTGGAGAACTCGCAAGGTAGCAGTACTGCTGCTAAGGAGCTGAGCCTCCCTCTTTCCTTTTCGACTTGCTTGCTGCCTGAGAGACGATCATCACAGACCACGTACCACCACTGCTATGCTGCCATTGAGGTAAGTGAGTCTGTGGCAGCTGGCAAAATTATTCACTAATCACTGGATTCGTGGGTTACTATTTTTCACTGCTTGGTTGGTACTGACAGTCTAGCCTGGCTCTCTCAGCTATGTTGTGGTGCTGACTGCAGAGCCAGAGGGCTAAGGGGTTACCAGGCACAACAACATTGCTGCCAGTGCCAGGCTGGACTCTTTGCTGCCCTCAGTGCCCTGGCCCTTTTTTAACTGTGTTGAAAAGACAATAATAAGCTCTGGTTCACACTAGGATGTGGTGCAGAAATCCTGCAACGCATCTCCTGCCCAAGGCTGTCTTTAACGCAGGGCAAAATGGGCAGCTGCCCTGGGCCCAGCCTCAGTCATTGTTGTGGGGCACAAAGCAGCTGCTCCTTGCACCTGCGCTGCCCGTAAAAAAGATGGCGGCCAAATACTACTGGGGTGGAGTTGGACTGCAGCTTGTTTCCTGGCTTGGTGCTCCGTCATCTCTTCCAATTCCCAACCAACCACTGCCTAACCTGCCGTCACGTGACCTCCACATCCCCCTAACAGCCAATCAATCAACCCCCTAACAACCAGACCTGTGATCAGTGGGGAGCAGAGTCCATGCTGAAAGTCTGAAACCTGTCCTCATTGTCAGTGTCACACAGTAAGTAAATGACATGTGTGGTGTGCGGGGACACTGACCACACCTGTTATGGTGATCAGGAAGGACCATTGTGAGAGTTCAGCAGACAATGAACAGGGATAGTAAATCATACAGTACATGAATGGTCTCTAAACATCTCCTGTAGTACAACTGCAGTCTCTGACAATCTCCTCCGGTATGTCTGCAGTCTCTCACCATCTCCTGTAGTACATCTGCAGTTTATGATGACCATCTCCTGTAGTACTCCTGCAGTCTCTGACCATCTCTTGTATGCCTGCAGTCTCTGACCATCTCCTGTAGTATGTCTGCTGTCTCTGACCATCTCTTGTACGTCTGCAGTCTCTGACCATCTCTTGTAGTACGCCTGCAGTCTCTGACCATCTCTTCTACGCCTGACGTCTCTGACCATCTCCTGTAGTATGTCTGCAGTCTCTGACCATCTCCTGTAGTACGCCTGCAGTCTCTGACCATCTCTTGTACGCCTGCAGTCTCCGACCGTCTCCTGTACCATATCTGCAGTCTCTGACCATCTCCAGTAGTATGTCTGCAGTCTCTGACGTAGTATGTCTGGCTGTAAATTATATGCACATCCCTTTGGTGTATCAGGTGCTGCAGTTGAGGCCCTGAAAACCTCATCAGTTGACCATCACTGGGATGCAGTCTCAAACCAAGCTATACATCCACACAATAAATGAAGTATTAAATATTAAAGGTGGCCCTGGTCCCGCACCACATTAAAATTGCACTGCCCTTGCAAGCTGCAGTAAAATCTTAATGACAACACAAATGCAGTGTGTTTTGTCTGCCCCAGATCCGAGGATTCAACGTGACCATGTGATCCGGTTTCAATGGGGTTGATTTACAAAAGCTTGAAAGTGCAAAATTTGGTGCAGTTCCACACAGAAACCAATCAGCTTCAAGGTTTTATTGTCAAAGCTTGATTGAACAAGCTGAGGTTAGACGCAGATTGGCTAGCATGCACAGTTGCACCGTTTTTTGCACTCTCCAGCTTTAGTAAATCAACCCCAATGTGTTCCTTAAATTGGTGCATGCACGACTTAGGTGTAATGCAGTGCAATCTAAGCCCATTCAAAATGAATGGGCTCAAATCGCACTGCACTGAATTGCATGCGAATTGCACAGAAATGTGATGCAGTTCCTGTGTGACTCATAACGTGAACCAAGTGTAGTTCACACCTATGCATGCGGTGTGACCTGCGTTTTCGTGGGAATGGGCTGCTGTCCCTGCGGGAAATGCAGGGAAAAGGTCCCTGCACCTTTTATAAAAACACAGCCGCAGAGAAACCACATTTTAAATTAAAAAATGCATTTTAAATTAAAATAAAGAACATGTTATATTCACCTGCTCTGTGCAATGGTTTTGCACAGAGTGGCCCTGATCCCCCTCTTCTCTGTGTGCCACAATAGAAAGCTGCTTGCTACGGGGGCACACAGTGCATGCTCCTGTGCTGTAGCCATGCTCCATAGACACACACACAGTGCTGCTTGGTTCTACCCTCCCCGCTTCACCACTTGGTACCTGCTGCTGACCCCCACCCCCCCAGGACAAAAAATTATCTACGGCCCTGGACCCGGGGGAGTAGTACATGGCTGGGAGGAGGAAGTTCCAGATGCTGTCATCCTGAGTGACCCCGAGGAGTTTGCTTCTCAAGCCTCTGCAAATTTGAGGCGCATGGGAAACCTTATGCTTCAAAGCCTGTGAAAGGACCCAAGGATACGTGCATAAAGGAGAATGACCATTACTGGTTGGCAACCCTCCTTGACCACCATTATAAGGGGAAGGTCTCGGAACTCATCCCATCCCCAAAGAGAGTGCAGAAGATAAAATCACTTGAGGACACGTTAAAGAGGATTTTATTGAGCGTTTTCCCGACTCCAGTAGGTCACAGTGTTGTGGAAAACGTTATTTTGAGTCTTCTGTCGGTCAAGAGAGGAGCGTTGGAGAAAGCGTCCGCCTCAGTGAGGTATTTGGTAATTTTTTTAGTCCTTGCCACCCAGGCCTGTCAGCTTCCACATCCCATTGGCTGCGTCTGCATCACATGGTGGACGATTACCTCGGGGCCAAAACAAAGATGGAGAGCTTTCCAGCTGACGATCCACTGGCTTACTGGGTCATGAGAATAGACCACTGGCCAGAACTTGCACAGTATGCTATTGAGTTGTTGGGCTGCCCTGCATCCAGTGTGCTTTCAGAATGGGCATTCAGTGCTGCAGGAGGTTTCGTGACTGATCATAGAACGCGTCTGTCCACAGACTCCGTGGAACTTTTGACTTTCACAAAAATGAATCAGTCCTGGATTACCAGCTACGAGGCCCCTGATGCTGATGTCACCGACTTGAGGTTGGACCAGGCTGGCGCCTTCTTACCCTCCTCTCCCTTGTCATTAGGTTACCAGGATCTAATCTTTTTTGAGGAGCCGCCTCCATTCCCCATACGTCATTTTTTTAATCTATTTCAACACACTAGCGCCGTAGCTTCCACTCCAATTCCCTCCTTCTTTGAGGCTGCCTAGCTTTGAGGGTGTTCAATAATTATATCTGGAACAATGTTTTTGGTATAAGTTTAATGGGCACAATTAACACCTAAAGACCATTTTTTCAGCACCTATTTGACAGGTGCATATCATTGCATTTTTTTGGCCTTCAAGAGCACCTCTATAGGGTTATGGTGTGAAGGCACCACCGACACCCAAAGCCCAATTTTTCAACAACCGGTACTTCTATCCAAAGTCAAAGTGACACCTGAATTTATCCAAAAAAATCTCTAATCTTGTTCTCAGTGCACATTGTGGACTCAACATACACACTGGCTTCTCAGCTGTTGCTGAACAAAATAAAGGCAGCTTGCAGGGAAAATGTCATTTTTTTTGGCTTTATAAATGCAATTATTGCTGCAGCAGATTCTAGACATGGTACAGATCTGCCACATTACAGGTTGACTAAGGGGACCCCACCGGGCACTATATCGGAAGGAATTTTTCATTTTTATGCTTTCACTTTAAATATTAAAAAATCACTGCTCATTTAAAAATGACATTTTTCAAAAACTTTTTTTCATTGATACATGTCCCTCAGGGCAGGACCCAGACCCCTATAACCATTGTATGCACAATTACTTGGCTATAAGCCTTCAAAATGGGCACTTTTGATTTCCGAAGTTTGGGTCCCATTAACGTTAATGGGGTTCGTAATTCGGGTCCGAACTTTCGCGGTGTTCGAAAGTTCTGGTGCAAACCGAACAGGGGTCCATTTGGCCCATCCCTAATCAAGTGCCCGTGGCTCTTAACCCAGCCAAGGTCCCTGTTGGGGTCAATGGAAGTCTCCACTCTACACACACACACACTCCAGAGGATGGCTCCACACTCCAACCCCGTTTCAAAGGGCAGCTCCCAAATAGAGAAAGAGGGGGGATACCCAAGGGTTGCACCAGCGTCCACATGCAGAGGACAAACCTCACATTGTGTAATACTGTAACATACAAATTTATTGTATATAAAAAAGTACTGCACTTACAAACGCTGTATAAAACAGAGCATAAAATCGCTGGCCAGCTCGGCTGCAGACAGGTCCCGTCATTTGGTTATAAGAATCATAGCGGTGACGTCAGCGCGCCCTCCCGACGTACATAAAGGAGCATCGTCCCTCAGAAATGTATGTAATCCACCCATTAAAAAGTTGTGTTTTTTCCAGGAACTTACGGGTTTTTAAAATGTGGAAAATGCAGAGTGTGTTCCTTTAGCAGCTGTCGTAGGAGGAGGACTGATAGGTTTATCTCTACCAGTACCTCAGCAAAATTTACAATCAAGCCATTTATAACCTGCTGTACATAGATGGTGGTCTATTTGCTACAATGCCCATGCGGGCTCCAATATGCGGGCAGGACTAAATGCCCCCTACAGCACCGGCTGAATGAGCCTATCACCAACATTCTGACTGGGTTTAAAAACCACTCGGTGTCTAAGCACTACTGCAATGTTCATAATAGGGATTCCTTTCAACAGACTTTTTTTGGGCATTGACAAGTTCGAACCCCACTGGAGGTGGAGCTCCCTTGTTAGGGAAATATTGAAGTTGAAAATGGCTTGGATACACAAAATTAGGTCTTATGTTCTATACGGGCTCAATGTAGATGTCAATGTAAATGCCTCTATAGACAATTCTTGAAGAGTAGGATTATCCTTGGGGATGGGGCTCTCCTCTATAATTCACGAGTGTGGTATTGTTATTGTATTTTCTCTTTTGCAGATAATGGTATTATCCCTGAAGAAGAACGTTTTATAATTATATTTCGAATTGCGTTGGATGTCCCAACTTACTATGGCCACTGGTTTGATCTAGGTGTTCCAACAGAGGGTTGGGGAATACCATTTTGGAAATAAGCTTTTTTATACATGTCATATAATGAACATGTTTTGTACAGATGCTTTTAATGCTCAATTTCAAAAGTACTGTTTTACTCAAGAATAAATAAAGAATACATTTTTATCTATATAGCAGTCATTTTGTACAAATTGCCATTAAAATCCCATCCTAAGAGGTTAAAATGGTAATAAATTATTATCCAACCCAAAAGCTACATAATATTATCTAGGATTTGTTAATCACACAAAGTATTAAATATTATCACTTGTATTATTCAAAAAGTATCATAAGAGTGCCTTATCTGTAGTGAATGTCACAGCACAGCTTTATTCAGCAACCTTGCTTTCATTTTACATTCCCTTCATTCCAATCCCAAAACTTGGTCCTTAGGGAGAATTTCAGTTCAAGAGTACACCACTTTGGACCTCACAGAAGGAGCCACATTCAGCGTACCGGTTAAATAACCTTCTTTATTGCCTGACACCAACCTGGCATATTGATTAAGCCTCGCAACATCGCTTTTTGAAATGCCCTTCTTATATCTAGAACAATCCAGTAATTTTATATTACCCTTATTAGGGTTTGATGCTCCCAATTGGCTGTATTTTCAATCTCAAAGGAAGTTAGTCCTTTCACATTAGTCACCAGTGCTTGTTTGCTTGAGGAATCACCATTGAAGGTGGAGAACTCAACAGTCTTCCCCGATACCGGATCGCCATTGGCATCTTCCAGTTTGATCTGTGGTAAGGCACATGTATATCAATAAACATAATTGAAATTGTGGTACATTCAAACATGCTGAATATATGGCAGAGTTTTATTTAACTAAGGTCTGCTGCAGGTTTCAAGGGATGTTCAGGGTTCCAAGGTACCCCAGGGAGGAAATTTGAGTCTATGGGCCCTTCTTGGACTGAGCCCTTTGGCGGCCTGGTCTACCAGTCTTACTGATACTCTTTTTGAACTTCTATACCTTTGCATGGCATTTTAAACACCTATCCACAGACCTACCAGACTCGTATAACATATGATATATTAATATTGATAACACATAAGACTTTAAGGGAATGAATACCCACTTTCACCATCCGATTGAGGAATACTTTCCTCACATTTAACTTGTAATACACCAGAGATTTCAGGGTTGGCCTCCCTACACTGACCTGTCTAACCCACTGGAGTTCATGTACAGTTAGCCGTTCTGCCTTAGTGACAGCAAAAAAATGTTGTTTTAACATATATTGATCTAGTTCCAGAAGAAGTGCATGATTGAGCACAAAACTAGTCAAGCCCGCCTTTGTACCTATGAAAAGCAGAAGTAATATCTCCTGAGCTGGCTTCTGTAACCCATTATCAACCATTATAGGATTGTACCTATTCAGGTTATCTTGTATGTCACTGTACTGTACACTCAGGACTTCTCCGCCGATCAGCTTTGTCAATTGAGCTGCAAGGACTCTGGACAGCTGGCGGACCTCTGAGAATGTCTTCTCGCTTTCACATATGTATGTTTTTTATAACTGTTCACGTCTATAATATTTGTTATAAATAAAATATGTTTGTAATATCCTTTTAGGCCTTATACACACACACGGTCATTTTTTGATGCCAAAGTTTTTTGGTGTTTTTTGCAGCTCTCCATGTTAGTCAATGGCCCTATAAAAATGCAGACTTTTTTAGCTGTAGAGGGCGTCGGCGTTAGTGAGCTGAAACTAGAACCCACAGCCAGCGGGTTCTGAGGCTGTAACGTTTTGGCGTTTTTTGACGCAGACGCCGCAAAACGCTCACTAACGCCCACTAACGTCGTACCGGCGTTAACCAGCGTTTTTGACGCCAAAGTTTTTAGGTTAAAAAATAGCAGAGGATTTTTTTTTTCTTTAAAAAAAACGCCTATTGACGTTCACTAATGCCGATGCAAAAACGACGTCGCACCCGACGTTTAGCTTATTTTTAAAACATACGTCCATGTGCATGAGGCCTTAAGTATGCCTAAAAAGTCCATTCTTTTCAAAACCCTAAATACTTATTTGCACATTAGGGCAGACTTGCCTACCAAAGAGCCATTCAAAAATGATGCCTCAGCCATGCACTCTGTTGTGGATCCATTGCTACCATGATCACCTTCATCTTGTCTTAGTCTTCTGCTCCCATGTAAGAAAGAGGGCACAACAGGGTGCTGGAGATAGTAAAGTAGAAAACGTCAACATTAGAGTTGAGCGAACACCTGGACATTCAGGTTCGGGGGGTTCGGCCAAACTTTCCGGAAACGTTCGGGTTCGGTACCGAACATTATCCGAACTTTACCCCGGACCCCGAACCCCATTGAAGTCAATGGGGACCCAAACTTTTCGGCACAAAAATTACTGTAAAAAAGTCCTGGAGAGTGCTAGAGGGCTGCAAAAGGAAGAAAAATGGGAGATGTTATTAGATCTGCAATCTGTCCCTCAAAGCAGTAGTAATCTCTAACTAGTCCAGTATCAGATCGTTCTGTAATCAGATCGTTCTGTAATGCAGGATGAGAGATCGTTCTGTAATGCAGGATGAGAGATCGTTCTGTAATGCAGGATGAGAGATCGTTCTGTAATCAGATCTTTCTGTAATGCAAGATGAGATGTTGTAGATCTACAATCTGTCCCTCAAAGCAGTAGTAGTAATCTTTGCCTAGTTATTATCACTGCAATCTGTCCCTCACAATCTGTCCCTCACAGTGCCGGCAGCATCCTCTCTCTACACTAACCCGAGAGCATGTGACATGCAGCACTGTGACTCCAGCCTCATATAGAGGCTGGGTCACATGATGCACTGGCCAATCACAGCCATGCCATTAGTAGGCATGGCTGTGATGGCTTCTAGGGAAAACCAGTGAAATGCTTGTTGATTGGCTGCCCTGCAGCTATTCAACATGCGTGATAAAATACCAGAACCCAGAACCCAAACGTTTTTATCCCCAGCCTGGGTGATCGTCAGGGGTAGGCAAACTTAAAGAGGTGGAGATATACCTGAACAACATAGGAGAAGTCAAAGATCACCGAACACAGTGTCATCTCCTCATACACGATTTAATCCCCTAATTGCCGTACTACCGTGTTACAGTCATGGGTTTAAATCAGGTGGTGAGGGGGCAACATATTGCCTCATGAGATGGAGCACAGTTGGTATCACTACACATGGGACAGGAGCCGGCACTTCAGAGAAGACATCGGCTTATGTGGCTCTTGCTCCCTACTACACCTCCAACTTTACAAGTAGTCCCTCTGCATTGCACTCTGTTTGATGCTCTGTGATGGTGGATCAGCAAGCCCAGACCCCGATCTACCAGTCACCTGTCTGCGATCTACTGGTAGATCGTGATCTACAGGTTTCTGACCCCCGGTCGAAGTGGTACAATAAACAGAACAAGGTAGCGCAGGCAGCAGAGTGGGACATAGCACACAGCAACAATGTGGACTGAATGCCGGTCTAAGTGGTACAACTAAACAGACCAGGGTAGCACAGGCAGCAGAATCGGGTACAGCAGACAACAGAAGTATGGACTGGATGCTGGTCTCAGAGGTGTGAGAGAACAGCCCAGGGTAGCACAAGCAGCAGAAATGGACAGGTAAAGTTACAGCACTATGAGCTGAATGTCGGTCACAAGCTCAAAAGAGCGGGCAGACCGGCAGTGTGTATGGTATTTGCGGCCGTACCTGCCACCAGCCCACATTGCTGCTGTCCCACTCTGCTGTCTGTGCTACCTTGGTCTATTTATTGTACCACTTACATGATCACCAAGGCTGGTTTTCAAGTTTTTGACATATCAGTGTGCTTTGTTTTAATAAATGTTGACATTTTTACTTTACTAACTGCAGCACCCTGTTGTGCCATCTTTCTCTACACTGGTAACTGTAACAACTATTATCCAATGCATGCTTTGAATGTAACTGTTTAACCACTTCAATACTATGCACTTAGAACACTTTCCTACCAGACCAATTTTTAGCTTTCAGTGCTGTTGCGTTTTGAATGAGAATTGCGCGGTCGTGCGACGTTGTACCCAAACAAAGTTTTTATCAATTTGTTCCCATAAATAGAGCTTTCTTTTGGTGGTATTTGATCACCTCTGCGGTTTTTATTTTTTGCGCTATAAACAAAAAAAGACTGAAAATTAAAAAAAATAATAAATTCTTTATTTCTGTCACAAAACTTTGTAAATAAGTAAATTTTCTCCATCACTGATGGGCACTAATGAGGCTACACTGGCGGGCACTGATCTGGCAGTACTGATTGACACTGATGAGGTGGCACTTATATGCAGCAATGATGAGCACTGTTAGGCGGCACTGATAAGCAGCACTGACGGGCACTGATATGAAACATTGACGGGCACTGATATGCAGCACTGATGGGCACTCATAGACGGCACTGATTGGCACTCATAGGCGGCACTGGGCACTGATAGGTGGGCACTAGTAGGTGGCACTGGTGGGCACTGATATGTGTCACTGGTATGCACTAATAGGGGCACTGGTACACACTGATAGGGGCACTGGTGGGCATATGTACAGAAAGGGGCTCATTCCCTGGTGGTCTAGGGTGGCATCTGAAAGTGGCACTAAGTGCCATTCATATTGGGCACTATGCCCCTTACCTGGTGGTCTAGGGTGGTCTCCCTGGTGGTCCAGATCGGCTCCCTGGTGGTCCCTGGTCGGCTCCCTGGTGGTCCTGGGTGGGGACATTGCTTGTGGTCCCTGGGCAGGCTCCCTGGTGGTCTAGGGTGGCGATCCGAGGGGGGGCTGTGCTGATAAATCATCAGCACAAACCCTCCCTGTCAGAGGAGCAGCCGATCGGCTCTCCACTCCTCAGGTCTGCAGACCTGAGTACAGGAAAGCCGATAAACGGCTTTCCTGTATTATACTGTGACCAGCCGTGATTGGTCATGGCTGATCACATGGTAAAGTGCTTCGGATCGAAGCACTTTACCGAGATCGGTATTGCGGGGGGTCAGACTGACCTGCCACACCACCGGTCGCCGCGATCCATCATTCTGCATACGGCGGTCGGGAAGTGGTTAAAGAAACAGTTAAACCGGAACTAAACCCCCCAGTGGCTACTGGTGGTCCATTTTTTTTTTGGGGGGGGGGGCGGTGCAAACAATGCACCCACAGGCACCCCCCTAGTCGGTTGGGTCACCCACACCTCCCCCGGTCAGTCGGTCGGCCCACACTTACCTTATCTAGGTCGCGTGGTGCTTCCTCCCGGCAGCAGCTTCCCCTGCTTCTCCTGCTCCTCCTCCCTCCTTCTCTCTCCTCCTCCTAGGTGGCCAATAGGATTGTTTCTCCTCTCTACCAATCAGGAAAAGGATCACAGGGCCCGCTACCTGATGGCCGGGAGGAGAATCAGGAAGACAATAGCAAATATTAATTTGCTATTGTCACACCACTGGCTTGTGAGCCAATCCTTTTTTGAAGCCAATTGGAGCCTCAGGCTCTGATTACGCGCTTCTAAAGAAAAAAAAAAGAACCCCATAGAAATCCATGCGTCCGGCTCCCTGCATGTAGTTTAGGGGCCGGGCACATGGATTAGGGGGTGGCGCCCCTGCACCCCGTATGGACTGGCCGCCACTGAAACCCACCAATTTAACTGCTTCCCTTAAACAGTTTCACACAGGCATTGCGATCGGGTCTGCCTGTCAGTTTTTCAAGACAAAGTACCAAATTAACAGCGCTCAGGAGTCAGGACCTCTAAATGATACTGCATCCATTGAAGTTCCACAATGAGTCAATTGTAAGATGCCACTGATGGTGATGTAAAGTCACCGCATTAAGCATAAAAGTCATTGATGTTTTAATAATATGTTAAAAACAATATGTTAGAATTTCCTATGCACTACCACTTCTGTTAATTGGACTGAGGCTTGGTTCATACCTATGCAGTTTGCTTTTAATCCCTTTCTGCAGTGCTTTGTGCGGTGCATATTGCGTTTTTGCACATGTGTTATTGACGCATTTTTTTGCATGTTTTTGATGCGTTTTGCATTTTTATTATGCTTTTTATAATTTTTTGTCCAATTTGTTGTTAGGCAGATTAAAGAACGCACTACACGCTTTTCTGCAGCTTCTTCATTGAAGTCTATTGAGCCGTTTTGCATTTAAAAAAGTCCCTGACCTTTTAAGAAATATAGTGGCTGAAAAAAGCATAGATGTGAACGTGTTCCATAGGAAACCATGTTAAAGAGGCTGTAAACCCGCTAAAAAAAAAAAAAAAAAAAAAGTAAGACATAGGCATTATGAAATACTTACCTTAGAACAAAGTCCTGCAGCGGCGCCCGCACACCGCTGAAATGGCTGACATATTCCCTGGTGCTTCGTCGGAGTTCGCTGTGATTGGCTGGAGCCTTGATGAAGTCACTCTCGTGCATGTGGGCTGCAGCGGCCAGTCACAGCACAGGGCCCTGAAGAAACGGCAATGCATACCTAATAATCTTAATTTAACCACTTCAGCCCCAGAAGAATTTATCCCTTAATGACCAGAGCACTTTTTGCGATTCGGCACTGTGTCAGTTTAACTGACAATTGCGCGGTCGTGAGACATTGTACCCAAAGAAAATTGCCATCCTTTTTTTTCCCACAAATAGAGATTTCTTTTGGTGGTATTTGATCACCTCTGCGGTTTTTATTTTTTGCGCTATAAACAAAAAAAGACCGACAATTTTGAAAAAAAACTATATTTTTTACTTTTTGCTATAATACATATCCAAAAAAAACTATATATATAAAAAAAAAATGTATTCATCAGTTTTGGCCAATACATATTCTTCTACATATTTGTGGTAAAAAAAAAAAATGGCAATCAGCAAATTTGGTTTACGCAAAAGTTGCCATGTTTACAAACCATGAGAATTAATTTATGGCAGTTTTACTATTTTTTTTTTTACTAGTAATGGCGGCGATCTGCAATTTTTATCAGGACACTTTTTTGGGACCATTGACATATATACAGCGATCAAATCTAAAACAAAATCACTGATTACTGTATAAATGTCACTGGCAGGGAAGGGGTTAACCTGCAGGGGCAATCAAGGGGTTAACTGTGTTCCCTAGGCGTGTTCTAACTGTGAGGGGCTGGGCTGGCAGGGCATGGCAGATCTAACTGATCCCTATGACAGGGATCAGTAGATCCCTGTCATGTTGCCTGACAGAGTGGGGAACCGCCGTGTTTACAAAGGCGGTTCACCATTATTCCTGTGTAGTAGGCGATCGTGGGTTGCCGGCGGACATAGAGTTCTCCCTACTCGCGGCCACACCGAGGGAGCTCGCGGCGGGCGAGCACTCGCCCCCTAGCCGCGCTTGAGCGAATCGCCGTTTATAAACGCCTATTCGCGTTATACTGCCACATTGCAGCAGTAAATGTATGTGACACGGTCGGAAAGGAGTTAAGAAAAAAAAAAAGAAATACAAAGTGCTATATATTGCTGAAGAGTCATGCACTATATACTGTAAATTAATAAATATGTGCGTGAAATACATTTTATATACATTTTATATATTCTACTGTGAAATAGTTCCAATATAACAAATAGCAATATAGCAAATTATAATCCAAGCAAATATAACAGATGAATAAATAGTGATCAATAATAATGTTCATATATTAGTGTCCATACAGTGTAGTTTCTGCTGATTTCCATACTGTGCCATATTGTCTTATCATATTTAGGCCTGGATCACACCTATGCAGGTACAGTTTGCATATTCCGGGTGCATTTTGTGTTTTTCAAAACACATTTTTGATCCATTGAAGTCTATGGAACCAAAAACCAGAAAAAAAGTCCTTGGCCCTTTCCATAAGATGCACAGAAGTGAATGTAACCCATAGGAAACCATGCTTAATGAACTGTAGTGTGTTTCTGCAAAACTGAAAATGCACTAAAAAATGCATAGGTGTGAACCAGGCCTAACTGTTCACCTTGATGTGTTTTTTCTATAATTGAAAGTACTTCCAATGTACTCCACACACCATGTGCAATGGTTGCCCCCTTACTTCTAGACCTATATTCTCATATAGGTATATAAGGCTCTAGCTCAGTGGTCCGGGGGCCAGATGTGGCCCTTTGCTTGCTTCTATCCGGCCCTTGGGACATTCCTCCTCCAACTGACATCAATTATGAGGCACCATTCCTCCCACCAACGCTATCAATGGGGCACTATTCCTTCCTCCTACTAAGACCAATGATGGGGCATTATTCCTCCCACTGACACCATGGATGGGGCACTGTTCTTCCTACTAAGACCAATGATGGGGCATCGTTCCTCCCACTGACACCATCAATGGGGCACTATTCCTCCTGCTAAAAACAGCAATGGAGCACTTTTCCTCCTGTTAAAACCAATGGTAGACAGTGTTTACTCCCACTGATGCCGGGACATTTTCTACTCACACTGGCCACAGTCCGGCCCTCCTAAAGCACAGTAAACTGGCATTTGTTTAAAAGGTTTGGAGACCCCCTGCTCTAGCTGTAGAAACTCTTTTTTGGGGTCTATCCTCTGTTTCGCTATCCTATTTCTCATGGAATTCCTCATGTGGTGTATTCATGGAAATTAAGAGTAATCTCTCATAGTATAAAATTGCTTAACATTCTCATTTATTATGGTAAAATCACACTCACATGTTACAAGAAGTGTTGATGCAATGGGTTTAAACATTCACATAGATGATCATGTACTGTCTCGGAAGTTAGTTAAAATACCATGATCATCTATGTGGAGTGTTTAAACCCATTGCATGAATATTCTTTTAAAAGAGAAGTATGGGGTCCCCCCCGCCTTTATACGTACCTAGGTGGATGCTGCATCTGTCCCCCGGCGCTTCTACACTGAGAACCGAGCGATCAAACCTCACCAATGGCTTGGTTCTCCCAGATCCCCTAGTGGAGAGCTGCTGACTGTCATGGACGCCAGGATGGACATTTGTGACGTCAGCAGAGAGCGGACTTCAACCCACTCTCTGCTGAAAATGGGTCACAGGAGTACAAAATGAATTGCACTCCTGTGATCCATAGGAGAAGTATGGCCAAACGAGCTTTGGCTTGACTTCTCCTTTAACATGAGAGTGTGATTTTAACACAATAAATGAGAGTGTTAAGCAAGTTTACACTAAGAGAGATTACTCTTCATTTGCATTAATACACCACATGAGGAACTCCATGAGAAGTAGGATAATGGAACAGAGGAATTTTTAAAGTGTAAAAGACCCCAAATAAGAGTTTCTACATCTAGAGCCTTATAGACCTACTGGATATGAGAATATACTGTAGGTCTAGAAGTAAGGTGAGTGGCCATTGCGCATGGTGTGTGGAGCACATTGGGGGGCACTTTTAATTACAGAAAAAACACATCAAGGTGAACAGTGTGAAGACAATCTGGTACAGTGTGGAAATCACCAGCAACTACACTGCATGAACATAATTTAATATATGAACTTTATTATTAATCACTATTTGATTATCTGTTATATTTGTTTGGTTTATAATTTGCAGCAGTGTTATATTGGAACTGTTTCACAGTAGAATATATGAAATTTATTTTCACACATTTATTTATTTATATCAGGGGTGGTCCGTCCATTGTGGGCACACGGGCACTGCCCCCCTATCCATGGCACTACCCTCCCTATCCATGCGCCCAGCCCCTTTAAGGATGCCGGGCACATGAACTCCTATGACAGGGATGGGCGGGGGTGGAGGCTCTAATAGACTTTAAAATAGGGTGGGCTTGGGGCACAGAGCATTGCATCCGGAGCCCACCCAGGTTTGTTGCAATAGCAAATAACACAGCTTTCCTCCCTTCACCTGCTGCCTGATCCACCACTAAGATGGAGTAAGTGGTGGACAGACAGCGGGCGGGGGTGCCGTTAAGTGCTGCTGGTCACCGCAGGGGGTGCTGGAATAGTCTGGCGGCTGGCGGTTGGTCTGGGGGGGGGTTGGTTGATTGCTGCCCCCCCAAAAAAAACACACAAGCCACCGCTGATTTATATATTGCATGACACTTAAGCACTGTCTAGCACTGTGTATTCTTTTTTTTTTTCTTAATTAAAGTATAACTAAAGTATAACTAAAGGCAAAACTTATTTTTTATTTATTACAACACATGCCAGTTTTTATTGTGGTCGGTGCTCCCAGATTCAGCCTCTCTATTTGTCCTGTTTTGGTTATGGGACAGGAAGTGAATGGAAATTTCCACAATGGAACACAGATGGCAAAAATAAATTTTACATGGGTTATACAAAAAAGAAACGCTGCTCCTGTCCCTTTAATGTGCAATTAGCAGCATGGTGCTTTTGCTTTTTTAATTATCCCTCTGTATCCCCTAGAATATCTATTTGATAATGTCAGGTACAGACTCCCATTATCTTGTAGCTGATCCTGAGAGACCGTGGTCTGTGTGTGTCTGTGTCACTCACAGCTCTACTGTGTACCTCTGTTCAGCTCCCCCCTCCTCCCCTCCCTCTTTCCTATCTGCTCTGCTCTCATAATTAACTTTAAAAGCCCCTATGCCCTCTGTATTAGAACAATAAGTTCCCCTGTGTCCATGTTATGTCATAAATATGCTTTTCTGTATAGATAACACACCGACTTCCTACACACAGCTCTCTCTTTCTCCAATCCAGCTGACAGCAGCAGCAGTGCTCGGCCCCCCTCAGGAACTCTGGCTAAGCAGAGGTGAGGAGAAAAACACGTCAGCCGATTGTAGGAATAGGGTGTGTTATCAGTACAGATAAGCATATATATGATATAACACAGTGTCACTTACCGGTAGGAGGCCGAGATACTGGGAGGGCTCCCCTTGTGGCTGAGTGCAGCACACCCCTGGAGGTGGTACAGGGAGTGCGGTGCCCACAGAAACACGGGTTGCTTGGTAGCTGGAACAGGCTGGCTGTGCTGAGGGGCTGGCCTGCGTGGATGGCCCCGGGGATACTGCAGCAAACTGAAGAGAAGAGCAAGGAGGCAGGCCGGGGGTCAAACACAGGAACGCAGTCCGTACAGGTTCAAGTAGAGTAAATTGGAGCAAGCTGGGTCATACACAAGAGGCAGATGGAAGAGGAGTCAGTGAGCCAATCAAAGGTCATACACAGAGGAGCCAGCAGGAGCGGAGTCAGGGTGCAAGCCAAAGGGTCAAGCCAGAGGATCAGGATAAGCAGAGAGCAGGTCAGAGCAAGTCGGGTCAGTAACAGGTAATCAAACAGGCAGGATACACAGGCACAGAAACACAGGAAGCTGACGATAAACAATCGATGTGTTGCTCTTAGCAGCAGGCTTAAATAGGCCATTTGGCACCAGGATCTGTCACGCTATCCGCATGCCTTCGCGCATTCGCCAATTCGTGATCGCAAACGTGCGATCGCGGCATCGCGTCTTCTATTGTGTCTGCCCGCGCTGGCGTGTATCTGCCCGTGTCTCAATTTTTCTGACAGGGTGCATGAGAGCGCGTCTATTTCCCTGACTTCATTAGCGATGCACATTTTAAACTTGTATTTAGTGTCAAGGTTGTTTTGAGTTTTCCTTGTGTCCAGCTGCTTAGTAGATGTTATGCTATTTGGGTCTGCGCAGAATATTCTGGACACAGTGGGACCGGTGGCTGCGATGGCTGCCACGACCGGCCAATCGTTCTCTGCAGAGGCAGATAAGCCGACTGCCTGTGTAAACAAGGCAAACGGCTGTCAGGGAGAAGCAGAAAAATCTTGTGTTTTAGCTAAGCTGAAACAAGATCTCTCTTTTTCTCCAGTGTGACACTCTCCCCCCACAGTTAGAAAGCACCTCCCTAAGGCACATTGCCCCTGGTGTTAACCTCTTCCCTGCCAGTGTCACGTATACAGTAATCTGTGCATTTTTTTTAGCCCTGGTCACTGTATTAGTGTCACTGGTCCACAAAAAGTGTCACTGATGCCTCGTATACACGGTGCGACTGTTGTATGACCGCATGTTCAACAATCGGCTGTTGGCGGTTGTCTATAGCATACTGACATGAGTCAAGTAATCGGAGAACAAAGCCTAATGTAGTGACGTGTTACGAGCGTATAATGAGGAAGTTCAGGTGAATGTGAATTAGGAACACAGGTTTACACGACCGAACATTTCCTGGATTCCGAGCATGCGTGTTTAGCACGTTCAACTTTTGTTGGCCCAACTTCTGTACACACGAGCCTACAGTCGTACAACAGCTTGTTGACCAACACATTTTTCTAGTTTGCTCAGCTAACTTCTGTTGTACGACTACCGTACGTTGGCTGTTGTAATCGCGCCTACTAGCGGTCGGATGATCGTACAACAAGCTGTTGTACGACCGTTGTTGTACGTCAGTTGCACCGTGTGTACGGCCCATAAGTGTCAGATTTGTCTGCCACAATGTCGCAGTCCTGCTAAAGATCGCTGATTGCCGCCATTACTAGCAAAAACAATAGAATAATTAAAAGTCCCTATACCTATCCCCTATTTTGTAGGTGCTGTAACTTTTGCATAAACCAATCAAGATACGCTTATTGGGATTTTTTTTTACCAAAAATATGTAGCAGAATAAATATTGACCTAAACTGATAAAGAAATTAGATTTTTTAAATTTTTTTTATTGGATATGTTTTATAGCAAAAAGTAAAAAATATCGTTTTTTTATTCAAAATTGTTGCTCTTTTTTTGTTTATAGCGCAAAATATAAAAACCGCAGAGGGGATCAAATAGCACCAAAAGAAAGCTCTATTTGTGGGAAAAAATGACATCAATTTTATTTGGGTACAACGCCGCACGACTGCGCAATTGTCAGTGCCGAATCTCAAAAAATGGCCTGGTCAGGAAGGGGATAAAACCTTCTGGAGCTGAAGTGGCACTGCTATTGCGGGCATGTTTTCGAAGACACATGCACCAAGGCTGTCATCTGTATTCTTCCTTTATCTACTTGGTGTTACTTTTCCAAAATTGGTACCTGCATATCAGGTATCAACAAAAATGGTACCTGCATTACCTGACCAAGTCCATGTGCCAACCTAGAAGATGCAGTGCACCCTGGGCAGTACATTGTATCTTCAGTAACAAGCAGGAGGAAGATAACTTCCATAACTCGGCCATTAACCCTTTGTATTGAGGACATCGAGACCACGGTTATCATTCATCATCTGTACTGAGCACAACAGAACCACTGCTACCAGGCTTACAAGGGATCCCCATCGTTACCTAACAGGCGTCCTATCGCTTTACCCCTGTGGGGGTGGCGCCGTCCGGTAAGTAGGGTATCCCTGGGGGGAGCACGCATGATCTGCAGCCGGAGCACTGGAGGACCGTTATACAGTCACTAGGAAGATTGATTCGCTTTCACCAGTCACCTTACAATTTATTAGCACTGAGCACTTTAAGGCTCGTTTTGAGGATTTATTACTTTATATAGACAATTATTATTGCACCTGTGCACCTTGGAAAAAAGAACACTTATATATCAATACTTTTCTTTCTTTGGACATCTGCATATTGCACATATAATTTGGTGATCAAATATTTGTATACCTGGATATGCACAGGTTGTGTACAAGCATTTTGCAAATTTTTTGCTATTTTTAAATATTTATATTTTCAACTTTTTGGATAATTTATTGCATTGATGAAGTTCACTGGGATATTTTATGTATATACATCTATCCCCCTTTTTTTCACTATTTATACTTATCACAAATAAGTGTTAGTGGTTTACTTGCATATTCATTTCATTCCCTTCAGACACCAAGTGTAGGATTAATATTGAGTGGGCAGCACCAAACCCAGTACATATTCCTTTACAACACATTTTATACCCCCCTAGTGGGAGTACTCTATTGGGTGGCAGCAAGCCAATCTCTGAATATATGTGCCTTTCATTGAGTATCCTAAGCGCAGTACCCAATTTTCGATTGTATCTTCAGTACCTGCTGCCAGGGGCATTACTAGGGGGTGGCTATTGAGGCTATAGCCCCGAGTCTGGGCCCATAGCCCTGAGTCTCTTACCGGGTGGGTGCAGTTCTGCAATTAGCAAGTATGTCTCTCTGGGGACCCTGATGTAAGGGGAATCCACACTCAGGTATGTAACAATACACACATGTATATTATATACATGTGTATGCCCACTCAAGCGTATGACTTTCTTTACTTTGCTGCTATGGGCCCTAGCCCCAGATCTTTTGTAGACCTAGCAATGCCCCTGCCTGCTGCCATCCTACAGAATAAAGGGAACGGGAAGAGGCAGGTTCTGTCATCCTACAAGCACCCAATCAGAAAACAACTTTCAGGAATTTTGGAGTACGTTGGAACATTTGGAGTTTACTTAACAGGATTCTCACCAACTCTCCCAAGTCAGTAACATTTTCAGATTGAGCTTTACCTTATTGAATAAAATGATCAGAAACTCTGCTGGATACAATGACTTACCGTCCCTTTATATGGGAACCCAGGCTTGTAGTATTTTTCAAGATCAACAAACTGCAGTTTGTATAGGAAGTTTGAGATGGAAGTTTGACTGTGAGTTGACAACTGAACTCCTACACAATAAATGAAAAAGAACACAGAGGAATTATACAATGTAACAGATACAGCAGACCTATAAAATGTTCACTAATGTAAAGGATACAGTGCCTTGAAAAAGTATTCATACCCCGTGAAATTTTCCACATTTTGTCACGTTACAATCAAAAACGTAAATGTATTTTATTGGGATTTTATGTGATAGACCAACACAAAGCGGCTCATAATTGTGAAGTGAAAGGAAAATGATAAATGGTTTTCAACATTTTTTACAAATAAATATGTGAAAATTGTGGGGTGCATTTGTTTTCAGCCCCCCTCAATACTTTGTAGAACGGCCTTTCTCTGTAATTACAGCTGCACATCTTTTTGGGGAAGTCTCTGCCAGCTTTGCCCACCTAGAGAGGACATTTTTGCCCATTCTTTTTTGCAAAATACCCCAAGCTCTGTCAGATTGGATGGAGACCGTCTGTGAACAGCAATTTTCAAGTCTTGCCACAGATTCTCAGTTGGATTTAGGTCTGGACTTCGACTGGGCCATTCTAACACATGAATATGCTTTAATCTAAATCATTTCATTGTAGCTCTGGCTGTATGTTTAGGGTCGTTGTCCTGCTGGAAGGTGAACCCCCACCCCAATCTCAAGTCTTCTGCAGACTCTAACAGGTTTTCTTCTAAGATTGCCCTGTATTTGGCTCCATCCATCTTCCCATAAACTCTGACCAGCTTCCCTGTCCCTGCTGAAGAAAAGCATCCCCACAACATGATGCTGCCACCACCATGTTTCACGGTGGGGATGGTGTGTTCAGGGTGATGTGCAGTGTTAGTTTTCCACCACACAAAGTATTGTGCTTTTAGGCCAAAAAGTAAAATTTTGGTCTCATCTGAGCAGAGCACCTTCTTCCACATGTTTGCTGTGTCCCCCACATCGCTTCTCGCAAACTGCAAACGGGACTTCTCAGGCTTTCTTTCACCAATGGCTTTCTTCTTGCCACTCTTCCATAAAGGCCAGATTTGTGGAGTGCACGACTAATAGTTATCCTGTGGACAGATTCTCCCACCTGAGCTGTGGATCTCTGCAGCTCCTCCAGAGTTACCATGGACCTCTTGGCTGCTTCTCTGATTAATGCTCTCCTTGCCCGGCCGGTCTGTTTAGGTGGACGGCCATGTCTTGGTAGGTTTGCAGTTGTGCCATACTCTTTCCATTTTCGGATGATGAATTGAACAGCGCTCCATGAGATTTTCAAAGCTTGGGATCATTTTTTATGACCTAACCCTGTTTTACACTTCTCCACAACTTTATCCCTGACCTGTGTGGTGTGTTCCTTGGCCTTCATGATGCTGTTTGTTCACTAAGGTTCTCTAACAAAACTCTAAGGGCTTCACAGAACAGCTGTATTTATACTGAGATTAAATTACACACAGGTGGACTCTATTTACTAATTAGGCAATTGGTTCCACTAGATTTTAGTTGGGGTATCAGAGAAAACGGGGCTGAATACAAATGCATGACACACTTTTCAGATATTTATTAGTAAAACATTTGAAAACCATTTATCATTTTCCTTCCACTTCACAATTCTGTGCAACTTTGTGTTGGTCTATCACATAAAACCCCAATAAAATACATTTACGTTTTTGGTTGTAACATGACAAAATGTGGAAAATTTTAAGGGGGTTTGAATACTTTTTCAAGGCACTGTAACTGAGCTTCACCAGCAGTATCCCTATAGTGCAGGGGTAAAATAAGTATTGAACACGTCACCATTTTTCTAGGTAAATATATTTCTAAAGGCGCTATTAACATGAAATTTTCACATGTCGGTGACAACCTATGCAATCCATACATACGATAAAACGAAAACAGATACATTCAGAAATGTGTAAGGAATCAAGCACAGGCTTGAGTGATTTTGTTAAAATGTAATATTATTTTAGTAGATTTGTTTCCTAAAAACAGTTACATTCAAGGAATGTTATGAGTGATAACAGTTCTCTCTACTGAACTGTCAAGCCTTCCAATGGCTGGTGTCATAACCGATCACACGGGCAGCACAGTGGCAACTGCAGATCAAACAGAAGATAAGATGGCAGCTTTCTTTACTATAAAGCATAGGAGAATTTAGTTCCACTTTAAGGTTGAGGTTGTTTTCATACTTGGTGTAGCTTATCCAAATATCGGAATGTGGTTCAGGAACTGTCCACAAAGGATAGACGCACAGCAACAAAATATTTGAGCAATAGCTCTATGAATCCTTTCAGGAGCCTCCATACCACCCACCTGCACTTCATTTATTTTGCTAGATTTTATCAAAACTTTTAAGATAGAGCAAGACAATATAATTATGCAGCTAACATGGTTTATAAATGGTTGTATCCTAGACCAGGGTTTCTCAACCAGGGTTCAGTGGAACCTTGGGGTTCCTCCAGAGGTTGCTAGGGGTTCCTTGAGCAATGGTCAATTTCTACCTCTCAGATAAATTCCCAATGACATCATTGATCTTTTTAGCTATCTGTAAGGGGTAATTCTTCCCAATGAACACAAGTGTAAGGAGCATTCTTCCCATTGACCATCACACTAATGTATCATGAGTTGTAGATTTTTAATATTTAGCAGGGGTTCCCCAAGACCAGAGAATTATTTCAAGGGTTCCTCAGTGTTGAAAAGGGTGAGAAAGGCTGTCCTAGACACTGGCCCAGAAGTGCTTTGTGGTAATTATGGTAATTCTAGCTTTTTTCCTTGCTCAGGTAACTTTTAGACCACATGTGTCAAACACAAGGCCCAAGGGCGGAATCCAGCCAACCAGGACATTTGATGTAGCCTCACACCCACCTCTCCTGCAGCTGCAGCACCCCCCCTGGTCTCTGCTCCCCCCTTGCCTCAGCAGTCAGCAACAAAGAGGAGGACAGAACACTTCTGCCAGATCCTGCACTCCTCTGTGCAGCTGCAGCACCCCCTCATCTCTGCCTCCCCTGGTCTTAGTATTCAGCAGTCTCTGGCAGCTGACTTGAGCCCTCCTCCAGACCCTGCTCGTTCTGCTTTCCAGCTCCTTCCCGGAAGCAGCACAGGGTAAGGGAGGTGCACTGTGATGTAAGGGAGAGTGAGGGACTCTTAACTTCTGATGGTGGGGGAGGCTCTTAACATCTGAAATAAGGGAGGGTGGGTTGCTCTGAACATCTAGTCTTACACATACAACCGTCCCTTTGAGGGCAACCGTAATGCTGGCCCACAATGAAATTGAGTTTGACACCCCTGCTTTAGACATACCTGTTTCTTCCTCTGTAATATAAGCAGAGCCATCAAATCTCATTTGCAGGTCACTCCTAGATAGGAGAAAAGCTGTAGTCTCTACCTCCACTGTGGAGCATCCTGATGGATCCAGCTTGAAAGAAGGTACATTATAGTTAGGCACATGTCATTCAAAGTTACACATAAATCAAAAGTCAGACAGGTATATGAAGGGCTATCAAATTTACATCAGACGCACACCTAACACCCTAATTCAGCCTCTCAACCAGTTTACCCCAGAGGGACCCATAATATAAATATCAAGTCTCAGACCATTTTACTCTACAGCCAGGACTGTGCTTATACATGTGCAGTGGGCGATGGGCATTCAGGTGGTAGTGATTGGGGTGGCTGTAAATTTCACCAAAAACACTGCTACCCAGCCTGACAGCCTGCATCCCAATGCAGCCTGCTGATTCAGGACTGGCATGGCAAGTGTCGGTAGGTGGAATGAAGGTAAACCAGGTAGAGCCATTTCCTCTACCTCCGTTGAATTTACGCAGAAGCAACATTAGTGGAAGGCAGGGGAGACATTAGGGTTTTAATAGATTACAGTAAATGCTGACACAGCAAAACGTTATCACACAGGGGGGCCACTTTCCTACCACATCATAGCCTTCTGCTCTTTTGGAAGTGGTTAAATACTTTCTATGCTGGCCCAGCTCGACTGCCCCTCCACTCACTTCCCTACTTTTATGTACAGTAGCTGCTTGGGGAAGCAGGGTAGGGGAATAGTATTGTTTTATTGAGTCTTCTGGGGCTTCTGACATCACACCCAAGATGGCTACACCCAGCAGCAGTCTCAGGCCTTTTGAATGTCTACAGGTAAATAGCACGCAAAAAATACATTAAATGCACATATAATCTGGAAGGCTGTTGTTGAAATAAATGGTCTGGCAACAGGGTCTCTTCAAAGTGCACCATACCCTCCCAAACACAGAATCTCCTGTTGCATGTTGATTTAAAATCATCCAAAAATTGTATTTTTTTATCTTTATTTTTACGTATCTTTATGTGACTACATTTCTGGGCTCCTATAGCAGGCCACGTCACCACTGCATTCCCAGGAAATCTTGTTTCAAGGCTGCAAGGTCTTGCATAGTTGCAGAGGGGTACACGGGGGGGGAGTCAGAAGCAGGCAGAACAGGGAGGGGGATCGGTGTCAGGGAATCAATTACAGGAATGTGAGGAAGTCACGTGACCGTGACGTAACGCGTAGGACCGGAACCGCGACCCGAGACCGGAAGTCGGGTGAGAGGTGCATTCACCTGTATTACTTTGATGCCCATATTGATTTTATTTCATGTAAGCAGCGATTTTATCTTTAATAAATTGTGGATTGTTAACTACTACACTATGGGAGCCTATATTCTATATCCCCTTTATGAATGAGGATCACTATTCCATTTACTTGTTGGATCGGAGGGACGTGGTAGGACCCTAAGGAGGTGTTTTGGAGGCGTTTGGAGGACGAGTTTCTATGGTCCCAATCACTGCTGTTGGAGTTACAGCAAAAGGTGTAATTGACACCTTTTTAAGGTGAGCGCTCTGTGAGCACTGAGTGGAGCACACGGGCACAGGAGCCCATCTGGAGGCACATAGTGGAGCTAACCAGACTGACTCCTCGGGTCACTGACATGAGTGGATGTGTCACTGGTCTCATGTCACTTGTCTGAAAGCATCTGTTCAGTGTTTTGCACAATTTACAGCACTGTGTGTCTAGCAACTGGATTATTGCACTTTAGCACCACCGTGTGGATAAAATATGAGCTTCGTCTTTATATTTTTTACATTTTCTGTTATGAACTTTGAGTACATTTACTTCAGGATAACTTATTGAATGTCAGCTGATTTTGTTGCACTGAGGTGGATTATTTTTAGGAGGCACCTTAATATTTTTATATATTCTAGATATTTTTTAGGACACTATTCATTTAGCACTATTATTACGCACTGTTGCACTTTGGAATTGGGAGTTTATTATTAAGAATATTTATCAGTATTTATTTTGCACTATTTGCATCTTATCAGTCTTATTGCACCTATCGAGCATATTCTGTTATATACTATCACATTATATATTCATCTTTATTCATCTTGATTGCGCAGTACCCCACATATCTCAATTTATATTTATTACAGGAATGATGCTCTGTGTCTGTGTCTCTCCCTGCAGCAGCTGAAAGCCGGCAGGAGGGGGAGAAACTGTCTTTCAGCTGCTGCACAGAGCCGCGCATGGCATCCTTCTGTAATTGCCCCTCCGTCTGACAGCACTAATTTCACCTGCTGTTTGGGCCCCCCTGTGTTCCCAGGCCCCCTACAGGAGGACTGGTGGTCTCCCCTATCAGTGGCCCTGTAATCAATCAGCTTCCAATTTCAGCTTGCTCAATTAAAGGATAATTTAACCTTTGGGAACATGTTACACGTTCCCCCATTTTTTAGGTTGAAACATGTAACATGTTCTCACTCCTACAGCCGCAGCCTCTAGTGACAGCTATCAGGGGATCTTCTCCCTTCACTCGCTGCCACTATTTAAAAAAAGAAACATGGCCGTGCAGGGCACTGCAGAGTTCTTTGAATGGAAAACAACAAGTACCATAAGCCTTTGAGGCTGTTGGCTTGTAGTTCTCAATGAAATACCATGGCGCTGTTGAGCACTCTGGTAGTTCATTGTCTTTACCTGTCAGTGTGTAACTGCCTGCCCATAGTAGGTACGAGCAGACAGATGCACTGACAAGTCTGCAGGAGTCCTGCATGACACTGCTGATCGCTGGTGCAATGCTTTACAGACTTCCAGGAAAAGAAAAAAAAAATCAAATTTTTTTACCTGCAAAAAAAGATGTGCATTTATTTTTTTTTTTAAAAAAAAAGGTTAGCGTATCCTATAAGGTTTAACAATAAAACCTAAAATCGAATTGGTTACCATGCACAGCTGCGCCAGATTCTGTGGGCACCACACATCTCTCCCAATGAATGAAGTACGGGACGATATTGTATGTAAGTGTATAATTTTAACTGATTTGCTTTAAATAGTGTTTGGGGGGAGGGGCCCTCTTTAATAAAACATATCTATGTATATTGTATATTGTCTTCTATTTATTATAAAGTGATGATTGTCAAGTATAAATAAAGCTTGCTGTTTCCTTACCTTCCCAGTGAAGTCTGCACAAATGCCATTCAGTGTGATTTCATCATCTCTAAAATACCAGTTTCTAGTTCTATATGGGCGACAAACTTGGATCCTATAATCTCCTTTTACTGGCTTTCCATAGGTGTATCTATGAGAACAATCCATAAGATGTTTTAACTACCGATTACTTTCACCAAGCCAATAGGGGAGATAAAAATTGTTAAAATACATTTCCTACATTAAAGCCCAGTTAAAGTGATTATAAAGTCTTGTTTTTTTATGTTATACTTACCTCCTCTGTGCAGTGGATTTGCACAGAGAAGTCTGGATCCTCCTCTTCTCAGGTCCCTCTTCTGCTCTCCTGGCCCCTCCTCCTATTGAGTGCCCCCTCAGCCAGCAGCCCCCCTGTCACTCGCCTGTCTGTCCACCCACCAGCCCCACACTTACCCTTCTAGGTCACGGGCAGCTTCGGCTGCTTCCCACTGCGTCTCCTCCTCGGCAGCCAATACGGTTGCTTCTCCTCTTGGCCAATACGGTCTCAGGACCCACTTCCTGATTGGCCAAGAGGAGAATCAGGAAGACAGTAGCGAGTATTAATTCGCTATTGTCACACAACTGGGTGGGCTCAGGGCGCAATGCTCTGCACCACGAGCCCACCTTTTTTGGAGCCAATTAGAGCCTCAGGCTCTTATAATGTGCTTTAAAAAAAAACCATTGGAATCCATGCGCCTGGCGCCCTGCATGTAGGGAACGGGAGCATGGATTGGAGGGGGGGGGGTGCCCCTGCACCCCTAATGGAGTGGCTGCCACTGGCTACAAATATAAAACCTTTTCTAACCTGTTGCCAACCACCTCACATACATTTACAACGGGGCGATGGCTCCTCTGTGCAGAATCATATACAGGTACGTGATTTTAAACTTCCAGGTCTGCGGCATGCAGTGGAAATGCCCTTGTATGTATGCCACGGAGTTAACAAATAAATGGTTACGAATGTGAATCCTCAGGTGGCTTTTTAGATTTAGTTATTAAAGTTGCAGAAACCTTGTGCAACCAATCAACTTTGAGACGAGATGTCCTTCAATATTGGTTGCTATGTGTTACTGCACTTTGTAGGCAGCAGTTAAGATAGTGCCTCATGGTTTGTAGCAATGGACTCTTGAAGGTAAAGTTTTGCCAGATGGGAACTTCCTCTAGCACGAGTTTGTCTAGGTCTGATGGTAGCAGTTTAGTAAATTGTGTGAATATTAATCTACTAGCCATATGGTATTCCATTAAATTAAAGGTCTAGTTCTGAGCCAAATCCACCATCTGAGGTGGTGGCCTTGTATGTAAGACACTGGGCTAGCAAGTAAATTGGTTGCAATTTCAAATCACCAGGTAACTACATTTTCAGACTCATTTATTGAAATTGCAAGGACTTATCCTTTCTTATTAATTGCTATGTGTTATTGCACTTTGTAGGCAGCAGCAAAAATAGTGCCCTGTGGGTCATGGCAACAGACTCTTGAAAGTACAGTTTTACCAAATGGGAATTTCCTCTAGGCCAAATAGTGGACTAGTCTAGGGTCTGATGGTAGCAACTAAGCAAAATATTCAAATATTAAGCCGCTAGTCATGTGTTATTTCATGATATTAAAGCTCTAGTTTTAAGCCCTGCCCACCATCTGAGACCATGGCCCCGCATTTATGCCGCTGATCTCACAAGCGATAACTTTGCAAGTTCAAATACTCAAGCAAACACCTTTTCATGATCCATTTATTAAAGTTACATAAACTAAAGAAGCCCATAATAACCAATAACATTTCAGACTAGGTATTATTTCATTATGGTTGCTTTGGGTTATTGTATTTTGCAAGCAGCAATTAAGATAACGCTCAAGGTAATATATTCTTGAAAATACAGTTTTACCAGATGGGCATATCCTTTGGAAGGTCAACTGGCAGACTAGTTTGTTAGATGATGGCAATTTAGTACAATGTTTGAACAGTAATCTACTGATCATGTGGTATGTCATGATATTACAACTCTGGTTTGGGACAACACCCAGCATCTAAGAGAATAGCCGTGGGCGTATGTTGATGAGCTCAAATTCAATAATGGTCATGAGTTCAAATACCCAGGTGGTTGCCTTTCCAGATTTATTTGTTAACGTTGTACGAACTGCTGAAACCAATAGAAACAAGTCTTCTTTTGAATCTGCTTAAATGAGTTACACTTTGTAGCTTGAATCTTGGATGTATAGGCACTACTGTCAGGCTTGAGCATACAGGTCTGTAGCACAGCATGCAGAGCAGTGAATGTGGACCCTCAAAGCCAAGAAATCCAGGGCTTTCAGCATTCAACAGCAGCACACCAACACCATGCACCACAGGCTTTAGCCAGCAATAAAACCTCTCTGTAGAACTATATACCAAATACAACATGATGAGAACAACTGAAAAACATTTGGTGGCTCATGAAACACAAAACTGGGTTTTATGCATGCAGGTTTGAACACACAACCTTGAAGCTACAAGAGAAGCACTCTACATATTGAGCTACATCAAGAGCACACAATCCCCTTTCTATTTGTCAGGACTTCATAAATGCAATGCTCATTTTATTTGCCACATATCAGTGCTGGGTTAGATAGTCACTAAGCAGTAAAGCAAAAAGTAAGCGTTACAACTTCCAAAATTATACGCCAGTGGTGGCTACAATTTTTTCTTTTTTTATCCTGACAGGTTATCTTTATGGGTACAGGCTTAGTGGAAGGATAATGAACTGAGCGCTGATAACAAGCTCGAAGCTCCATCTCCTCTTTAGTCCAGAGGACACAGCGCTCATGGTAGCCAAAAAGAGTGTATCGTATGAATATGAATGGTGTTGCGCAAACTCTACAATAAATTTGTGCATCAACAGAATCTAATCAATACATAACCTGTGACTGTATTGATTAGATTCTGTTAATGCACAAATTCACTGCAGAGTTTGCGCAACACCATTAATATTCATATATTACCTACACTTGTAGATGTCTGCAGCAACTTGTTTTATTATTATTTTATGTGCATGCATGAAGTGTGCTCAAATACTGTACTTTGATTATTATTTGCACTGAGGAAGAGCAGAGGTACACTTTTTGGTTTGTTTTATTTTTCACAAAAGAGTGCATATTTCATTTCGCTTGACCACAGAACAGTTTTCCACTTTGCAACAGACCATTTTAAATGACCTCTAGCCCAGAGAAGACAGCAGGGCTTCTGGGTCATGTTCAGATATGGCTTCTTTTTTGTATAATAGACCTGTAGTTTGCATTTTTGGATGGCATGGTGAACTGTGCTCACAGACAGTGATTTTTGGAAGTATTCCTGAGCCCATGCAGTGATATCCATCACAGAATCATTCATGTTTATAATGCAGGGCTGAGGGCCCGAAGGTCACGTGCATCCAATACTGTGTTTCTGCCTTGTCCCTTGTTGTCACGTACCTGATCTGAAGCCAAATGTCGAGAGTGGCTCCCCTTGCAGCTAAGTGCACTATACCCCTGGAGATGTAACAGTAGGTATAGGGCCCAAAGAGGCACAGGTCACCGACAGGATCCAGAAGAGTCTGGCAGATAGGAGGTGATGCTGGTGGAGATGTGTGTGGACAACTGCGGTTAAACAGGAACTCTGGCTGGGCTGCTTGAATGCTTGTGCTCGGAAGTGTAGCAGTAAAGACCAGGCTGGGGGTCAAACCCACTGGAAAGCAGACACAGTTCAGCAACAAGTTCTGGTAGGCAGCAGGTCCTATTGCTGTGCAACAGGCAAAGGCAAAGTACATATAACAGGCAGAGGTCACGCACGCAATATCAGGCAAAGCAGAGTCCTTGTAGCAAGCCGGGGGGTCAAACACAGGAGTTTATGCAGAAGTGAAGTCCTTGTAACAAGCCGGGGTCATACACAGAAGTTCAGGCAGAGCCGGGAGTGTCAGAGGAACAAGCCGAGAGTAAGCCAGGAGAGGAGTTACAGGTCTGGAGCAAGCCGGGTCACAACTAGTAGTCAGATGCAGGTGCAAGGTTCACAGGAAACAGGAAGCTGATGACAATCCAGCAATTTGGCTTAGGCAGCCACAGTCTTTTATAGGCCGGATAGAGCTTCCTAATTGGCTACGTGTGCATGCACGCGCCAGCTAGCGCCGGCGCGCACCCGTGTGCGCCAATCTGCGCGACCACGCACTCCCATGCTCATGCACGCCGGCATTTGCTTGTGGCGGCCATTATCGTTGCTGAAACAACCGGCATTCCTGCCGCTATTTCCCTGACAGTGCCCCCACCCCAAGGGGCAGCCTCTGGATGCCCAAATGGGCCATCCTCTCTGGGTGTCTTCTCTTGAAGTCTTGCAGAAGTCTTGGGGCATGTATGTTACTGGAAGGTTCCAAAAATTCTCTTCCGGGGGATACCCCTTCCATTTAATTAGGTACTGGACTTGCCTGCCTCTTCTTCTGCAATCCAAGATGGTCTCAACTTCAAATTTCACTTCATCTTCCACTGATGCCGGAGGTGGCGGCAGATCTTCTCTTCCAGGGGAGGGACTAGGGACTGCTGATTTGAGAAGCGAGACGCGGAAGACCGGTTGGATCTTGTAGGAGTCAGGTAATGCCAATTCAAAGGCTACAGGGTTGACCATACTTTTGATTTCAAAGGGCCTGATGAACTTTGGTCCCAACTTCCGGGAGGGGCATGAAAGTTTCAGATTAGCAGCAGATAGCCAAACTATGTCACCAACCTTGAACATGGGGTTCTCCCTTTTCCCCTTATCATAGAATATTTTATAACTCTCTTGAGCTTGCTTCATTGTCTCCTGCAGGCGTTGATAATGGGTTTGGATATGATTTATCCGCTCTTAGACTGCAGGGACTGAGGCTTCTGGTAAGATGTTGGGGAGAAAAGAGGGATGGAAGCCATAATTTGCCCAGAATGGAGATTGGTTGGTGGTGGTATGCAAGGAATTGTTGTAGGCAAATTCCGTGCGTGGAAGGAGGGATACCCAGCCATCTTGTGAGCAGGTGCAGAAGCATCGTAGGTATTGCTCCAAAGTCTGGTTTGTCCTTTCGGTCTGACCATTACTCTGGGGGTGGTAGGCTGAGGATAGATGTACTTCAATGGACAAGTTTTGCACAGGTCTCTCCAGAATCTTGAAGTAAATTGTACTCCTCTGTCTGATACAATGTTGTCTGGAATTCCATGCAGCCTGATGATCTCTTTCACAAATATATTGGCGGTTTCCACAGCCAAAGAGTGTGCTTATTATTGGCAGGAAATGTGCCATCTTTGAAAGATGATCAACTTTGACTAGAATGGTAGTAAACCCTTCAGAGGGGGGTAAGTCTACAATAAAGTCCATAGAGATTTCTTTCCATGGTTGCTCTGGGACCGGTAGTGGTCTTAACAAACCCTAGGACTTAGAGTTGGACCCCTTGTTGCGCTGGCAGACTGTACAGGATTTTACATACTTCCCACAATCTTGACTTAGGCTGGGGCACAAAAAGGAACACTGGACTAAGTCAGAAGTTTTCCATATTTCAAAATGTCCGGCCATCTTATGATCATGGAAGGTCTTTAAGACTTGGAGTCTGGCTTGTTGTGGGACAAAAATGTTATCCTGGTACCAGAGAAAACCCTCTTGGTTCTTTAAAGAAGATCTTTCTGGCCCAGAGTACTGGACGGAGGCTTGCTTGATCGCTGTTTTCAGATCAGGCAACATAAGCAAAAAAAGGATAGTGCTGGGTTCTGCCATTTCGGGAGTATCAGGAAACATGCGGGAAAGGGCATCTGCCTTCCCATTCTTTGAACCAGGCTGGCAGAATATGTGAAAATTAAATCTGGAAAAGAATAGTGCCCATAAAGCTTGTCGGGGCCTCAATCTTTTGGCTGTCCTGAGGTATTCCAGATTTTTGTGATCTGTAAAAATTAGAACGGGATGAGTGGCTCCTTCTAGTAAATACCTCCATTCTTCCAGGGCAAATTTAATGGCCAACAACTCGCGGTCCCCTACATTATAGTTCCTTTCTGGTGGAATCATCTTCCAGAAGGCAAATGCTACAGGATGCAACAAAAATTTGGTTTCTTGGCGCTGAGATAAGATTGCACCTGTAGCAATTTCGGAGGCATCTACCTCGAGTACATAAGGCAAGGCGGGGTCTGGATTTTGAGGCACTGGTAATGAAATTAACAGTTTCTTGAGCTTGTCAAAAGCTATTTGGGCCTTTTGTGACCACTTAAATTGCATCTGCTGGTGGGTTGGCTGGGTGATGGTGGAAAAGCTTTTAATAAACCTCTGATAGAAATTGGCAAAGCCAACGAATCGCTGGAAGCTCTTCTTGTCTGAGGGGGCTGGCCAGTCAAGGATTTCTTTTACTTTTTGTAGATCCATGGAGATCCCATCGGTGGAAATAATGAGACCTAAAAACTGAATGGATGATTTTTCAAAGTCACATTCCTCAGCTTTGACAAACAGTCCATGTTGCCGTAGCGTAGTTAGTACCTTTCTTACATGGCTACGGTGAAGTTCCAGGGTTGCAGAAAAGATTAACATGTCATCAAGGTACACGATGACAAAGTGATCCAGGAAATCTTGGAAGATGTCATTCACCAGGTGTTGAAAAGTAGCTGGGGCGTTGCAAATGCCGAATGGCATAACAAGGCACTCAAAATGTCCTAATTGGGTTCTAAATGCTGTTTTCCACTCATCACCAGGCCGGATTCGGACAAGGTTGTAGGTCTCCCTTAGATCTAATTTGGTGAAGACTTTTGTGGTTCGGAACCTCTGGAACAGTTCAAGAATGAGGAGGAGCAGGTATCTGTTTTTGACAGTGATCTTGTTCAGCTCCCTATAGTCCACACATGGTCTCAATGAACCATCCGTTTTTTCAACAAAGAATATGCCCGCCCCAGCAGGAGATGAAGAGGGGCGGATGAAACCTTTTTCCAAGTTTTCATCAATGTAGACTCGGAGAGCTTCCAGTTCCCCTTCTGATAATGGAAAGATGCGCCCAAATGAAATTTCTGCCCCAGGGAGTAAGTCTATGGGACAATCGCAAAGCCGATGTGGTGGAAGAGTGTCGGCCTTACCTTTGTCAAAAATGTCAGAAAATTCCTGATAGATGGCTGGAACATTTGGGTGCACTTGAGGTGTGGGTTGAATGGTCAGACACTTGGAAGAATGACTGGAGACAGGAACAAAGCAATTCTGTAAGCAGTAAGTGGAGGAGAAGGAGATTTCTTTCTTGATCCAATCAATATGGGGGTTGTGGGCTTGCAGCCAAGGAAGTCCCAAAATGACAGGAAACAGCGGAGAGTATAACACATCAAAGCAGATGAATTCTTGATGGCCGGAGTCGGTAATATTCAAAATGGGTCGGGTTTCTTGCGTAACAAGTCCAGAACTAGACAGGGACCGTCTGCCAGGTGAACTTCTAATTTCTTTTTCTTGTAGTTAAGGGGAATACAAAGTCTTTGAGCAAGAGCTGCATCTAGAAAACAACTGCAGGCCCCAGAGTCAACGATTGCCAGGAGCCGGACCTCCCCTTCCGCCACCTGTAGAGAAACAGGGAGTACAAAGTGAGTGGGAGAAGATCCGGATACCTGAAAGTTCATAGCATATTGGGGAGACAACTTATTAGGTCTTACAGGGCAGCTGTTCAGGAAGTGTCCCGTTGCCCCGCAATAAAAGCAGAGGTTGTCTCTTCGACAGCGTAGCTTCTCCTCTGGGGTGAGAGAAGCCCGGACCAGCCCCAGTTGCATGGGTTCCCCTTCTGTAGCGGAGGTTGGGAGCGGTGTTTGTGGGAGAGCAGCAGCAGGTGGACCCTGGGCATCATCCAGGTTGGACGAGGAGACTGAAAACGTTCCAAGCGTCGCTCCCACAGGCAATGGTCAAGCTTAATGGACAGTTGAATCAGACCCACCAGGGTAGCTGGGGTCTCGACTCTGGCCAGTTCGTCCTTAATGGCTTCGGACAGTCCTAGACGATACTGGTATTTAAGAGCCACATCATTCCAGTCTGTATCAGCTGACCATCTGCGGAAGTCTACAGTATAGTCCTCTGCTGTGCGTTTCCTCTGGGTTAGGGTGTGTAGGGCGGATTGTGCGGTGCTGGCACACTGAGGGTCATCATATAATTGGCTCATGGCTTCAAAAAAGAGTCCATCTAGTTGAGTACAGGGTCTTTTTGTCCCAGCAAGTTGTGGGCCCAGGTCTGAGGTTCCTCTGACAGTAATGAGATGACAAATTCAACCTTTATAGTCTCTGTAAAGAAAGTCCTGGGCTGGAGGGCCAGATATAATGTGCAGGCATTTTTGAAGGCCTAAAACTTTCTCTGATCTCTGAGGAATCTTTCAGGGGTAGGTACATGAGGCTCAGGAGGAGGAACCACTATAGCACTAGGAGCAGCGAAGCGTTCTGATGCAGAAGCTGGAGGTGCCGTGCTGGAAGCTGAAGGGTTGGCTTCAGCAGGTGATGCTGTCAGGTGTTGAAGACGTCCTTCCAGCTGGAAGTAGCCTTCCTGGAGTTGCTGCACCGCCTGCGTGCGAGCGGTAACTTGCTGGAATAGTGCCTCTAGGGGAGAGCCACCTCTGTTGGCCTCTGACATGGCTGGATTGTACTGTCACGTACCTGATCTGAAGCCAAATGTAAAGAGTGGCTCCCCTTGCAGCTAAGTGCACCCCTGGAGATGTAACAGTAGGTATAGGGCCCAAAGAGGTACAGGTCACCGACAGGATCCAGAAGAGTTTGGCAGATAGGAGGTGACGCTGGCGGAGATGTGCATGGCCAACTGAGGTCAAACAGGAACTCTGGCTGGGCCGCTTGAATGCTTGTGTTCAGAAGAGTAGCAGGGAAGACAAGGCTGGGGGTCAAACCCACTGGAAAGCAGACACCGTTCAGCAACACGTTCTGGTAGGCAGCAGGTCCAATTGCTGTGCAACAGGCAAAGTCCATATAACAGGCAGAGGTCATGCACGGAGTATCAGGCAAAGCAGAGACCTTGTAGCAAGCCGGAGGTCAAACACAGGAGTTCAGGCAGAAGCAAAGTCCTTGTAACAAGCCGGGGTCATACACAGACGTTCAGGCAGAGCCAGGAGAGTCAGAGGAACAAGCCGGGAGTAAGCTAGGAGAGGAGTTACAGGTCTGGAGCAAGCCGGGTCACAACAAGTAGTCAGATGCAGGTGCAAGATTCACAGGAAACAGGATGCTGACGACAATCCAGAATTTGGCTTAGGCTGCCACAGTCTTTTATAGGCCTGTTAGAGCTTCCTAATTGGCTACGTGCGCACGCACGTGTCGGCTAGCGCCGGCGCGCCAATCTGCGCGACCGCACACTCCAGTGCGCATGCGCACCGGCTTTCGCCTGTGGCCGCCATTATCGTTGCTGCAACAACCGGCATTCCTGCGGCTATTTCCCTGACACTTGTACATAAAGATTTCTCCAGACTCTGAATCTTTGCAATTTTTTACATTGAGAAACATTATTCTGAAATTGTTCACAAATTGGTGAACCTCTTCCCATCTTTACATCCGATACACTCTGATGCACTTTTTATACCCAGTTATGTTACTGACCTTTTGCCAATGAACCTAATTAGTAGAAAAATGTTCTACCAGCTCTTCCTTGTTAGTACCACTTTGCCAGCTTTTTGTTAGCTGTCCCAACTTTTTTGAAGATCCCCTGCTAGCTGTCAAAACAGGGGATTGGGGGCTGGTCCTTTCATAACATGTTACATCCTGACTATGGGCGTAACATGTTACGAAAGGTGAACTTATCCTTTAAAAGACCTGTCAGGTTTCTATTGCTGTCTGGATCCCCATTCAGGAGATTAATTCTCTATTTGTGCTGTTTTGGGTTGTAACCAAATCAAAAATAGAGGAGAAATCTACACTGGTTCATGTAACTCTGGTGACAACCAGGTACTCCTTTGCTGTGGAGGAATTTTCTCGCACGTCCTGTTTTGGCTTTGAGGCAGTGAAAGGAAATTTCTCCAATGGGACACAGATGGCAAAAAAATTATAATTCTCCCATACACTATCAAAAATGATAATTGACTGATTAAAAAAATAAATACATCTTTAAGGTAATCTGTGTTTTTCTACATACTCTGGCACTAAAAAAAAGGTTGTAGATCTTTTTAATGGCCTCACCTGCCACAAATTTTAGTTGGAAATTTGTCCTCATTAACAAAAACAAGCTTGGGGAATTGGAGGGTGACCTCAAATTTTGGAAGAACTGTGGGGACAGAAAAAAAAAACAATTATGTTATTGTAAATGAGCAGCAAATACAAACTAGAGAGAGGATGTAGCTCACCATATTCCTTCACAGTAAAGGTATGGGCCTTATCCTTCAGCCGGATGGTGTATAGCCCCAGTAGAGGCTCGGGGGACAGGGGAAAGGAAAAATCAGCCAATCCCTTACTGAGAGTTACATTAATCCACTGGCCAATCCGATTCTTTCCTGGATCCTAAAAGAAACACAGGTTGAAAACTTGATAAATGATGTCTCTTACATGGCTATATAAATAATGTATATAACAAACTAGTTAGAAAGGTACGAGAAAAAAAGGGCTAGCCCCTGGAAGTCACACATCTAAGATGTCCTAGAGAGGTAAATGGAGTGGCAACCTCAGTCTGGACTCCAACCAGACAACGCCCCCAACACATTTCACTCTGCCCCCTGGAGCTAAGTCATGGGGATCCCCATGACTTAGCTCCAGGAGAAGGAGTGAAATGTGTTGGGGGCATGGCCTGGTTGGAGTCTTAGGTTGCCACGCAACGCGTAGGCTGTTACTTAAGTGCTGGATACACAGTGAGAGGCGCCCTGACGCCGCTGTGTGCTTTTAAAGTTTTTTTTCATTTGATCTTGCAAAAACGTTTTTTATTGCCAAATAAATTATTTTTAAATACTACACCATGGGATTCGCTTGTCTCTTCCCGCATGCATAATGTTTGGAGTAAGGAGCGCATAGAAGGAGTCGAACGACCCGAGGGTCGTACCACTTGCTGATACAGAAGGATTGCGATAAAAGAGGAGGCTAGCGTTAGGAAGACATAGTCGTTCACCATGCTGGGAGCCCAGCAAGCTGAGGAAGATACGCGAGGAATGAGGTTTGTAATACGTACGCCCTTCTCTGTTCGCTTAGGGTACCACATCATAAATTTTTATTAAATAAACCGTTATTTTTTGCAAAAACGTTCTAGTTTACTTTTTTTTGAAATTTTCGTGTGTCGCCGC